>OV725080.1:93991600-94551888 GCA_928085145.1 Nezara viridula | reverse complement strand
TGAAATATACCCACTGAAGCGAGCTTTTCTATTCTACTTGAGCTCATTAGGTACATATGTTTTGTATTAATATATACTCATACCATTGCTTTAATGTTCGTTATAAAGTTGCAAATAATAATTTTTATTATTGAAGTCTAGACTTCTTTAAGCTCGTTTTTTTTTTTTTTTTTATGGAGAGTGAATTAGATTGAGCCGTCAGATCTCCGATATGTAAAGTCGGCTGGAGTCGACTAATTGAAGTGTTTTTGCATATGGATTAAAATATTTCAAAAAATAAAAATTGGACCTGCGTATTGTTAGCAAGAGCAACGTTCACATTTATTCCTGTTTGTAATTCAAAATTTTATCTTAACGCTACGCCTTGTTAGAGAGGCAAAAAGGAAAAAATAGTGTTTAAAACCAAATTATAACGAGCTTTATTGAAGATAGGATTTAAAATAACTTAGAAACTAAACATCAGACCTGCTTACTATAAACAAGGGAACTGTTCAGCATTTTATTCTCTTTCTGCAATGGGCTATTATTCACAATTGTATCTTAACGTGACGCCGTGTTGCCACTATCTAACTCTTTTTGTTTTCATTTTTATCGTGTGGTCTAAAGCACACACCTCAGTTTTTTTATTATAAAAATGTCTCCAGCAAAGACTAAAATACAATACGATTCCATGATCACTTAAACATTGTCTGGGTCAATCTGTTGAGAGAGCTTGAATTGTTGAAACTTATTACTGGCTAGTTCTCAAGGTTTCTTCACGCTTAACTGACAGTTGCAATAACTACAGCGTTTACTGCAATACTCGGTATGTAAATAGTTGATGCTATATTCTACATTTTTTACTGTTATGTTTTCTATACGAAACTCCAGGGTGTCTACCTCTAGTGCTACTAGATACACTACAAGTTTGGAATTTAGGAAATGCGTCTTAGGATTTCGTATGACCGGAAAAAGATGGGATGAAGCGGAAAACAAACTGTATATGTTGCAGAAAAGTGAATTGTTCTAATTATACTAGCATTAGTAGTTAGTATTTTTCATATCTTGCTTACATTTTCATTAATAGCTAATATCGACAGTTTAAAGAAAGAAAGGACATTTAAGAGAGTTCATATAAACAGAAATTGATAAATATGTATTTATTAGCCCTTTCGGTGTGTAAATGATACTATGTTATGTTCTTCCCTGTCTGATTTTTTTTCATATATAGGTTTTATTCGTTAAAATTTACAATGCACATTCATTTTAGTTTATTTTTTTTAGCATAATAATGCACACATCAAATCTTCCAGACGATTAAAATCAACCCTATCACCGTAAAATTAAGTCTTGATAATTCTAGACTCGTAAGATACAAAAATATCCCTTTATCCACCGCCCTTGGATTTTCTCCGAGAGTACTGTACAGATGTTTTCAAAATCTCATATTATATTTAATATTATATATTAATTATGTAATATTTGAATTTACATAGATCTTGATCATTGAAAATATAGTTTTTCAGAATCGTTATAATAAATTCATAAAAAATTATAATAATTATAATATAATTATCTATTCTATAGAATTATAGTCTGTGGTAAAGACCCTTTTTATCAAATTATTAACAACTTCGTAGATAGTTTCATCTCATCGTAACCTACAGATATTTTACTAACGAAAATTCTCGAAATTGCGGCGTTTTCAATCTAGAGGTCGGCAAACTTTGTCTATTTAATTAGGTACTAAAAACTAGTAAATACCCATTTGCTTTCTGCTTTAATCGTAAGATTCAACAAACATGAGCACACACTTGAGAAAAAAATTGAGCCGTTTGTCCTATATAACTTCTTTATTTTTTAATAATTTAGGGGTGTAGTTCACGCCAAACATTTCAATATTTTAGAAGGCCAATTTTTGTCTCGACTTTGTAATCAAATTATCTTACGATCCAAGTAGAAAACAAATATGTGTTATCGAGTTGTTAGTACCTAATTAAGTATACAAAGTTTGCCGACCTTCAGATTGAAAACGACCAAATTCCGAGAATTTTCGTAAATGAAATATGTTATGTTATGATGATATGAAGTCATTTACGAAGTTTCAGTCGGATGTTAATAATTCGAAAAAAAGGGATCTATATCACGTACTATTATCTATGAAAATGATAAACCATTTTGTGACAATTTGCAAAGTTTTAAGTTCAAACCTCGTCAATATGTGTGTCCGATTAAAATTTTATATAAGTTTAATTCATTATTGCATGTTGTATTGAGAGTTATCGGAAAATAACTATTAAAAAGTTTTGAATTAATAGGAAATTTCGAATGCTGAAACTGGTATTCACAAATCGTACATTTGAGTATAATTATTTTCAAATATTTTGATAAATTCAGAATTAATCAAGGAATTGCATGTTTGGTTTCTGTAATAAATAACTTTTAAAAGATGTGAACATAAACGATTTAACAGTTTCTGAAATCAGATTGCTTATAACATAACATATAATGTAAACGGATGCTAAAATAATTTTTTTTTAAGTTAGATCTGTAATAGATTTAAATTAAGTGAGAGTTTTTTTTTTTTTCCTGTAACATTACAACCCATGAAGGGTCTTGGATTCAGTACTATTCAGAGAAAGTACTGTTTCTTCGTCAACGGTTGTGCAAGGCGGTGATTTCACCGAGATCACGCTCAACTGCTAGATTTCCTTCCTTAATTAATTATTTGACTAAGGATCCCACTTTATAGAGGCTGCGTGTACCCCAGGAGCATCTTCCAATCCCAGTAATTAAAGTGACCGATAGCCTTCATTTCTTCAATTAAGGAAGCCATATAACAATTACGAACATGGTAATACATTCACAATAATATATAATTGTACATATTTTTGGAAGGGCTCCCAATATTCTAATTAAAAACTGATGAGCTTAATGATCGGCACGAAGCTGTCCTCACACATACGGAGCCGCACAATAAAGTCTTCTGCACCGTTGTCAAGGAATTACTTCGCCTCAGGGAACCGTTACTTCCAACCTACATTGCCGTCTACCACGCTAGCCTATCAACGCCCAGCACTCTTAATGGTTCATTTTAGTTATTTTATAAATAACCGATAATTGTATCAGTAGCTAAATACGGCAAAACGTGCTTTAAATATTTAGCTTTTCAGAACTATTTTTTCATTACTTTAAGAACCATATTTACTCAGGCTTTGACAAAATCAGATGAGATTTACAAACATGGCATAATTGTTATGTGCTGAATTGAACTTTTAGAAAATATTATTCGAGGAAGTGACTTCCGTACCTTTTTTTTTAGGAAACTTCAGTTATTTTTTGCCATATTTATCATGGTCGGGTTAATAATAAGTTCGTTTTATATGTCCATGTGTTAGGTCAATATTATGTTTTGTTACTAACTCATCAGGATGAAGGAGTGATGATTTTTCGGGTAGAAACTAAGTATTTAATGAAGATCATTCTTTTTAACTGTCCAGAAAAAATATTATCAGTGTCCGAGAATTTTCTCCGATTTTTTTTTTTAAATTTATACATTATAAATTCTAAAAAATAAATAATATTAATTAATATTGTATATTAATTATGTTATATTTGAATTTAATTCAGTATTTGTTAATCATTCATGAAGGTGGAAAAATATAGTTTTCAGAATCAATTTAATTAACTCATAAAAGATATTCTAATAATTGTTAGAGTTATTATACTGTTCTTTTATTTTTTTAGGCCTAATTCGGTTTAAAAAAATAACTATTTATATCAGTATTTATCTAAGAATATTTAATCAGGTACTATTAGGGGTTACCACAGATTTTAGAGGCAATACATCCTTGTAGCCAGGGGGGCCGGGGTAGCCGTACGGGCTAAGGCACTTGCAATAGGTAATCAAAGTTAAGCAACGTCGAGCGTGGTTAGTACTTGGATGGGTGACCGCCCGATTTGGTTGACCGTCCACCAGGGAAAGCCATGCAGCCCGAGTCTCTCCCCTCTCCCGGGTATGTGAGGCACTTCAGCCTGTTGTGAGCAACTCACACCGACCGGGCGTAGGACTGATGACCCTACCCCGTGTACTGAAATCGGGAATCGGGATGTGGTATTACCAGGATGTTAATAGACCCCTGATGTTCGGTCCGTGACGGTCTGTTTCGGGAAAAGAAATTTAGGTCCTCCTGCGCCTGCAGACTCCGAGCAGCCATAATCCATGGATGTAGACCGATTTTTCACTGTCCTTGAACCCGAAAAAGTCGGTGGGAAGGACATTGCCAGATTGGCCCCAATGGGATCCGCTATGGAGCTACGGGTGGCCTGCAGCTACACCATGGAAATCATGGTTCGTAGCAATGTGAAGTTGAGTGACCCCCTCCAGGCTATCTGAGCTCCTGCAAGTATCACACGTCTGTAAGGAGATCACATCTCGCGGCCAAAGATCTTCATGATCTGTAGTGCCAACCGAAAAAAAAAAAACTTCCCTGTCTATCGGAGAAACTGTTTAATGCATCGTTTATCCTTTTCCCCAATGAATAAAAATTCATTCCCAGTTTTATTTTATTTTAGTACCATACCACCCCTTTCCTGGGCCAGGGGAGAGAGTAATGGTTCAGTTACAGAGTTAAAATTATCGAGTTAAAACATCGAACTCGTAATTTTCAGTCTTATCTGGTTGCCAGACAGCGCGCTCCTAATTTATTGCCATTTATTCACTAGTAGTCGTCTTTAAGTATATTTCTAACAGGCGTATTTTTTTTTTTTGGAAGGATCATTATGGAAGAAGGGAATCCCACCTTTTCCCCTTCTGTTAATTCATTCCATATTTGTCTTAAAATAAAAACAGACCAATTGTACACTAGGGAATCTGATCTCTCAGGATTTTTGTTAATTACAGGTTTGTTATTAACAGTTTGATGCCTACATCGCAATGTAATATAAACACTGCTTATAAATATTTTTCTAAAAAATAAGTGACATAAACAATGTCTTTAGCATTTTGATGTTTTTAAATTTTTAAATTGGTTTAAACAATATTTGATCATTTCATGTTATTTATAAAAAGGTTATTAGCAAAATTTGCATTTACAAATTTAAACTCGTGGTATTAACCATGTTATCCGCGTTGTAAAAATGTAAACTATGAAGAATTACAAGACCCGAATAGATGCTGCTATAGTTTAACATCTTTAATTACAATTAGTAAATTTTAATGTTGCCCAAATGCGAGACCAAGACTAGTATTGGTCTTGCGCAAGAGTCTCGCAACAGTCATGCAGTTACCTGTTAGCTTATTACTATAGAGATATTACTGTGATTGTTTAGATAAAATCTATCTAAGCCTGAATGAAAAATTAGAAGATTGAAATACAAAAGTATATTGGTTATACCAATATTTTACATATAGTAACTAAAGTAGCCAAGTATTAGTAACTATTTTGCCTTGAGAAAAGATTTAAACAACAAAAACAAAATTTTAATTCAAAAAACACAAAAAGTAAATTAGCTACTGGACTTTCTCAACATATTATGCAAACAAAACATGAATTTGGTTTAAAAAACGCCAAAATCCTGCATAGTGAAAGTAATTCGAATAAACGTAGAATAAAGGAAGCAATATACCTAACTAAAAACTCAGTAAATAATCATTCAGACGTGGATAATATGAATACTTTTTACGCAAGTTCAATTGAAAAAATCAAAATTAGAAATTAATTAGCTAGTATTACTAAAAATAGTGCGCATATAATATTGGGAAACATCATTGTATATGTTTATAATAAATAGTCTTTCCCTACTCCTATAAGAATAACCACTCACTGAATAGAAATGAGACTGATGACATGTGGGTGACACATGATAAGGTAATTTGAATCATTTAATAAGAAAGAATTGAGTAATAAAATAATTAAAGGTGGACATGACAAGAATAAAAAATTGTATTATGAGTAGACGCATAAGTAAAAAGGGCATAAATGATGGGTATTTTGGTATATAAATAAAAAATCTTTATATTTTGTAATATGTAAAGTTTAGATATAATTGTAAATTCAAAAAAAATTTAGGCTTGAAAATGGCTCGACGAGCCGAAACGTAATTGGGTTGTGTAGTCAATAGGTTAACAAAATTAAAAATTGGTGTAAAATTGGCTGATAATAAATAAACTTAAAAAATAAATAGTATGCACCGAAGAAGAAGTTAGAAATATTGTGAATATTTTGCTTTAATTTTTATTAAAAAAAAAATTTTTTTACCAGTCTTGGTCTTGCAACAGTTCGGCGATATTGGTCTTGCAAGGTGCAAGATCAAGACCGATTTTGGGCAACACAAGTAGATTTCTATTAAAAAATGTCATGTTATCGTAGCTTCATTTTATAGATTTGGTGCTCATTATCTATGTATGTCGGTTCTAAAAAATTACTACAAACCAGTGCTAAATTCGATAGATAGACCTTTCTGTAATATATCTGTCTGTAATTCTAGTAACTAGGTCGTCTCTGTTTTAGTTGGGAGAATATATTTCTAGTACGAGCAGGGTGTGGGGCCTGCATGCTCTGCCTGTATATTCTTGTGAAGTATTTTAGGACCTTTGAAGGATAGCCTACTCAAATGAAAGGGGGCTGTTGCGAAAATATTTACTTAACATTTTCGCCTAAAAAGTGGCAGACAGGCCGATCAACCTTGGTTAATATTCAGATATCTTCTATTGACTAGGTTACTTATATATCAATAACCATCGATCATTATGATTACATTTGGTCGAAACCGAATAAAAAAAATTTAAGTATAAGATGGATGTAGTCCATTATCCTGGTTACGACAATTGGCTCTGTCTTGCAATTACTTCACTCCACACCACTGAAATTGAAAACTTATGTGATAGATCTTGTTATTTATCGCCTGTGAACTTTTCCCATAAAAGGTTATATGAGTTTCAGAATAGCGAAACTTAAGAATTACTATCCTTGCTGGACCTTACTCATTGTTAGGAGGGTCTGTGGGTTATTTTACACCGTTAAATATGTGTTTTAGTAATTTCTAATTTAATATTTAGAAAATATTTTAGTATTTTATGAAAAAACTGATGCCTCGTTTTTCTCTGTATCGCTCAATTTACCGCCTCATATTTTATTTTTATTTAGTATTAGGAGAGTAGGAGATTACAGGAGCTCTCCTAATAGCTCTATAATAGCACAAATTATACAGTTGTTTATTGAATTCCATATGTGTTGAACTCCTGTAATCTCCTACTATCCTAATACAAATAGAGATTTACCTCATGGTTTCTTCATTACACTATTGAGCTCCTGTAACTTCCTACTTTCCTAATACAAAATAAAGCTTTTAGACCAAATGTTGTACGGAAAATGGTATTCATCTGGTGGCAGTTTGACAGTTTGGTAGGTGACATCAGTATTCTATAACATTTATAACATTTTTTATAATGTTATTTATAGTATATTGTGATATAATTATAATTATTATGAATTAGAAAAGGAAGCACAATATAACGCACAATGAAAATATTAGAAATAAAAGGCTCTAAATGATGTTGGGCTTATATGAAGCTGGGCAAATTGAATATATATTATGATTACAAATTAGCAATAAAAATAATTGTAATTATATAATATTATAATCTGGGAATGAGGCGCGGTGTATATTATAGATTTTTAAAGAAATTGAAAAATTGTCCGAACTGTGGTTTTGTTCAGTTAATTTTATATAAATTTATTATACATAAAAAATATTTCTTTTATTTATTATATTTAAAAAAATAAACAATCTGAACTACAGAATACATGTAAATTACTGTTATAAAATTTGAGCAAGGAGTAGTACAATTAAATGAACAGTTGTATAATTTATAAAATGGGGGTTGATCCGCCGTTATGCGGACAGGGGCTAGTATAATATATTTTTTCCTAATTACCAACATGATTCGGAGATATGTTGCTGTATTTTCATTTAAATGACGTTGTCTTAATTTTGTTCAAATTTAGTTGTTTAATCAAAATTTTATATGTATGCTTTGTATCTGTATCGAGTTACTAATTTCAATTGACATTTTAATAAATAACACACACATCTAAGTGTAGGTATATATTAAATTTCAAAAGAACCAACGCTCACAAATTATTAACTATTGAAATTTTCTAATGATGGGAACAGATTAACCCCTAAACCAATATCGGGTCCAGGATTTAATTTTGGAGAAATTACATTTTTTTAATTTGATTATTTTGTTCATTGTTGTTGGTTTTTTCATCGGTAATTACTTTGGAAGATGAAGAAAGAAACTGCGTATATGAAATGATGCTTAAGTGGTCCTTTAAGGTTAATTTATAAAATAAATCAAATACAATTTTCTATGTATTTTTCCTTGACACGTACTGATATTTAGCAGCTGTTCACGTATTATAAGTGATTTTTTAAGGTCTTATCTTAGACCTCAGTAACAAATATGGACCAATGAGAAGTAGTATTTTTCTATTTTGTGAGAGGCGCCAGTCAGAAAGCCGTTCCTCTTTCCGCAGAGCTGCTAGTGCCCTCAACAACAATCAATGTATACCTTATGCTGACTTCTTTTTTGAACCTTATTCAAAATTCAGAATTTGCACCTTATCCAAAACTATCTCCAAATAAAATAACAAAAAAAAAACATATTTGTTATATCTTGATTATAAAATTATCAAATGGGCAATAAATAAAAAAGAATTGAAAACTGTACACATTTTAATCATAGTAAAAATAGTTCACTATTGTTTATGATTAGGGATCGGATTTTCATGCAGTAAAAATTGTGTTATTAATGCCTAAAAAAGTTCAAAATCATCAATCTTGTTTAATATACGATATATATTTATAATACATCGAAATGTTATCAGTCTGACAATCTCCATATTCCTTCGTGCTGTGCCAGATGGAATGTCTCAATCAAGGACATTTATAATAGTTTTATTAGTTTTTAAATAAATAAACATTTGTTAAATTTAATACAAAAAATATTTATTTACTTTAAAAGAATTCAATTATTTATTTATAAGCTTTCAAGAAAACTTTAATGGGCAATAAACGGCAATTTTACTACCTATTTATCGATTTAATATTTTTTATCATAAATTGTCTGGTTGCACCTCTGATTAAGTTTTACGACTTGTGAGTTTAAAACATAATTCTTTTCCCTTTCTTAGTTTAAAGGCTCAAGTTATAGAGCTACTTAACGAAGGATGTCTTTCTTATTAATAGTAATTTCTCTTGGCCCATTAGAAAAAAAAAGAAAAAAAGAAACCGAGATGACTTCAGACCAGACGATAGAAGTGAAAACATCAACGAGGCGAAATTAATAATATGAAATATAAATTATAAATAATAACTCATTATAAAGAGGATGAATGCTGAACATTTCCGTCGCTTACAATATGCAGTTCCGATTTTTATTTTTTAATTAATTAGATATTTTAATCCACATCTTTCATAAAACTCATTATCATTTGGTTTTCGACACTATTTTTCCTTTTCGCCTCTCTGCGCGTCGCGTTAAGATAAAATTTTTGTATAATAGTTGATTACAAAGAGGAACGATGAACATTTCCCTTTCTAACAATATGTAGGTCCGATTTTTAGTTTTTGAGATATTTTAATCCAAGTGTTAATAAAACTCGCTATCTTTTGGTTTTCGGAACTATTTTTACTTTTCACCTCTCTAACACGGCATCACGTTAAGGTACAATTTCGAATAATAGCTCATTCATTATAAAGAGGATGAAATGCTGAACACTTCCGTCGCTTACAGTATGCAGGTTCGATTTTTAGTTTCTGAAATATTTTAATCCACATCTTTTATAAAACTCATTATCATTTGGTTTTCGACACTATTTTTCCTTTTCGCCTCTCTAACGCTGTGTCGTGTTAAGATACAATTTTTGTATAATAGTTCATTACAAAGAGGATGAAATGAGGAACATTTCCCTCTCTTACAATATGGAAGTCCGATTTTCAGTTTCTGAGATATTTTAATCCATATGCAAAAACAATTCAATTAGTCGACTCCAGCCAACTTTACCCGAGCGTGGGGTATCGGAGATCTGACGGCTCAATCTAATTCACTCTCCATAAAAAAAAAAATGCGAATCGCTCCTAAAGAAGTTTAGACTTCAATAATTAAAATTATTATTATTATAACTTTATAATAAACATTAAAGCATTGGTATTAGTATATATTAATAGAAAACGTTGATATCTAATAAGCTCAAGTAGAACAGAAAATGCTCGCTTCAGTAGGAATGTTTCAGTATACCTATAATGCACAAACTATAATCGACTCCAGCCGACTTTATTCGAACGTTACACATCATAGATAAGACGGCTCAATCTAATTCACTCTTCACAAAAAAGAAAAGCAAAACGCTCCTGAAGAAGTTTTCACTTCAAAAATTACTTTTGAAACACCACTCGAAATTCACAAAATTGCACTTGAGTCCATGTATTCAATATTCTACTTATTTTAGCAAAAAAAAAAAAAAGAAAGTATTTTATAATCTATGCATTATATTTTTTTTCACCATTTTTACTGTTTATTTAAAATGGGAGTATTATTTTTGGTCGGAATTCGCCTTTTGCAAACTACGCATTACCGGAAAAAATAATAAATATTTAAGGTGCTTTAGTAAAGTATCTGTTTTTTTTTTACTTCGGTATAGTCTGAGGTATGATTTCGAAAGATTCCTAGTAGATGAAGCTGACAGGACTACTCATACTTCATAGATCATAGTAACTGGAAATAAAATTGTTACTTTAGCAACCAAAGCTGTCTTGAGTATATTTCCCCGTCCTCTATCGAAGCATACTACTATATGGTATGGTAGGTATAGAAAAACCTCTATATTCCTCCCCTTATTTGATGAGATACATTTTGAATACGAAGCCTTGGAGAGGTGGTGGTGGAGGAGTAAGGGGTTCAAGTGGATCGATGTGGATTGCACATCAGTTCCAGATCAGACCTACCTTGCCCTCCTCCCATCTCTATCCAACTCTAAGGGATTCGCACTATTTTATTTTATAATTAATCCTTTTTATATATGTTTTTTTAATGTTATTTTAAAATTATGAAGACGGTAGATAGTCAGGATTCGCAGTATGTAATACCTGTCTGCAGATCCTGTCTAAATCATCCTCATAATATTAATATAATTAATTAAATTTTACATGAATCTGATTAATTTATAGGTTGGTAATATTCTTCAAATAGTTGGTCCGTGCGAAAAATTCGCAGAAAATTTTGTTTAGTGAAGAAATAGCAAAATAATATGAAAATAAATAGTTCCTATGTAATATGGAAGGAAGAAATTATTATATTTTCCTTAGACGATTACAATATTTCATTAAACACAATAGACCAAAATATTTGTACAAATTGCTTTGCTAGGACCTATTTTTAAACACTGGCTGGAAAGATAATAAAAGTAATAAAGACAAAATACTGCCCCGATCATGTAGGAAAAAACAATTATTTTTCGATCGCAATGAAAATTTCGAGGGTCTTTCAAAATGCGTAATACAAATCTCGGCTCTGTTTCTCCTTAAAAAAATATTTCAACACACTTTACTCCTTCCGTCAATACAAATTGTTTAAATCATACATATTTCTAACGGATTTTTACGATTTTTTTTTGTTTTGTAGGTAATTTAGTAATATTTCTAATTATCATGAGTCAACAAAAACAATCAAGAAAAAAATGATTACTTTTTGAGTTATTCGCAAATAAAGTTTCTTTTCTTCCATAACTTTTTTCCCGAAAATTTCGGGGGAAGGGACTATTTTTCGCATGTGAAGGAGAATAATATCTTCAAAATGAGTTGTCAATCATTGGATTTGATTCAGAATTGACGAAGTTATGGCGTACCGCCAAAAAACACCTTTTAGAAATATTTTTTTATTCATTGATATTTACAACTGTATTATAAAAAAAATACAACTTGTAAATGTGCACACAGTGATAATACAATCACATGAAAACGTTTGTTGAGAAACTACCCATTGGCAGCACTCAGAAATAATACATAGGATTTATTCATTTTTTATCATCGTTAAAATATTTATTTTTATATTTCTGTTTTATTCATTATAACTTTATAGCACCTGGTACATATCCCTTTTTATCGAATTATTAACATCTGCCTGAAATCTCGTAAATAGTTTCATCTCATCGTAATCTACAACTATTTTATTTACGAAAACTCTTGGAATTAGGGCGTTTTCAATCTGAAGGGATGCAAACTTTGTCTATTTAATTAGGTACTAAAAACTCGCAAATATCCATTTGCTTTCTACTTGAATCGTAAGATAAATTGATCACAAAATCGATAAAAAGGAGGCCTAGAAAAATATTGGGCAGTTTGTCCTATATGACCTCGTTGTTTTGAAAATTCGGGGGTGTAGGTCACCACAAACGGCTCAATGTTATTGAAGGTATCCTTTTTTTTCGACTTTTTGATCAAATTATCTCACGATCCAAGTAGAAAACAAATGTGTATTAACGAGTTTTTAGAACCTGATAAAATAGACAAAGTTTGCCCACCTCCAGATTGAAAACGCCCCAATTCCAAGAGTTTTCGTAAATAAAATAGTTGTACTTTACGATGAGATGAAACTATTTACGATGTTTCAGGCGGATGTTTATAATTCGATAAAAAGGGGTCCGTGCCATGGACTATTAATTACAGGTGCCTTCAACAATTGTGTCGAAACTTGAGAATTCTAACAAATATCCTATGACTTTCTGGACAGTAGTCCTTTTTAAATAAAGTAATTACATTTGTATTGCTGTATTTTTATTTTTTACATCCTTGAAAAAGTTTATTGTCAGGTAATTTATCTTAGGATTTGACAGGTTTAATCATACTAAGTATCCAATAACAGCTAATGGCTTGTTATACAACTTAATGACTTGTATTTTGGCTAAGTTTATTTGAGAAACTGTAGGAGCCAATCGATTCACTTTAATATCGTTACCTTTTTCGAGGCCGTGCTACCTTTTGGTTGTATATGATTAGTCAAAAAATATATTTTTATATTTTGTGCATAATATTTTTACTGACGTAATAAGGTTGTTATTTTATTTTACACCTTGAGGTCAACATTACTCCAAACTTTGAATCGCTTTGTTTCCAACATTTTCTGTTTCAAAGTGAACTGATTTTTATTTTATAATCATTACTTTAGTGTAATGTTACCTCCTTGATACAAAGTTCTCACGTTTTACGATAGTAAAATAAATAGTTATTACAATACTTCAATTAATAAGTTTATTACCTTTTTAGTTTATTCGCTTAGATTTGTAATGAGCCTATTTGAATTCGTTTTATTTTTTTGCCTTTATATTCTATTAATTATATTCTATTATATTTCTTCCCCCTAATAGAAATTATTTTAAAGGCTATACCCGATATTTCTTCATATTTTTTTTAAAACTATTAATCCTGTTTCAGTCAATTCAGTTCTTTATGTCCTTGTGCTCATCTATGGAGATGTAATGGTATTAGTCCTAAGATCTTTTTTAGTCGATGTCTTAATGAATGGTGCTATATGGTTCTTATCCTACGCCCCGATAATTCGTAATTATCACCTACTGAACGTAGCTTCAATTTAGGAATTAGCATTGGAGATATAGATCTAGGAACTGCTGGGTGTTTCCGGCTATTTCAACACTTACTAGTCAAAAACTCTAAACTTCCATTAAACTATAAATTAAACTTTCATTAAAGTATAAATGACTCATTTACTTGACTATAACAAGGTCTATTTGGAGTTATAGAGTTGAGCTTCGGGGCTCGACTGAACCATCAAATTCCTCTCGTATCCAATCCTTACAATCCGAAATCCTCAATGCTCTCTGCTATTTCAGAAATAAAATTGTTCATAATTATCTTTGAAACGACAAGAAACCGCTCGACGTTTCCGACTACTTCTGCACTTACTAGACATACGCTCTAACCTTCCAATTAATTACAAAAGATTCATATACATGACTATAATAAGGCCTATTTGGACTTACGGAGTTGAGTTATGGGGCTCCACCAAACCTTCAAATTCCTGTCGTATCCAATCCTTACAATCCAAAATCCTTCGTAAAATCCTCAATGCTCCTTACTTTGTTACAAATAAAATCATCCACAATGACCTTACTGTTCCTTATGTATCAGATTTGGCCCAATTCAGATATCTATCCTTCCATAATAAACTTCCTAACCATCCCAACTCTCTTGTTTTTAACCTTGCTTCCTATTCAATTCCTGATAACCCTCCTCCTCCCCTCCTCCTCCCCTCCGAGGTGTCTTAAAAGAAGATGGCCCCGTGATCTCCTAATATAGACATGTTATTAGAGTTCTACCAATGGGTAGTTTCTCAAAATGTGTTTCATGTCATTATATCCTTGCACGAATGTACTAGATGTATTTGTTTCTATACAGTTGTAAATATCATATAAAAAATAATAATAATAAAATATCTTTAGGATCCATATGCTCCTGACTTTCCCCAATCCAGATTTCTATAATTTCATAATGAACTTCAGGTCTATCCAAACCCACTTGTTTCCAATCTTGCATCCTTTTCGATTCCTGAAAATCTTCTGTAGCGTCTTAGCAGAAGATGGCCTGGAGACCTAAAATATTCCTCTTCTAAGTCATCCAATCCCGCCGTCCTTCATACATCTCCGATCTCTTTCAATTTAAATCTTCTGTCCACTCCCTTAAAATCCGTTCCCGGTCTTCAGATATGTATATGTACACAGGCCCATCAAACCACTGATTTCTACAGATCTTGCATTATCCGATCCTCATTCCAATGGAATTCTATTCCTCCCTGCATCCTTAGCTCTAATACCCACTCCATCTTTAAATCCCACCTTTTCAATTAACACTTATCAGTTCAGTATCCATAAAATTGTAAGTAGATGTTGTTGTAAATATGTATGTAAATTATTAGTTGGTTTTAAAGATTTTGATTCCACGTTTATTTATTTTTTCATGATTGATAAAGTTAGAAGATAACTCATACTTTTTTATTTATTATGTTATTTTGTTTTTGTTTTTTTTTGTGATTATTACATGAGGCTCCACACTTCTATCTCTGTATATTGTTCAAAAAGAACACGTCCTAGAATAAATATATTATTATTATTAATAGGAATGCTACCAATGGGTAATTTTTTTTCATGTGTACTTGTCATATTGCAAATTCTAATTCACTAGTTGTATTCTAATCTAATACAGTTGTAAATTTCAATAAATGTACATATAAAAAACGATATAGATTTATGCACGAGTATGCATGCTCGATTTGTGTTGTTTCGATGGTTTCTAATGTTGGACTAACTTCATTGAATATTTGAATTTTATGTACCATATAAGTTTTAAACACTTAAGTATATATAAAAAAAAATAAACAACTTGCGATATACTTAGGTACCATAGAAGGACTGATAAATTTATAATTTATTTATGACTTTCCTCCTTATTATGGAATGATTTCATTTCTTAGGCGTGAGGCCCCGCCCATTACTTGGTTTATTGCCCTATATTGGTACTTCGAAAGTGCATGGTAGTCCAGAAACTGAATGAGATAGGAGTTGTTATCAGAAGTCAACAAAGATGCTCGATAAAAGTCAAACACGCGTGACGTCAGCGTTGTCATATTAACTGGGGTTCTCCCTTATCAGCTCGTCTCTTGATTAACTTTGCCATCTGTCATGTCACTGGGTGCAATCTGTCCCGAGTTCGAAAGTATCTCAAATTATGTTTCGTCTTAATGCTGCAAATTATCTCTACTAAATGATTCATGCATAGTCCACTATTAGTTTTATCATTAACTAATTATTACAAAAAATAATTATTGTATATCCACAAATTATTGGTATTCAACCTCCAATGCGTCAACCTGAGTAGTCATGAATTTGATATGATTTTACTGAGTATTAATACAGTCAGCACACTGGTGGTACTAGAACTATAGTTTTCATTCACACAATATGTACATAAGAAAGAAGAATGAAGTAATATACAAGATAAATAAAATAACAGATTAAATCCGAATGGTAATAAAATAAATAAAACACATTCACACCTATGTACAATATTTACATTGGCCCAGGGGACTCTGAATCAATCTTTGTCCCCCAAATGTGGAAGCCAAAGCAGAACTCCAGGAGATCTCAGTGCTTCTCTCCCAGCCGCGTCCCTGGTATTGTAAGCCAGTGGAGACTAGATATGATTAAAGAAAGAATAACTTTAATGATCAAAATATGAAATATTTAGTTCATGATTTTTTGATTTCAGTTCATGAATTCATTTGTAAACTGTAAACAAATTTCAGGAGTCGAGGTTAATTGAAAATTATTTCTGAATTACTTACTTTAAAAGAGAGAAACACTTTCATAAAAGAGTGCTCTCCAATAATATGGAGTTACTAAATACACATCATACTGTCTAATCGCATTGAACAATCTTTAAAACTTATTTATAAATTATTGTACCATTTGAACATATATAGTGAACATTTGTCATTTTGTTTTCTCTTTTTTTTTAACTTTAAATTTACTTTTTCGCTTTCTTTCTTTTTTTTTTCTTCCTTAATACTTTTCTCTTATTTTTTTCTTCCTTTTTCCCTAAACTAATCCTAAAAAATGTACAAATACAACAAAAAATAAATATAATCAATATATACTACTATAGAAAAACATGTTTAATAAATAATTGAAAAACGGTATGTGCAAACAAAAAAAAATCAATAATGCTAATTTGTTGACAGTTAAATCCACCTAGTTTCGTTTTACCAGCAAGAGTACACATAAACGCATACACAGAGAAAGATTTACTGTACTATTTATTGAACAATTTTTGGAACGTATAATATTTGCTGTAATATAGTATTTAAAATATAGTGTGCATATTAAAGATTTATATCCTTCGATAATTACATGTTGGATCTTTCCCAAATTAGGTATTTCTGAGCGGCCAAAATTAGAGAAGGTTATTTTTAGAATGACTCTTGTGATAGAGCGTTTCTTCCAAGCCGTGAAAACAGTTCCATTTACAATGGGCGGTATCAGTCATAGCTTGTTTTATATATTTTTATATTAATTTTTTAGGTATACTTAAGCATGCCCTTTTTACTTATGAAATACTGGATATCCCTTAAGTATTTGAAAAGGTGATAGTAGACCAAGACCAACTTAAAAAAAATATTGAATCAGTTACCGGGAAAAAAAAAAAGTGTCTAGTGTTTTATCCAATAGAAAGCTATTAATATATAACTTTGATTTAGATAATTACCAATTACAGCATAGTAAACTATTCTAATTTTTTATTTCAAAAAGGGGACTTTACATACACACACACACACACACACACATATATATATATATAATGTCCAGTATAATTGGTCTCAGTATGGTGTAGATTAGTAGCTTGCTTCGTAAGTTAAGTGAGGATCTGTAGTCTAGAAAATGTGAGAGTTGGTTATATCGTCTAGTCAGTTGTCTTTTTAATTTAATATGTATGTTCCAGGTAAGTCATTTGTCTAAGTTGAGTCCGAGGTACCGCAAATAGTTTTTGTTTGTTTGTTTGTTTCGATGTCCAGGCGCAAAACATCCAGGTCATAAGCGACCGATCAACTAAGTAACATCACTTAATACTATTTGGATGGTTGGTAAAAAAATAAAAAATAAATAAATAAATAAAAATAAATAAATAATAATAATAATAAAATAAATAAATAAAGAGGTGGATTGATAGAATAAAATAAATAAACAAGGATAATAATAGACATTTATAGGTAATAAGATAGAATGTACAAATAAATAAACTTTAAAAAATAGCAGTAAAATCAATAAATGAATTGAGGTTAATAAACAAATGAATTTAAAATGAAATGAAATCAAATGAAAAAAATAAATAAATAGAAAAGAATAATAATAAGAGAAAATATAATAAAAATAAATAGATAAAGAAAAAATAATAAATAAAAAAAAAATAATAATAAATCTGCAAAGGATCATTAATTATAACCCTGTCATATATGTTTGGTAACGATTTCTTCCTGATTTCCCAGGGATGCTGATAAATTCTGGGGTATTCCAAGTTCTTTTAATCTTGCGGTGTAAAAAGGGCATTCTTCCAAAATATATTTTATAGTTAGTGATTGGTTACACTTTTGACATCTGGGTTTTTGGTTACACTTTTGACATCAAATAGTTTATTGAAGGCACCTGGATATTGTCAATCGTTGCGGGTGGACATGAGGTTTTCCTAACACAGTAAGTCACGTGGGTGGATTCGTTACTATTGATTTTAATGAAGGTGAATATACAACAAAAAATAGTTTATTCACTATTACAATTGCATATATTGTAAATGTTATTACTTTGTGAATATAAAACAAAAAATATTTATTTTTCATATTATTAATCTTGCCTAGTTTTCACTTCTGTCTCAGTTCTATCGTAGTTTTTTTTTTAATTTATCTTTGAAAATGCGGTTCTATCTGATGAATGTAATTTATTCACTGATTTATTCACATTACTCAGGAATATCAGTAATATAAGGTACATCTTAACGATTCGTATTTTCTTTTCAATGGTTATTTTTTTTATTCTTCCATTGATTCACCAATGATATAGATTGTTGACAACGTAAATAATCCTCTCTCTGAAATATTCTTCGAATTATTGTTATTATTATTTTTTTTTTATTGCGAGGAGCAAAGAAACTAAATTAATATAATCAATACATCATCTCACGGAGGTTTAAGGAAAAACATACTTATCTGATAGTAGAACTTGTTTCTACTTCCAACTCGTGTTTAAATGAGAATTGCGAACTTTTCGTTGAATTTTTAAATCAACTTTCCTACCGCAGTATCGATCAAATTTGTTTAACCTGACCCCATAAATTTTTATGAATTATAAAATATCTTTTATTATTTTATTGGGCGCTTGTTGATTACAACTTCATGATTTTATAAAAACTTTATGCCGCTGTCGGATCGATGTTGACATGAGTCATGAAATAATAATTATTTTTATACTTAAAAAAAGTAATATAAATTCCTTTACGGTCATTAAAAAACTTATAATAAAATCCTACGTACTCCTCATTTTATTTATTACTCTATTAAATAATAGGGACGAAAAAAATATATATTAAATTATTAACTGCTGTTTTATAACTAATCAAATGTTATACTAAAGCTCACCAACATTAATTTTTATTTTTATTGAGGATATCCCTCAAATACTGAGGAATTCTACTTTAGAGCTACATTTTATGCAAATCTTCAGTTCTATGTAACTCCAAACCACTATCATTATAATTTACACATTTTGTAACGTGTTTGTGACTTTTTCTTACAATTTGAATTTTTTCATCAACTAGGATAAAAAAAAGGCGTTTAAAATGATTGTCTGATCAACGCTATTTGACCACCTATGCTGGTAGGTCTTCTGCCAGAAATTTTACATAATTTAAAAATATATATATTTTTTCTCCGTTCCTGAAAAGTTTTCTATTAACTGAAATTTAACTGGATTGGGTCACTCATGCTGTTTATTACTTTGAATTAGAAAAAAAAATATTTTTTGTAAGAACGTTTCCTTTGTTTTGCTGATAAGATTGAGGAAATATCTCGAGTCGAACTAAAATCTTTTCTTAAGTAATGGAATTAAAGTCTTGTTATTCCCATTTAGAAACTGCTAAATCAACATCAGCTCTGGTTTAGTACTTGAGTTAAACCAAACATAGATCACTAAATATGGTGCGAGATCACCCCCATCTTTGTGTGCCAAGCTGTGTCCATAAATGGCAGTGCTATTTCGGTCATTAACGTTCTTACTTTGGCTGGTTTTTCCGCTCTTACTTTTTTATATCAATGGCTTCCCAGTTGGATGTAATATATCATTTTATAGGTATATTCAATAACTTTATAATTTGTTCATAATTCCTAAGGGAGATGTTTATTTGTATAAGGTATATGAATAAAGTGAAGTAACAGTTTACTCTCCCAAAAAAAACTTTCTTTAGTTTTATAACGTTTTGGAATCCACTTTAGTATACCATTTTCAGACCATTTCTCAACTTTCTATGGTCTATTTTTTTTTAAAAAATACGTCATAATTTTTATTTTTATAAATTTTCTCTTAGTTATATTGTGGACTTCCCTTGGGAATGCCTAGTCAGACACTAAATATAACTAAGGAATAATTTATAAAAACAAAAATTATGAAATATTAAAAAAAAAAAAGTAGATTATAGGAAGATGAGAAATGGTCTGAATATGGGATAATAAAGTGGATCCCAAAACGTTATAAAAATTTTTGGTAGAGTAAACTGTTACTCAACTTTATTCATATAACTTGATAATTGTTTTTTTTTTTTTAGGCCAATTGCAGGCGCTACGTTGCATTATTATATTATATTCTATATTCATCTATCTTTCGAATGAAATCGACTCCAAACAAGGCTGCTTAATTCCATAATTACGGAGTATAATTAAATATTGATTTCAGTTAAATATAATGATTAATAGAGTTGGCATTATTTTCGGTTAGAACTCTTCTATGTATTTTTGTACAGTCAGATCCAATATCTATTGTTTGGTTTTTTGGTATTCTGTTTTGTCTCATGCTTTTTTGGCTTTATAATTTATTATCATTTTTTTTGTTAATTTTACTCTAAATGAAGGACATATTATATCGTAATATTATAATATTATATCTTCTCACAATATAAGCTGTTTAATAACATTAGCCAACAGAAAAAATACTTCCGGATTGCAATTAGCAAATTTGTATTCCATTTCGGCTATGAAAAACTAATTTAACTTTTAAAACGTGTAGTTAGCTCTTATTTCGAAAAAAATATATAATCTTATATACATATACATATATATTTACCTTTTTGTATTCAATTGGTAATTTTTTGTGCTTTTGAAAATCTGTCTGCTACAGTCGTCCAATTTTGTTAGGGTTGGCTGACCTCACAGTGGGATTTTAATTCATGAATTTTCATTGATTTAAAAAATAACATAAAAATAGAAAGATAACATAACAAAAATTAATAACAATTCAATTAATTTATGTAGAAATTAAATAATTGGATAATGTATAAAAAGCAAAACAAAATTAATGTGTAATATTTAAGTAATTAGGGTCGGTAAATGTATTATTTTATAAAACCAAAATAATTTTACCCAGCATAAATTTATTCAGGCTTTAAAAAGACTGAAAATATATTTTAAGTAACTCTGTCATATTTCACAGTTCGTTTTATAATTAATATGTGTAAATAAATAATTATATATGAGTGTACAAACTGCCTATTTATTGCGGCAATGCTAAATCATTTTTTTTTTTTTTTTTTTATCTCAATTTCGGTCCTTTAATTTTTTTTCACTTTTGTATTTTGATTAATATTTACTGTTAAAATTATAAATTATGTATTTATGTTTATATTTTGTATTGCCAGGAGCATAGTGGCAATGTTAACAGAGACCAGACGTTATCTGCCCCAGCCAAGGACATTATTGTCGACTGCGTCTCCAGGGCAATTTGGTCCTGACTCAGCCAAAAGGATTTTTAAATTGCTCCTTTAAAACCTGCTCTGAATTATTAAGGTTCCAGAGCTGGGAGGAAAATATTGCAGAAAGACTCGGTAAAGGGTCTGTAATAATTGAATACTTTCCACTCTACATATTTTCCATACAGTACAGTTGTACATAAACTCCACAAGCCAGCAGGCAACGTATTATTAACATGAAAAATATGTATTATATTGTATACGTTTATTTTAAATTTTGAGGTAGTAATTATAAAATATGTTTTGTGATTGCTATCGATACCTTGTGTTTGCAAAGACTTTCGGTGATTTTCATGGAACATCTCTTGACCTTCATAAATGATGTTGATATATAAAATAAAATAATAATTGCAAATATTTGTAATGTTTCTTAGTAGCCGAGTATGATGTTAGTTATATTGGTAATTTTATATTTAAGAGATTTTGATTTAGATGGCCGAATTTCGCAGGATCCAATGCGGTATCAAATACTTTTTCAGAAAACACATAGATTGTCTTTTTTTCGGATTCTTCTTCTTCTTTTTTCTGTTTTTCCTAAAATGCCAAATGTTAGGTAATCTCATACCTCAAGAACGATGGCTCATGCCCCTTTCTCAAGAAAATTAATTACTATCCTCTTCTCAAAAACGGTATTAATGAAAGTAAATATTTAGACAGTCTAATGACATAATCATAAGTCAGAGGTGCTCCGTACCTCCACCTAAAAATGCCATATGGTAGTGTAAGGACCAAGCAACAAAATGTATGTGTATTTATATTATAATAGTTGAAAAATAAAATGGAGGATAAGAAAAGTTATAGCCCTTCAATATGCCAGACTGTATTATTATTTTTAAAAAAATAAAGTATTGTTTTGATAAATCACACTGTACTGAAAGAATTTTTAATAATTTTTTGAAGATATGCGAAAAAATTGAATATTCCTCCTGGGGTAAGTTTTTTATTGCTTATGTTTCTGCTTACATACTCAAAGTTTCGGATCTCTGCTCGTATCGAATGACCGAGCCATGACAACAATGTAAGGTTAAGACGTTCCTAAATAGAACAGAAGTGAAACGAAATAATAAATTATGGTTAACATATATGACAATATTTAGAAAAGGAGTATTCCTGAAGATGGAGCAGAGTCTCGAAACTTGGAATATGTAATGAGAAAACGTAAGTTATAAAATATTTACCACAGAAGGAACATTTAATTTTTTAGCACACCTTCCGGAGACTATAAAAATTGTTGTTAATCTCCTTTATTCCTCGGTTTGTAAGTCCTCCCTGATTGGAACCCCACAAACATATGATTTCCTCCAAAAATTCATAACCTCGTAAATACGGACTTCCTCGAAAAATGATAAGCTTCTTAAAAAATATCCTCGCAAAATTTTTGAAGGTGCAACGTGCATCATTCTTTCGGACACCCCTGTTCCGAATATTCAAGTTGATATATCAACTTTTTATTTCATTGGGATCAGTTAGAAATGGCTGCACTAAACAGAAAGTATTCGCTGTGTAGAATAATTATACATTTTGAATAATCTCCTTAATAATATATAGTTTGTTATAACTTCGAACATTGTGTCAAACAAAGTAGGTCCCTTTTATTTCATAAAAATCCAGAACCAATAAAAAACGAAAAAAAAATTTACTAAGATAAATACTATGAACTAATAATATTCCTATTGTTATGGTTTTAGAAAATGCATTTAGTATTAGTTACTTATAATTAGACTTAATATTTATTTAAACGTGGCAAAATTGAACTGACACATTAGGAATTTAATTTTACTCCAAAGCGGGAAGTAAAATAAATTAAGCGCTGTGCCTAATTTAATGCCATTAATTCCGCAATTAGCATTTAAATCTGATTTTAATTAGAAGCAAATTAATTTAAACGACTTTCCTTTTCCGCTCTTATATAAATGAGCTAAAACTCTCCTGCAATACCTCCTATCTCTAATTATAATAAATAAAAGGGAACTGTTTCGAATTTACATACCATCGTGTTTATTCATTGGAAGAAAATCAATTATAAAATACAGAATAAAATAATCATTTCATAATTACCTAAAAAGGGAGTAAGTAAATAAGAAATTGTATTTGTGTTGTTCCTTGTTGACCTGTTCGCAAAAAAAATATATATGTATTAATAGATAATGTAATATATATATATATATATATATATATATATATATATATATATATATATATAAATAATTTAAGAATATAAATATAATAGAAAAATAATGGTGTATTTAATATTAACTAGTTCTTTCAAAATATTAGGTTTTGTTGTTGGTAAAAAATAAAAGTGCTATCTTGGAGAAAAAAAAAATATAAATTTATAATATTATAAAATTATATTTTTTATGGCACCTATAAAAAATATTGTATTGTATGAAAACTATCCCGCTGCCGTGGTTTCTTTTTTCCAAATCCCACTATTCTTCCCTATAATCCTCATAATTTTTTTTAATTTATTTATTTAGAAATATAATAATCTGTCACATGGACAATAATTATTGTGATATATGAACACATTCACATCATATATACAGAAAATATAAAAGTAAAATAATAACTAAATAGGGAAGAGGTACTGCTGAGTACTTTCCTTCCCCATGCCTGTCATGTCATTCACCATTATATCATTATCGCCATCACATTTGCTGATTGTCAACTTATTGTTGACAGGCGCAAATGCATATTTTATAGACAAAAAAAAAATAAATAAAATAATCAAAAACCATGTGCTATAAAATAACCTAAAGATAAGTAAATTAAAAACACAATCATACCTATATACAATATATACTATCAGGCAGGGAACTCCAAGCCAGGCTTCTCCCTCCAACTATAGAAGGAAAAGCAGGACTCCAAGAGATCCCTGCGCTACTCTCTCAACCGCGTCACTGGTGCTAAAACCTTATAAATAACCGAGCTATTTTACCGAGGATAAGAAGGTCGTATACATAATTATCATCAACTATTATTTTTCTCCATTTTATCTAAAACTCCCAACGACATTCAATTACAACTATTATTCAGTAGAGCTCTCGCTCAATCTCCACTGGCTTTATCATCAGGACGCGAACTCTTTCCTATATAGATGGATGGACTAGAGTGATTTGGAGTTCTCATGACCGATTGTAACTGGAATGAACCTGTATGCCTGTGTTTTAGGTGATATTTTACTTTACTTGACTATCTTCAAGTTTATATAATTTTTATTCATTGAATGTGTTTTTTATTTTATTTTTTAAACTTATTTATTTTGATAAAAGAGTCTTCATGTGATTATATTCCTGTGTACACATTTACTTGATGTATTTATATTGTAATATAGTTGTAAATAACTTGAATAAATAGTTAAAAAGTTAATATTTATTGAGAAATATAGTATTCTGTCTAAAATAAGGATATTTATAATGGAGATCAGAGAGCACATTCACACCATAGTTTTTTTAATTTGTAATTTAACATTTTGCTTTAATTTAATTTATGTTATTTACATTGTTTGTAAATAAGAATGTACTTTTTCCTCATTATAACTATTGCCCTCTATTGTGAAATATTGTTATGCAACTCAATAAAACATTTAAAATTTCAATTACAAAAAAGTGTCATTTATGAACTACTAACCACCCCTCTTGTTCAGCAAGTTTTGCTGCTTGAAATCTAATAAAACTGCTCTCCCTTGCATCAGGTGCTGTGCATAGATACCTGCCGTTGGCGGATGCTATTATAATTTCACGGTTGGCTTCTGGCATTGCGAACTGCTTTCTAATTCCTTGGCTCGGTCACAGCTCTGTGGTTCTGTCATTATCGCAATGGATATATTATTATTTAGTTTTTTAATTCATAAATGTTAATTTCATTACTCCTATCTAGAATTCATTAAACTTATTTTGTGAAATCCCAATTATATATATATATATATATATATATATATATATATATATATAGAGAGAGAGAGAGAGATATTATCTTCACATATCTTCTGTGGTTTATGTATGATATTCGCTGTTTTTTTAAATAATTATATCCAGCACATGATAGACAGGATAAGAAAGTACTCAGTACATCCTCTTGACCTTCAGGATATATTATTAGATTTCTAATCTCTAATCCAAATTTATTTAAGGCATAATTTAGCTTGGTCTATGTTTTCGCTTATGGTAGGTATTTGGTGGTTGTTTGTATAAGGGGGCTTTGATGCCGTAATGTAAAGAAAACGTACGATTTTCCATTGTTTACACCAGTTTTATATTTTATGTTTACTCATCTTTCCGCTTACACAGAAAATGTAGAAAACAGTATTACTTATTCTGTAATAACATGGGATTCTGGAAAACAGAAAAAAAAAACATGATACTTATAGGATCCTAAAGGGATAAGGAATAAGGATTTCAGAGAAACTCCTTTTGCTGGTAGTTTAAGGAGCCATAAAATTATTAAGTACATACTTAGTACTTATCGCCTGTCGAGCTAGTCATTAGTAAGTTAGTGGTAGTAACACGGTAGTATTAAGTTTAGTAATAGGTTTACTACTGCCATGAAAACCATTAATTTTTTTTCTGTATCAGTTCGACTCATGAAAAGCCTTGGGTTCATTACTTTGCTACTATGTATTATTTCTTGGCAATGATTAACATTATAAAAAGACACCCGGTATTCTTCATTACTATTGTTATTACCCTAACTTTAAAATATATTTTTTTTTTTGTGTGTAAGGGGGTTGTAGTGTGGACCTGGGTATCCAATCGCACTAATATAATCAAAGTAAAACAACAACGAACTTGGTAAATACTTGGGTGAATCATCGCCCACCATGTGAGGAGGCCGAGCGAACTAATGCGTATAGGAGACACGCGTTGCATGGCAACCATGGATAAACCAATGTTTACAAGTTATGAAATAATTATGAGTTCGCGTCCGGGTGCCACTGAGCTTTTATCTCTCGTATCAATCCCCCACCCTTTCCCCTGATTCGGGAAAATCTCTGCATAGCCTAAAAGGCGAGAAAGGGGTGGACAAAACCAGGGAATGGTTTCCCTGCACTAGACCCGTCAGTCTACAAAAGGCAATTCACACGACGAGACCTAGATATGATGACCATACCATGATACCTTGTGTACTTTAATTGGAAGTCAGGATGTGGTTCTCCAGTCTATTGGGAGGAAAAATATCCTCGTACTTACTTGAAACAGCCAAAAAGCCAAAGCCCTGTTCTAGGCTGATTTTTCACTGTCCTTGAAACCATGTTAGTAGTGGGAAAGAATCTAATCTTTTTCGAAAGTTTCCAAGTTATGGATCTATCATAGTATACTCGTATCTTCAGGCTTTACGATGATGACCAGATATACATATTTTTTGTTTAGTTGAATGATTGATGTGTTAAGTCAAATGCCTATTTTTTTATACTTTTTATATAAATTCATGTTTTAAATGTTCTACTAACGCTTTTATGCATGACATTCTTAAATAAAATGGATTTTGCCTGATCTTTTCAATGTAAATAGTCGAATATTATATGTTTTTTAAATACTGTTTTTTAAATACTGTTACACAATGACATGTGTTCTCAATTAGGAGTTTTGCTGCCAATTTATATCGAAACACGTTTTCATCAACTTTATCGATTGGGTTGTTATTATTATTTAAAATTAATTTATAAGAATAATGGTCGAATTACAGAAAAAAAACCTCCTTGAGCAAGAACTGAGGATGTCCGTTTGCAGTGGTAATGAGGATACACCTACGGCTTGATTACAAGAGTAGTTTGCTTACAAGTGAAACATCTCGTGTAAACAGTTGTTGGTTTCTCTGGCGACTCCAATTGTTCCTTAATCGTTTTCCATTTGCTTTGGTTTCCGCCGGAATGCCGCGCTTGATTGAATAAGAGCTCCGGCTAACAGTTATTTACACAGATAAACCATCTTCTTAAGAACCTCAACAGCATTCATGTATACGGTGTATAAGTTAATTGGTAAATAAACAACAAAATGGTTTGTGAGACCTAAAAAATCTTGCTGTTAATGTTGTTAATCATAGAAATTTATTCGAATTTAAAGGTCAGTTCGAGTCTTACTGTGGATTGGGAGACCTTAACTATAGCACTCTCAATATCTATTAGAGGCTACTTAGCTCTTCATTGGGTTGAATATAGTAAACCAGACTGATCTAATTATCTTTTTGTATTACGGATGGCCAAGAAAATATTTATTCTTAATACATATGACTCAAAACACTTGATAGATTATTGTGGTATATTGGATTTATTTATTATTTTTTTAATAACAGGGCTCTCCCCTATATTGTATGTGAAAATCAGCAAATATATTGAATTTGGATTTGGCTATTTAGGAATGAGGGAATAATAAGTGGATGGGTATGTAGACTTATGTTATTTACCTAACAGTGAGTGGCTCCTATTAGTCTTAAAATTCTGGATTGAAATATTGTGGTTTTTGTAACTTCGTCTTTTTCTCTGAACTATTAATATTTGAGGAGTATATGCATGTGAGTTAAACGACTGTGTGTATCTATTTGGTTTCTGATTGAGTAATGTTGTAGTCTCCGGTAAAAACTGGCGGATGGTGTCTCATCGATTTGGGAACGTAATAACAAATTTAAACAACATAGCACCATTATTCAATAATAGAAACTACACTTGATTAATTTTGTTCATGTTATCCAGTTACCCATTCTCTTCATAAGGATGCCAATTTAGTAAATAAATATAATTTAAAATTTATTTTAAGATTTAAAATAGCTTGTTTCGTTCAGTTAATTTTTATCGATCAACTGATTTTTATGGAGCAAAGAGGGTTAACTTTATTTTGACGCTAGTAAACTTAATGTCTATTTATTAGATTTTAAGAGAACGGTGTTTCCTTATTTGATCTATGAGGTCACTGGTTCGATTCCAGAGGTCGAATCATACAACAAGGAATCCACTGAAGCAAACTTATTGAGCATAAATGTGGAGTTACACAAACAAGGAAGGAAATTCAAGTTTGCGAAAAATAAGATGTTGGAGCTATTTGCTAGTTCACTTAAAAAAAATATTCCTATTGCGGAATGTTTTGAAATAGACCTGGAGTATGATGTCAATAACTTATTTATTGCGCGGCTACTTCTTGACTCTCTTCTGTATTCTTCTTTTATCTTGCTTCACTTTGAAGAAGAAGGGCACTTCAGGTAGAAGTACTTCATTATTTCCAAGTTCTTAATGAGTATCTCCCCTAAGGGTTTGAGTTTCATCGCTATATAAATTCTGTTTGATGGTATATTTGCTCTTTGTAATCTTTAAATAAAAAATATATCTGTTGATCTGTCTTACAAAGGGTACGCTGTTACCAGATCTCTTGAGTTTTTCCTGTAATTGGCCTGAGGAGAGATTGGTGTTGTTCCAGCTAACCTGGATGTCGTCCTTTCCGGAGCTTTAATTATTCATCGGGAAAACTTCTCTGGTGGCCGCTATGGCTCGTTGGAAATGTTGTGTTGGTAGTAGTTTGTTGTTGAGTGTAGTAAAGCCACTACAGCTCGTATGTGGAGTGTTGCCAAACAAATAAATGAATAAAACTCTACTACGTGTTCATACATGTATAACTTGTTCCTGACTAGTTCCTTTGAAAAAAAAAATGTTTATGGGTCTCATAAGTTTAAATTTCTTATCTTATAATTTTAATTTTTTTTTTAAACAAAGCCACAGAATGTCCCGATTAAAGTAATGTTATGGCACGATAAGGAAACAACAGCAAAGAACTTCAGCCATTTTTAATTCGATAAATTTTACTGTACTACAAAATTTGGTTGGAGAAAGTCATTGTTTTGATTTTTGAAAGAAAATGAAGTTAGAGGAATGAAATTAAGTCTGTAAACTTGTTTGGGATAGTTTGTCAAGCGGTATAGTATACTTAGTACGCATTTCTTTGTATTCATATTTGAAAGAAACGGTTTTTTTAGATAACCAATCTTGTAAGCACTGTATTAAAATGTCTTTACTATAGCTTTATTATTTTCTAAACTTGACTTATACTTGATGTTCAGATGAAAAACAAATAAAAATGCAATTAAGAATAATTGGATTCGAAATATAAAAATGTTGCTGCATCATGAATGTAATATATTATTATTGATTTTATTTGTAACCACTCCATTTATATTTGAGCAGTTTTATTTAGAAATTCATTCATAATAATAACAATAGATTAATAAAAATAATTTTTATGTAGTTAAATGTAGACTTCGTCGTAATTCCTGTCCACCAGTTTACTTTAATACCATCCAGCTTCCCTTCTGCGACACAGTCCGGTACCTTGGTTTTCTCATAGATAGACGACTAACGTGGAATCCGCATACTAGAATGAAAAGACAGGAACTTAACCGATGTTATGGCCAGCTATATAGACTACTTAATAGAAAATCTAAACTTTCTATTGAAAACAAACTACTGATCTACAAGACAATATTAAAACCCATGTGGACCTACGGACTAGAACTGTGGGGGACAACCAAATTTTCTAACATCAAACGCATTCAATCTTTCCAGTCCAAAGTTCTCCGTACAATAGTCGATGCTCCCTTCTATGTCTCTAATAAAACCCTGCACAATGACCTTAATATTCCATTTATTCTTGATCTTATCCCAGACAAATTCTCCAAATTTCATCAGAACCTTACCCATCACCCTAATCCCGTAGCACAATCCCTATCTAGCACCACTCATTCCTACAATCCTCCTCGCAGGCTGAAACGGCAGTGGCCCCATGACCTTTTGTAACATGTATATACTGGAGTTGTGACAATGGCCAGATTCTCCACTCAAGTCATGAATGTCCGTGGTTGTAGCGCCCTTACTCTATCTCCGCTGGATTTCAATGCCAGTGAAATGGTTGAGGAAGAAGCGCAGGGATCTCCTGAAGCCTTGCTTTCCCTCCTCATGTGGGGGGATAAGTATGGTTCGGAGTTCCTATGGCCGACTGTAAATAGTGTAACAGGTACGCCTGCGTCTAAGATGTTTATTTTCATTACTTTTTTTTTTTTCTCACTATGATATTTTATTTTGTTCTTTTGTTGCTTTATATTATTTGAAGTTAGCTTATTTTTTTATTTTTTTTTTAATTTGTAAATATGGTGTGAATGTGCTCTCAGAACTCTATTATAAATGTCCTTTATTGAGACAGATTGTAATATTTATGAATAAAAAAAAAAAATAATAAAAAAAAAATGTAGACAGTTCTAATGGAAAAATAAATTTACAAAAGACGTTTCCAATTTTTTATATTCATATTAGTTGCCTAATACATTGATTTTTGTTGGGTCTTGTTTAGGTTAGGCCCGCCAGTTATTTTATCTAGTAACAGTTACTTATTGATAAATAAAAAAATATGTGTTAAAGAAACATGATTTATTTAATAGGAACTTTTTATACATAACCAAAAACATTAACATACTTTTAATCATTTACCCCAGATATCTCTGGAGGCCGAAATTCTACTATGTCTTTAAAGATATTATCAAAAACGTCTTCATTTGAGTTTCTTTGCCTCCACATGGACTCTCATAAACACGAGTCTAACAGAGAGCGATAAGTCCCACCAAAAACATTTTAATACTAAATTAAATATTATTTAAAAATGTGATTTTATTTCTATATCAATGGTATCAAGTTTCATAACAACTGTTACTAAATGTCATTAAAAAATAACTGGCGGGCCTAATCTAAACAAGACCCTTAAAGTTTAATAAACAGTTGATTTTTGCTTATTATTAATTTTTTTAAATCTAAAATTGAGAAAATATAAATTACTAAACAGATATTCTAACTTGATCATAAACATCATTTTAATTATATTGAACATCGATGTATCCCTGACCATTTTTTTTTATTTATTCTTTTTTATTTTAATTAACTGATTAATTGATCAATTTATTAAATACTCAAGCCTCTTGTAATTTATTCAAACCTTTTATTTTATTGCCTTTGATAGGTGTCTTTCTCTAGTTCAGTTGTTTGAAATGTGATTATATGTTATTATAAGTTTAAAATAGGTAAATAATTAAACGGAAGCTTTTTAAGATTTAAATAACATACAGTGACTGCCAGGCCTGGAAAATCCAGGGTATGGGTAATTCATAAAAAAATGCAGGAAGTCGGGGAATTTTATAAGATAGGGACGCAAACGTGAATTTAATGATATGATAAAGAATCATTGTTGGTTTTTTATCGTTTATATAACCAACTAAATTTATATATTATATATATATATATATATATATATATATATATATATATATATATATATATAATATATATATATATATATATATATATATATATATATATATGTGTCTGATTTATAAAACATTGTGGTTGTTTTATTATCAAAGAGGCAGCTCTAATACTTTATTTGTATTCCAAAGAGGGACATTTCAATTTTTGTAGAATTTAAAAAAAAAAATGGTATATTTTAAAATATTATAAGTTTCTTTTAAGGCCTCTATTGTGGTGTGTAGTAATTAAAATGTCAAATGATGAACTATTTATTTAAAGTAATTATCTAATAAATATGCTCGTAGCAATACATAAATCAATGCCTACATTACTAATAAGTTCTTATTTTTCAGGTTAGAAGATTTGCTGGATCGAAAGTTGAATAACAATTCATCCTGGCTTTCATTAGATATGCTGATATGATGGTATTATGGTTTTTAATTTATTTATAAAAAAATAATAGTGATCTATTCTACAACTCTGAATAATTTCGTATTTAATTTTATAAATTTCTTTAATGTGGCATTATTATTGCATGCAGATTACGACAAAAGTTACTGATTGCTTATATATTTAATTATCTAAGTAATTGATAAAAATGGGATTAGTTCAAATATCTTTATGATAAAATTGAAGTTGATAGAAAAAGAAGGAACAGAATTTGTTTTATTTATGTTTCGTATTTCTATTTTGATATTTTTGTTTCTTATATCAGCGGTTAGATGTTCCTTGTATTGTATCTCAGGAATGCTCATCCTCCCAAGATCAATGGTGCATAAACCTTCCTTCCCCTTCTCCACCCAAAGATATTTTATTGCACTCCTCTTTTTAAAATCAGTGCAAGCTAAAGTAAAATTTTTAAAATCATAGATCATATACAATCACACTTTCTGTGGTTGGTTCTATGCGTTCCTCTTGCCCCTGATTTGAAACTGCTCATTTCGAAAAAGCATAATCCAGTCGAAATGTGCCCCCCCCCCTCTAAAATTCAAAATGTGCCCCCTTGCGCTGGACAACCCTGCTGTGTCTCATGTACATTTTAAGGTCTTTCGGAGCTTTCCTCAGTTCTTTTTAATCATTATTTAGGATGTTTTACTTATTTGGTTTTTTTTTTAATCAATCAATCTTTATTTGTTTTGAGGGAAGAATTCCACACAACTAGAATCTTTGTATTACTATAATTTTTACACTTATAGCATTAGATTTTTATTTTCATATTTATAATGCAATATAAATATTAAAACAATCTTAAGGCTAACTTACGAATCATAGTTGGCCAAAAATCAAACGGTTAAAATAATACCAATTATTAACATTGATATAAAATCTAAAATTATCAAGAAAACACCAAAAATAAAAATAGAATAATAAATACACTTAAATAAATACATAAAAAAAGATTTTTTTAAAATTTTTCATAATTGATATTTATGAAATAACCATTTTTTTTTTTTGTGGATACCATATAGAATAAAATTGTTTCTGAAAAAAAAGTGTAGATGTTGGCATGCTTATTTGGAATAAGAATAAACATAGTGATATTACATTGTGGGATATATTCCAGCTTGTGATCTACAACTCTGAACTCTATTCTGATGAAGGGCCCAAGAATTATTATGAAGCGTTGGCTCCAGGGAAAGGCAAATGCTACTGTAGTACTGAGTACCAAGTATTTTACTCAAATACTGACCTTTTTTGAGTACCAATATTAATATTAATGGAAGAAATAAAAAGAAAATGGAAAATGGAAAAAGAATTGTGGTATAACTGATGAGAGACAACGAAAGAAAAATAAGAAGGAATAAAAATAAAGTACCTTACTTAGTTCGCCAGTTAGTATGAAAAATTGTTATACGTTTTTCGTAGGTTGCCATCTAGCGGAATACTAAGAAAATATTGGAATAAGTACAAGTGGAGCGCTCTAGAGTAAGAATGGCAAAAAAGAATCATATGATAAAAAAAAGATATAAATAATATAGGATATCGACGATATGAGTAAGAAGAGGGGAATATGCTATTTCTATTTTAATGCGCTAATGATTTTAAAATTTAGGAATAAGCTAGGACTTTAATTATAGTTTTATTCATAAAAAAAAAACGCGTTTTATTAGCTCGCGTGTAAAAAGTCTATAATCGATTAGTATACGTTTCACGATCTTTAGAATAACATATTGAAATTTCACATTAAACGGAAATACAAGTTTTCTTTTTTTAGGGCTAAATTGTACGTTTTTGTTGCATGATATTGCATATTTTGCTCTTAAGGGCTGAATTTCGATTTTAATAGTACACAATTAAATTGTTTTCCAAAATTTCTTTTATTACATATAAATAGGTTTGTATATAAATTATAATATTTAAATTTATTATTTATTTGTACATGAGATTGCGGTTATTGTTAATACCTTGCCCATGGTCCGCATGTCACTATGTGATAGGCTGAAGGTTCGGTAATAGGTATGCACTCGGGCATTAATTTTATTTGTTTTTAATTTCGTTAACATATTATTTTCAAGCTGTCTTTGTGGAGTAAAAGAGTATTTTGGAACTGATATGTTTGATGTAGGTAACAAATTAGTTATCCAAGTATATCTTATATTTTATTATTATATGAACAGTTGTATAATACAGAGTAAAGTATTAATTTTATTTTTATTTTAATTTAATTTAGATATTTACAGTCTAAGCTTCTCATAATGATTATAAATTATATTTATGTGTTGTATTTTAAAATATAATATGTGTTAATTCTTCAGTTTCAATACAAAATAGAGCTTTTAAACCATTGAATTCCTCTCGTATCCAATCCTTACAATACGAAATCCTTCATAAAATCCTTCCTTTGTCACTTATAAAATCATCCATAAAGATATTTATTTCTGTTTTCGGCTATACGGTTTTTTTTTTCTCAGTCCATAGGAAAGCGTAGGTGATTAATACCAGGCAGGCTTAAAAGCCCCTCAACACCGGAACTCGAACTCTTCTACCCACTTCTATCCGTTCCTAATCAAGGTCAGAACCATCCGAACCCTATCATTTCTATCCTTGATTCCTCTTGAGTCCTGATAACCCCCAGAAACGTGTGGAAAAAAGATGACTTCGTGATGTCCTAATGAAGAAATTGTATTAGAATTCTATCTATAGGTAGATTTTCTGCACTCTTTTCGAGTCACATTCACTAGACGTACTTTTATTTCAAATTAAATTTTATGATTAAAAAAAAAATAAATGAAACAAGTCTTAACATCCACTTGACACAAAGTTCTTACTACTCTTCTTAAAACTCTATCGTATTACTTGAGGCGATATAGATTTTAATAAAAGCTAAGGAACTTTGATTTTGCTCAAAATGCACGTTTTTAAAATTTAAATTGACATGCACCATGTTGAGTGTTGACTCAGTTCAACAATGTACGTTTTGTTATTAAATTCATAATTAGTGTTGCCCAAAATCGGTCTTGGTCTTGCACTTTGCAAGACTAACACCAAACCCGCCATATCTTTCGGCAACAGTCCAATTTGTTAGAAATAAAAAAAAAATTATATATTTTGTTTTAAATTATCAATAGTACAATTACCTTAATTTATTAAGTAACGATTTAAAAATCGTTAATTGGAGATGAAGAAGTTCCGGTTTGAAGAAAAAGTGTGTTTTCTTAAAAAACTTCATTCCAGTATGCAATTAGATTAGTGTTGCCCAAAATCGGTCTTGGTCTTGCAAAGTGCCACCAAGGCCGCCTAACTGTTGCAAGACCAAGATCAGGACTGGTAAAAAAAATAGATTTTAAAATAAAAATTAAGGCAAAGTAGTTACTAATAAATGACAATCTTAGTTACTATATGTTAATAATTGGTATAATCTATATACTTTTGCATTTAACTCCTCTAATTTTTCATTCGGGATTAGTTAGGTTTCTCCTATCGAAAAAATTACAGTAATATCTCTATAGTAATAATCTAATAAGTAACTGCGAGACTCTTGCGCAAGACCAAAACCATGACCAAGAATGAGTTTGCAAGACCGAGACTTGTCGCGGTCTCGCATTTGGGCAACACTATACATAATCAACCTTGTTTTTTAAATTTTTATTTCATTAGGTTAATCGTCGTTCATTGTTGAAATAGAAATAAATTTTTTTTCTGAAGTAACAACACGTTATACATAACATTAATTTAGATACTATATCTCTTACTCTCCATATAATCCGGCCAGAAGACTGCTAAAGCTCTGACCAAGAGACTTATTGCATTGGGCTACTTGCTTTACAATCTTTTTTTGTGTGTGTTATGTTATTATGTGTTATTTTACAATTTTGTTCGTCTTATATTTTGTTATTACTATTCATTTTTTTTTTTTTTTATACCATCATTTATTGTCCATAATATCATATTTGCTGAATACCGAGGTAGATGACAAATTTATTGTAAGCCAGTAATTTGTATAACTAATAAATAACTCTTACAAAATTTTATATAAACATTTCATTTACCGATATTATAAATTTAACAAAAATATGTTTCGTTTTTGCATTTCTAAAGGTGTTATATACTTAAATTTACACTTTTTGAATTTTCACTTCATGAAAATCCGGTCTCTGATTACGAACTTCATTATGTTTAAAAGGAAGGCGTAGGGAGAAAGTAAAATGAATATTATTGATGTTGTAACTTTATGGATTCGAGAGCAACGAACCCTAGTTATTTATAAATATATTTTCCTCTTGGATATTTTTCCCTAACATTTTTCCTGAACTGTGTGTATCAGAACCCTAAGCTGACTCCTACCTCCGCATTTCTAGGGTTTCCTGGTGAAAGAGAGTGAAGCTAATTGGATTGTGGGGTCGCGACCTCATATTCCGGGTTTCTCCTCCCCTTCATTTATGTCGTCTGTTTTTACATCTATTACTACTTCGTTTAATTATATAATATTAATATTACTTTTACTAATAGATAAGTTAATTGTATATTAAGGATTACAGGAGAGAATTCTGGTACAAAAGCTCAGAAGAATTAGTTGTGTTCGTTCTGTTATCAGCCTCAATAAAAAAGTTTATTAATCTTAATATTTTATCGCGAAACGAATTTATGTCCTAATGGTGTCTTGATAATAGTAGTCTTATTTCTAATAAATTAGTGTATATCAATTAAAAACTAAAGACATACCATACCATTTGGTAATAGACGTCTGAGGTATGTCTACAAAAGCATGCATTATAGAAAGAAATAATAATAATAAATAAAAAAAATTACAGCTCCTCTCTCTCGTAAGATGCGCCAGAAAATTTTTTGAGAAGGACATATTTTGATGAGTTTTTGAATTTTTTGGGGTCGCAAATTTTAATGTGGTTATGAAGTTTCGGACTAAGGGAGAAGGGAAAAAATGAAACATACCGGAGTAAGTGTAATTGTATATGATTAGCGATTTTTGTAATTTTGCCTTGGTTTTGTTTTTAAGAAAAGGTGACTAATATATAATAAATCTTGGGGAAGGAGGGAGGATAGATTTTTGCGCCATCGACCTTGGGAGGGAGGGGGATAGCCACTCCTGATTGAGCACATCTTGCTGAGGTGGTTCAAAAATAATTTGATCAGTTATTCCATACAACATTTTAATATAATTCTTAGTAATTAAATTATTTTGTGAATACATACCTGTCAGGTAAATCCACAATAACCAACAAGTTTTTCCCAATGTTTAACATTAAAATATTTTTTTAAACTGTAATACACCTAATGGTGCTTTATTAAAATATTTTATTCCAAATTCAGCCAGAATAAGAAATACAACTATGAACTGATAAATATATTCTTCTTGTGTTAGGTTACAAAAAGAGCATAATTTATTCTGATTATGGAACTGATATTTATTCAAGTATAACATGTTCAACCTCCATCTTTGTAAAAGAATATCTTTCATTTTATTATTTTATCAAGTAATAGATGAGGATATCTTTACTGCGGAACGAGAGTCATTTTTTATATACTTTGAGTATGATTTCAAAGAATGAAGGAAAATTTGATTCTAAATACAAGAGATAATTTGGAGTATTATAAAAATAAGTTTAAATAATTTTTTAATGAATGATTTTAATAACTATTCAACTGATCCTTATTAATGACTACCATAATCACATTTATGCAGAATTAAAGGAACGAATACCTATAACGTTATTAGTTTCATGGTGATCAAAAGACTTTTTTTTTTAAGTTGTGCCTCTGATTGCAAAGTAGCGATGCCTTCTTTTCTTCTTTGAGTAGTGCCATTGCCTAAAATGGAAGCTCAACTTTTCATTTTTATCAGATCGAGCTTCTGCTCAGTTTTTACCCCTAAACTAAGCTTTCCTCTTTCTGACCTAATTTCATTTAACATGATCTGGATAGATGCCTGCTCACCTGACCGAACGCCCTTTGTTAAATGTCACCGGGGGAATGCCAGGGGGTCTATCATTCACTGCCACCTTTATCAATGGCCGCAGTTCGTTTCATGTCTAATACCGTCGAATTAATTGTTGTGCTTAATTGTACCCACGTGCTATGTTCCATTTAACTTTTTTTTTTTGTAATTGTTATTATTAAATATCATAAATACCTTGGTTTTATTTTTCGGTATTCAAAGAGGGCGTTCACCGTTTGCTGAACTGGATCCTAGCCAACATATGGAGCTGTCTCCTTCCAAACCAAGCATCATAAAGTTTGTCGAACAGTTTTCAATCACAGCCTGTAATAGAACAAGCTGTTATGGGCTTTATAACGAGTAAATGTCACAATTTGCGAAAGATTTGTCTGGCTTATGCAATCTGGGTTGAGTGGCCTTTAGAAATTTCATATTCAAGTACTTTTACTCGCGAAACCTTGTATAGCAAGAATAATATATTTAAAAAATAAAATATAAGATTTTTTTTTTAAATTAAATTTCTTCAACCTAATCTGCCAAAAGTACTGATCATAGAACCTGAAGAATACAAGTAGGAAAATTGATCGGCGTGAGGAAGAATACCCAGTGGCATTCCTTCCTATCTTGTTTTAAGACTACTTTTTAAGCTAGGAGATCCCTCACCCAGCTTCTTTTGAGCCTCCTGAGCGTGTTAATTTTAGCCATGTCTTGTAGGAGTGTGTCTGTAAGTGGTCGTTAACTGTTGGTATGTGAAGGTCTTAATGTATAGTAATGTTTGTGACGTATCATGGAGCTTTAGTGATAGTTTTGAAAGTTTTTGACTAAAAAGTTAGTAATTTTCGTATGCTGGTCATATGTTTGTGAAAAGCGTAGGTCCATATGGGCTTAAATAGATTAATGTTAGTGTTGATTTTTAATTTTGAGCCTTTTTAAAGAAGAGAGTATAATTCGTTTTTTGTTTATATGTGACCCTATATCATTCTTTCAAATGCCAGTCCAAGATGTTGTACTTTCTCTGTTCGAGAAATTTGGACATTATCATGGTAAATAATATGGTAAGTTTATTTTCGAAGAGTGAAAGTTTGTAAAGATCATCTTGTTTTATTAGATGTTGTAATGACTGGGGGGCGTTTGTAGTATTTTTATGTCTTGTTAGAATTGTTCTATCGTCTGCGTAAGTTGCTGCAGTAGTTCCGGCAATGTTAGGAATGTTGTGTCTGTTCGAATATATGATGATGTATAAAAGTGGAGCGAATATAAAAAAATTCAATTAAATGTCTGTGTAACATAAAAAAACCGTTTTATTTGTTTCGTTCCGTTTGTAATAAAACAGAATACATTTATTTAGAGAATATTTAATATTAGTAAATTATTCTTCTGTTGATGAAATACTTGCGTAGATGCATCTCTTGGTATGTACAAAAGAAAAAATATAGCACAACTTTCAAACGCCTAGACTGATTTCGATAAAGCTTAATAAGTTCTTTATCCATGTCTCTCATCAATCTTCTAGAAATATTGTAAGTCAAAACAACTCAATGTAAGTCAAATCACTAAATGCTCCTTCTTCTCCTTCCCGCCCCTTCTAGGTATTAAGAAGTTAGTAAGATCTTTATAATTTCTTCTTGTTCGATTTTGATAGGTAAATCTAATACGAAAGATAAAATGAGGAAATATATAACATGTTCGTCTCTTTCAAGAAGAAGTTCCGGAATAGCTTCGGCGAAGAAGAGGATTGTTTTTCTTGTTTAAATGCATCCTTTGAACTTGTGAAATCCAGTAAGTTATACTAGGAAAAAACAAACTCAAGACAACTTAATTTTGACTTGACGTGTATCGCTTGTAAACCATTGAGATTATTTAAAAGACTCTAGAAATAATTTAGTGGAATTCGGATTAGAACTGGAAGGATCGCATTATATGCTGGCCCCTTCTTTGTGCTCACAACCGGCTAAAGTGCCTTGAAATGAGTAAAAGAGGTCATTACCCTTCATGCCTCGTAACACTCACTAATCACATACATTTCATGTAAGACGTAATAACACTAAATAAATAATTCATTATTCATCATAATGAATAATAATATGAACTATAATTTTTGCAAATAATCTGAAACTTTAACACAGCAGACAATAAACCATTACTATGAACTAAGTATATGGTCCGGAAATCGTTTAGAAAAAAAACATAGATTGATTCCTAATTATAGTATTTACGCATATCACGTTGCTATAAGTGTTGAATTATAATTGAAACAATTCCAACCACACAGCCTTTCGTCCCCAAACTGCGGGTAAAAAATAAAAAAAAAAACCTTAAAACGTTTAGCCAATTCAGACATCATCAGGACAGAAAAGAAAAGCACACAATCTAAGATCACATCATTCCATGACATCTAATTTATTGTTGCCCAAATGCGAGACCGAGACGAGTCTTGGTCTTGCTCTTGGTCTTGCGCAAAGCCCGAAGGAAAAATTAGAAGAGTTAAATGCAAAGGTATATTGGTTATACCAATTATTAATATATTGTAACTAAGATTGTCTAGTAGTAGTAACTATTTTTCCTTCATTTTTATTTAAAAAATCGATTTTTTTTACCAGTCCTGGTCTTGGTCTTGCAAGAGTTAGGGGGCCTTGGTGGCAATTCGCAAGACCAAGACTGATTTTGGGCAACACTAATCTAATTGCATTCTGGAAAGAAGTTTTTTCAGAAAACACACTTTTTCTTCAAACCGGAACTTTTTTCATCTCCAATTAACGATTTTTAAATCGTTACTTAATAAATTAAGGAAATCGTACTATTGATAATTTAAAAACAAAATATATTATTTTTTTTTTATTCTTTACAAATTGGACTGATGTCGAAAGATATGACCTCGAAGCGTAAATCACTGCATAAATTTAAACGTTATTCATCTAATGCTTATCCATAGTTCAACTATTTTCGTTGAACTATTTTCCACTTTACGGCGAACTACAGTAAGGGGTAAACCGTTGCAATCTACATCACTTTTAGAAGAGCATTGATATCTATGTCTCAGTTGTGATGTTCTGGAAAATGATGAACTTTGTTAAAATACTGCATCTGTTTGAAGCAGTAAGGGTCGAACTGTTGAGTGAAACCGTACACACGTCATCATAGAGAACGATAAATACTCGTGCCAAGAAGCTTTTGTGTGCGAATGGAAGGTAGTAAGGGGCAAAGGTTATTATTATCTCATTTTTTTTGCAATGTAAATAAGACCAGAAAAATTTCCGGTTTCACTTTAAATAATAAATAAGAGGTAATGAGATATTTTATCGATAGAAGTTGCTAGCTACTCCTGCTGCAAAACTTACTGCAGAGAAAGGATAAAAATAAAAGTTAAAATTCCCGCCACTCCCTTATATTCTAGAATGGCCGTCATGTATCTTCAAAACGAACTACAAATCTCTCTATTACTTAAATAATATTAGAGATTGTAATATTTTATATTATATATAAGGTGGAATGCCCGCAGCGCACCATCGCCGTGCGGGTTTCCAGATATTGCGCCCTAAAACCGTCACCCAGATAAGATTTTTTCTAATCGTTCAGGATGTAAGTTTTTAACTGTTCTCTTCTTTAACAATTCCTGTCTTTCAAATAACTTTTTCATTTGTAAAATTTGTAAAATGGGGGTTGGTTTGCCGTTAGGCGGACAGGGGGTAAGTCTCTAGTAATAGAATAAAATAAAATATAAAATTATATTTTTCTATGTTTAATCTTTTTTTTCTAGCCTGTTATTACAATTATTTTACAACCTGTGGGCTTCTCCTAATTAAGAGGGTAGTGGTCTAACTTCACGCGGCGATCAGGTAACCAAACTAAGGTATTGGTAACCATATTTTTAAACTTGAAAATATGTAAAAAACTTTCAAATGAAATTTATTCGAATTTTTTATCAAACTTACAGTAATATTCATTATAAATTTGAAAGTTATTAAGTTCTGAAAACGCTGCAGATTATTTTCTTCGATTTTGGCTTAGATTAATCTTGAATTGTAAAACCTCAAATTTGTAACAAATTAAAATTAAATAAATAAATAAAAAAATGCGAAGGTTCATTTTCAACGAACCACAACAGTATTTTTCTCTTTTATTAAATGATTAGCGTCAAATTATTTTGTAATATCCAAAAAAAATATAAATTTTCTCTATTCTAATGTCAAAACCTTCATCGAGCAAGAGAAAAAAAATATCAATTACGACTTTTTTGAGCTTTACATTAAATTTATTATAGAATTAAAATATGTTTTGAATTTTTTTTTTATTTCTAACACTTAGTGATATGAAATGATATAATAATTAAAAATTAAATATAGCGGGGCTATTTGGTGTGACAATTCCAGAGATTAATCACCCCTAATGATCCCAAACACCCACGCGCTGTCATGCGCTGTCGATCTGGCACACCTTCTGTCCTCTCTATGCACAATATTACCTATTTATTTAAATTTTTGAAAAGCGAGAAAAATCTTTATTAATTAATTGATAAATATTAATAAATGAAAACTAATTTCGGCCATAGATGTAATTTTTTTCGAAAAGACAAATTTCTTTCATCGTCATTAAAATACTACATACTTTTCTTCCTTCCCTAGATTTTTTTAATGCAAGACTTTTGCTAAAACTATTAGACAGAAAACATAACATCTAAATCATCTATTATATTCCTTAAACAAACCTTTCGATGCGTCTGAAGTGTTTGGTCTTCAAAGTGATAACGCGTCCGATTTTATGACACTCAATTATTATTAATGATTGGTCAAAGTCGAGATGAAAACGATTACAATCGTTTCAAAATGGAACATTGCGAAAAATAGTCAAAGCAAAGAGCTAAAGACTTCACGAGAAAGTAAAAATACCAGAAGTAATGAATTTCATTATTGAAAGGAATGCAAAATTTTACGAAAAAAATGTTATGACCCTTATTTAGTCAACTTTAACCTTCTGGACCACAACTGTATAGCAAAAGTTATTTGAAAATTAAATTTTAGATATATTTTTATTTTTTAAGTTCAACACAAAAATAGTGAGCCCATATCCCATATACCTATTCACTTAATAGAAATCAGGAACATCAACAGAAGTAATAATGGCACTCCTTAAAATGAAAATATGCAACATAAAAAAGAGAATTGCATAACCTTGAAATACATCAGAAAAATAAATAAGGAGGTATAAAACAAAAAAAATATGTATATATATATTTTTTCTCGGTTGGCACTACAGACCATGAAGATCTTTGACCGCGAGTGTGGTTTTCTAGACCACATCTCGATTCCTGATATAAAGTTGGGTCATATAAGGTAGGGTCATCAATCCTATGCCCGGTCGTTGTGAGTTGCCTCTAGTAGGCTGACGGGTTCACATACCCGGGGGGGGGAGGAGGAAACTCGGGCAGCATGGCATTCCTTGGTGGACGGTCACATATCCAAGTGCTAGCCACTTTCGGCGTTGCTTAACTTAGATTATCTATTGCAAGCGCCTTAGCCCGCAAGGCTACTCCAGTCCCATATATATATATATATATATATATATATATATATATATATATATATATATATATAAATATAAAGAGCTGAGACAAGAAGGTAAAGATGTGTGTGGAATGTAACTAGGGGCAATACATCTGGAAGCAACTACACAACAGAAAACATTCAACAATGGAATCCTCAATAGTAAGCGGAAGACCAAGTGGAAGACCATAAAGCAGATGAATAGATCAAATCGACTAATATGTAACACGTTGCTTATAACTGGAAAGGTATAGCCCAAGATACGTTGGAATGGAAAAGTCTGGTTAAGGAGCAAAGATTGTAAAACCAATAGGAAACAAATATAAATAATTTAGCCAGAAGGATACACTAAAAGTTGAGTACTCTTTTCGGAAGCAATCCATCATTGTGCACTAAATATGCATCATTACGCTTCTATGACCATGCATTAAATATTTTAATGATTTACATGTTGCTTTAACTAGAAACGCTGTTTTATTATTGTTTTACCAAGCATGTGCCCGGAATATATGTTGACATGATAAGAAGCCATAGTCGCTGAAACCTTAGTAAGTAACCTTTACGTGTAGCAGAGATACCGGAAAATACTGGATTTATAAACATTATGTTGGGATGGCTATTTTGTTTATTTTTTAGAGGTATGAATTATTCAACTGCTAACGAATGAAGATTGACATAAACGTAAACTAAAATAGGTATGTGTTTTTTAGAAATCGTCTATTTGATTAGGAAAAGATATAAGACCATATTTAGTATATACCTACTTCATAAGTACAATTGCTAATTTTCATTAACCTTCTTAGATCTATTCAAAGAATTATTAAGTATAACACATCCCGCATCTTAGATGTGGACCGAAACATATATATATATATATATATATATATATATATATATATATATATATATATATATATATATATATATATATATATATATATTGCTCCGATATAATTTATAATTTTGAGATAATTCTGTGGTAGAAAGCTGTTTTGTAGAATTTTGGTAGAATTTGCTGAACTTGTTCATTTTTAAATGTATATAAATATATATTTTCCTATGACTATTCATTAAAAACTTTAGATTATCAAGAGGTTGCAATATTTTAGGAATAGAATAGTTGTTTTAGACCTTGACGGTCATTAGCGCCGCACGACTATCTTATTTTGTCAATTATTTTTTAGGATAAGCATTCAAATTATTCGGCTTTATTAAATTTAGTCACTATTGTTATTCCGAAATGTTATAATTCTGCAAAGCCGTTTTCCATCGTAAATTAATTATTATATAACTCCCCGTTGACTAATGTGGCGAATGTTTAGTCAATTTCATAATTCAATGATAAGCCTAAAAAAAAAAAATGATAACGTTAGTGATTTAATTGTGTTTATCTTATCATTCTTAACCTTGTGATAACTATTTTAGAATAATGTTTAATATTGGCTGTAGTTGCTACTTTATGCCTATGTCCACGTTTCTCTTTTTTCTTCTTTGGATTTTATTATCAAGTTTCTTTTTCCTCTATTTTCTTCGGTTTAGTAAAAGTGATTTGACATAATTTTTCACATTCACCATGTAAATACACAAGAAATGAAGGACGAAGTATTAATAAAAACATAGATTTACTAAAGAAAAAATAATAAGAAACTGTTAGATGGGTATTTTAATTTTTTTGAGAGTTCCTAAAAGCCTTAAAAATATAAAATTAAGAAATAAGGTACAAATAATACCACTGCGCGCTATCTACTGAATCCGTGTTCAAGTTTGGCTATTGCAGATAATTACTTATTGCAATGCCAGTCGTGAATACCTACCATCCATAGGTGCGCAAGACCCTCCTTGCGCCCCTAGCTTATATAAAATGGTATGTTCCATAGCTAGCAAGTAAACCTATCGGTTGAGTATCCTTGCACGATCATTAGTTTAGTAATAATATTTCCTACTTATATATTGTATTTATTAATTTACATGTTTATTGAATGTAGATCAATTAATCAATTTTTAGAATGAATTTTTGATCGATAGTTGAAAATGTTGATGTCCATTTGGTGGATTCCATTTTGTTATATTTCTTGCTTAGAAATTTGGGTATGCACAGGAGATGGATCACAACTATTTGAAGTTAAAAAAAAAGTTTACTAAAAAGAAAAAGCTAGTCACTCCTTTTTTTTTTTTTCTATTACATCGCGCCAGTGAACTTTCCCAACGCATAATGTGGTTTTTACTGACTTTTTGTTATTTATTTAACAAATTTAGGCTTTTTCATAGATCAAACCCTTTCCTGGAATCGCCATATCTCTCATATCTCCCGCCGTGCAATTTCTACCCTCAAACTAGACTCCTAGTTTCCTCTCTCATCTTTCCCCACTTTGACTACAGTTGTGTGGTGTACGATGGCCTCTCGGTGAAACTCCGTGATAGACTCAAAAGACTTATGAATAGCTTCGTAAGATTTGTAATTGGGAACCCGAGACGCTCTCGTGTCTCCCACCACTACACTGAATTAGGATGGCTCTTCCCCTCCTTAAGAAGACAATATTTCCTAGGCACTTTCCTTTATCAAATCATTACCGATCATCGTCCTTCTTATGCCTACAACCTTCTCCAATTCAAGTCCTCAATCCATTCTCACACTACAATATCTCGACCCTCTGACCTATAAATCCCTTCTCATAGATCTGCCTCATTCCAAAACTCCTTTATAGCCCGTTCTGTCAACTTTTGGAATTCCCTCCCGATCAAAATTCGACATGCCCCTTCCCTATACACATTCAAAAACCTCCTATTCCAATTCCTGTTCCAAAAACAGTTAGATACCAGCTAACTATTAATACTATATATGTATTGTGTAGCAATCATATAATCATAATACTTGTTAAGAGATAGTAAATGCATTTCCTACTATCGACGTGGGAATTTCAATACATACATTTTTTTTTATTCAACTATAATTAACTGTTTATTTGTGTGTATATATATATATATATATATATATATATATATATATATATATATATATATATATATATTCAAGTAAAGTCTTTTTTTATGAAATTAACTCATTTCTATCTCTTTTTCGTTCTTTATTTCTCAAAGTGAATGTTATGTTGTTCGACCTTTATACATAGTTTTGTTCATAGTTCAAGTGATTCGTTCATAGTTTTAATTGTTTTGTTCATCGTTTTAAATGCTCTGTACAAAGTTTTATCTGTCTTGTATATAGCTTGTGCACCTAAGGTTTTCTTTACTTTTTATTTTATTTTATCAATTTTATTTATTGTTTCAAACTTTTAGGCCAGTAATATTCTATTCTTTTGTACAATATTGTTATTCTAAAGGGACTTAATCCCAGAATAAAGTTTTTTTTCTATCTATCCATCTAAATGCATCTACCCATACCCGGTCATTAGCATACTCCATGGGATTTGGTCTTTACAATCTTGGTATTTTTGAACACTTATACAGCTCGCTAACACACATTTACATGTCTATAGTTATTTTTCACATACCAAAATTTGTTTTGTTTGATTTGTCTAAATAAGATGATAATATTCAGAAAGTTTTTAAAAACTTAATTACATATTCAACTAACTTAATTACAAACTCAATTACATACATGTTGCAAGAATGAGAGGTACCTCGCAGTCTTGCAGGTCCGAGGCTACAGTCCCTTTAGAAGATAAATATGCGTTATAGATGTATTCTCGTTACGCATCCTTGCCAAGACAACTTCTTTTCTAATCGATACTCGGGTCTCTTCAAGATTTCGTATTTTTTTTTTACTGTATTTTTAAATTTATTTATTTTTTTGTTAGGCTATTGAGTAGCTTCCATCGGTGGAGACTCTTCTAAATTAACAATATTTTCAACGTCTTCATTGGTATCTGATGCCAGGTTTCGTTCCATAGTGGATACTCTGGAAAGTAGAGGGCTAGACTGACATCTTTTGATGCCAGAAAACAATGCGGATGATAATAATAAATTATCGCTTTCTGCGGCTGTTTCTATATTACAGTTCTTCTTGTTGTTGTTTTACCTAGTTTATGAATTTTTAATTTATTAAATATTATTTACTTTCAAGAACTCTTATATAGCTTGTAAGAGCTGTCTGGTGGCTTGTTTACACGGTTGATATTATTGAATGATATCAGTTTTCGTCAATATACTAATCTTGAACATAATATATGTATCACGTTTAATTATATTGCTTCAATAATACTGACGATTTAAGGCGGCCTTAATGGATTTGATGACCTACTGAACATCATCTCTGATTTCCATCGCCATTTGTCATCCTTCTTATTGATCCTTGTCAAGAGGTTTATTTCTAGGATCTATGTAGGTGGGGATTTGAGCATTATTCGGTAATGTAAAAGTATACCAATTGTTCTTCTAGTCTCTTCGATAGTATGCGTTTTGTTTTTATAAAATTTTAATTTAAAAATTATTAAACGTTTTGCTATTCGTCTGGAGAACGTAGCTTACTTAAAATAATATAATATTCAGGTATTTTCAGATCAAAAAACAACCCTTAAGAAAATTTATAAATTCAATAAAGATATATTGTCCAATTATAAATAATTTAATAACTGAAATGCATCCTACGCTACGAGCAGTATACATTGAAAAAGGTCTCTTAAATCCTAACATACCATTGCCCAGTAAAATTCTACAGTTTAAAAGCAATCCTAAATAATCTAAAGATATATAGCGGCTGCTTATCACGACTACATTTAAATATTCGCCAATCTTCCGAATCCACCAACTGAACTTTAATAGCCGTGTTAGATCAAGCTAACGAACACACATTCTCGGTATTCATCTCCTCCAAAGCTAGTATTTTCAGTGCTAAGCTATTCGCAGTCCTTATTTAAGTTCTAACGAAGTTAGAGTTTTCCAGAAGATCCACGTCACATACTGTTCAGGTATAGGAAATACAGGAAATGAAGAGAAGAATTAATACCTCAAGCAAAAGTTACTTTTCTTAAAACAATTGACTCACAAAAGATCAAGAAGATTATATATATTTTTGTAAAGTCGATGTAGAATATATATATTTATTTTTATCTTTTCAATTGAGTTGTCTCATTTTTTACTGTAATCTACCGCTCTTTAATCTGAAATAATAATAATTTATGTGCGTAAATAATTCTTTTTAAAACACGTACTGACCAAATAGGGTTAGGGTCAGTTGTAAATTATTAAAACTAATTTTTCTTTTAAATATTTTTTAATATTTACTATTTAAGCAAAGTATCCGAAAAACCTTAGGAAATTTTATTTTTAATTTGAATATTCACATGGTGGATCAGCTGATGCGAAAGGTCGTGTTTCTACATCGTCTCTCAGAATTTGCTTATTTTACAGTGAAATCTTTGAGATTATCTATTCAAAACAGGCCAAGAGTACATAACAACAATTGATATTTATTGTTTGTTATAAATTATAGGGTTATTTTTATTTATTTATTTTTTTTATTGTTTTTTTTTTTCCCCTTATATGCGATATCACCATCAGGCCATGTCTAGTAGAGCGTCTATCAAGAGAATTCGGCCGTTAGGCTCAACACCTTGTTCTTCGCCAGTCAAACAAAAGCCTCGTCAATGTCGTCAAACACCTGCAGTAACGCCTATTAGCTCCAGAGAAAATGAAACCCAGCCAGGAACATCATCAAAACCAACAATTGAAGAACTTCAGCAACAACCAGGTACATCTTCACAAGAGATAACCGAACAATCTCCGTTTTTCACCCCTAACCCCTATCAGGTGCTTCAGAATGATAAAGAAGTGATGGAATCCGCTTCAATACCAAGAGATCCCCGACCTCCACCCATATTCGTTAAAAACATAAAAAATTTTCAGTTACTATGCTCACAACTGAACAAAATAACAGGCTCTGGAAGCTATTCATGTCTAAGCAGAACAAAGGACACGAAGATATCACCAGATACGGCTGAAACCTGCAGAAAAATTGTGAAGTATCTAAAGGAAACCAACGCGGATTTTCATACGTACCAATTACGGCAAGATCGAGCTTTGAGGGTAGTCATAAGAAATCTACACCCCTCAACACCAACCGAAGCAATAGAAGAAGAATTGAAAAATTTAGGTTTCATAGTGCGCCAGATTACAAATGTACAGAAGGAGAGTAAAGAACAGCCAGGAGTAAAAGTTCCTCTACCCTTGTTTTTCGTAGATTTGGAGCCAAATCAAAGGATCGAAAAAATATACGAAATTAGAAGAATATACTACACAAGTGTTACAGTAGAGAAGCCATATCCTAAGAGGGAAATCGTACAGTGTCACAATTGCCAGGCATATGGCCATACCAGGACTTACTGCCATCATCTTCCGCGCTGTGTGAAGTGTGGAGAGCAGCACAAATCCGGGGAGTGCACAAAACCGAAACGGGATCCTGCAGTTTGTGCTTTGTGCCTTGAAGGACGTCCAGCGAACTATAAAGGCTGTCAGATCTACAAGAATATCAAATCAAGATATCAAAAATCCCGGACCCAAGAAGAAGCAGAGGCATCAAGAAGAGAACCTAACGCATCAAGAAGAGGACCTTCAAAAATAATTGACCCAACGGTGTCTTTTGCACACTTGTTAGGAGGTAAGAATGATGTTACTTATTGTGAGACCCTGCCGCAACAACAACACATGCCTCAAAATTCTCAACCCCACTCTCAACATGTTAATCAAACTTCACCTAATCAACAGTTTTATCAACACCAAATTCCCCACATTCCTCCTCCCTCAAACACCACAGATCTTACCAGTTTATTTACATCTTTCCTCTCCGAATTCAGATCCCTTGTTACTCCTTTGATATCTCTTCTCACCAATCTTGTATCACATTTTATCCCTCCTGCTAAAAATCCTTAAATGACTTCCAATAAACCTTTATCCATTCTCCTTTGGAATGCGAATGGTGTTAGGAATCATACAAACGAACTAACTACATTATTACTTGACAAAAATATTGACGTGGCACTAATTACTGAAACTCGACTAACCACTAAACAGCACTTCAAAATACCACAATACCTGACATATCGTACTGACCACCCTGACGGAAAAGCACATGCCGGTACTGCTGTCATTGTACACCAATCCCTCTCCCACCACATACTCCCGTTAGCTACACATGATTTCCTACAGTTCACCGCTATAGTGATAAAAACCTTTTCCTTTCCGGTTACCCTTACATCAGCGTATTGCCCTCCTAACCGATCCATATCCAATGCCCAATTCCGTTCTCTCCTCGACTCCTTAGGACATCACTTCGTCTTGGGTGCAGACCTAAATGCCAAACATCAACAATGGGGTTCTAGAACCACGAATACTCGTGGCCGAACCCTGCTGTCTGCACTCAATTCCCAACATTTTCACCTCCTTTCCCCCAACTCTCCTACCTACTGGCCTACAGATCCCAACCGTAATCCTGATCTCCTTGATTTCTTTATCCACAGTGGCTTAAGTCCCCTCAATTGTTCCATTACACGTCCAAATGAACTTTCCTCTGACCATAGTCCTCTAATCCTTAATGTTTCACTTGAACCCGTTCCCAAACCTTCTCCACCGTCATTTATTAGGGGTCCAGTTAACTGGGACCTTTTCCGCCAAATCATCTCCGATAAAATTGATCTTAACATAACCCTCAAAACCCCCGATGACCTTGATAGTGCCGTAAATTCCTTTACTACCACAATCCAACAAGCTGCCTGGACTGCCTCCTTCCCTAAAGACTCCTCCAGAATTCCTAAAAAGACCATTCTACCCCAACACCTCCTTGACCTAATCCACACCAAACGCCGTGCCAGATTATTGTGGCAACGTACCCGACATCCTGCCGACCGCTGCTCCTATAATTATTACTGCAAAAAATTAAAACTGGAATTAGCCACTTTCAGATCACATTCCTTCAACTCCTACCTATCCTCCCTCTCTTCTCGCGACAATTCCCTTTGGAAAACCACAACCAAAATCCTAAATCCTCACCGCATTTCCCATCCCCTCCGACGAGATGATGGCTCCTGGGCAGCATCTGACGAAGATAAGGCTGAGGAGTTCGCCATTCACCTATCCAATACATTTATTTCACATCCGGAATCCCATCCTGCCCACACCGTAACAGTAGAAGAACTTCTTACATCACCAATCCCACTTTCCTTGCCCCCAAAAGCTATTCATCCTTCCGAAGTGAAATTTCAATTAAAAAAACTAATCCCCCGTAAAGCTCCTGGACATGATCTCCTTACCCCTCAAATCCTTCGACAACTTCCATCCAAAGCAGTCATATTCCTTACATATATCTACAATTGTATCCTACGCACCACCCACTTCCCTCTGCTATGGAAACACTCCACAATTATCCTTTTCCCAAAACCAGGCAAACCTCCCAATATCTCAACATCCTATAGACCAATCAGCCTACTCCCAATCCTTTCAAAAATTTTTGAAAAGATCCTTTTGAAACGAATCCTACCCATTATAGAATCCCAAAATATTCCTTCCCATCAGTTTGGTTTTCGCTCCCAACATTCTACTGTTCAACAAGGACTCCGAGTTGTTGATCATATTTCCTCAGCCCTAGAAAACAAGGAATACTGTTCGGGTGCATTTCTGGACATTGCACAGGCATTTGACCGGGTATGGCACTCCGGACTGCTCTTCAAGCTTAAAATCCATTTACCTCAGTCCTTATACCTAGTCCTCCGATCCTACCTCTCTGACCGCTCCTTCCGAGTTCGCTGTGGAACAGAATTTTCCAATATCTACTCCGTTAAAGCCGGTGTTCCCCAAGGCAGCGTCTTGGGTCCCGTGCTTTACATCCTCTTTACTGCTGACATCCCTGTTCATCCCGATACTTTTCTTGCAACATTCGCTGACGACACCGCAATCTTATCATCCAACTCTGATCCCAACATAGCATCCTTAAATCTCCAAAACCACCTCACCTTGATTGAGCACTGGTGTAATAACTGGCGCATTAAAGTTAATGAATCTAAATGCCAACATATTACCTTCACACTCCGACGCAGTTCCTGTCCACCAGTACACTTTAATTCCATCCAGCTTCCTTACTCAGACACAGTCCGGTATCTTGGTTTTCATTTAGACCGAAGACTAACGTGGAACCCACATACTAGACTCAAAAGACAAGAACTCAACCGACGATACGGCCAGCTATACAGACTACTAAACAGAAAATCCAAACTTTCTATTGAAAACAAATTACTTATCTACAAGACAATACTGAAACCTATATGGACATACGGACTTGAACTGTGGGGGACAGCAAAAGCTTCTAACATCAAACGTATTCAATCCTTTCAATCTAAAGTCCTTCGAACAATAGTTGATGCTCCGTTCTATGTAAATAACAAAATCCTACACCATGACCTTAATATCCCATTTGTCCTAGACCTTATTCCAGAAAAATTCTCCAAATTTCACCAGAACCTTACCTATCATCCAAATCCCCTTGCACAATCTCTATCCAGCACCACCCATCCTTACAATCCTCCTCGAAGGTTGAAGCGGCAGTGGCCCAGAGACCTTCTGTAAATAAGCATCTATTGGAGTTTTGGCAATGGCCAGATCCTCCACTCAAGCCCGAGTGTGTATGATTAGGTTAGTTCTTTTGTTTATATACATTTATTTTATTTTATTGTATTTATTTTTATTTTATTTTATTGTATTTATTTTTATTTTATTTTATTGTATTTATTTTTATTTTATTTTATTGTATTTATTTTTATTTTATTTTATTGTATTTATTATTATTAAGTTTCTGTATTATTATTATTTTTTTTATTTATTGTAAATAGAGTGTGAGTGTGTTCTCTGAACACTATTACAAATGTCCTTGATGTGACAGAATGTGATATTTCTAAATAAACAAATATAATATAAAAAAAAAAAAAAAAATTTGAATATTCAGCTACTTTTATTATTTTTGGTTAAGCTGGTATAATATGAGTCGCTAAGTGATTTTACGATTTATGTATATATATATATATATATATATATATATATATATATATATATATATATATATATATATATATATATATTGTATATAGACATTGTGTTTTAAAAGAACCCTCTTCAATTCTTTATTAATTACTGAACTTAAAAATTCGCGTAGATCTCAGCCTTTTGCTAATATAAGTTATATACAGTGACCATAAATTAAAGGTAGCCTATTCTCCCACCATTCCTCAGCTCAACCATTAATTCTTGATCGCACTATATAAGGCATTAGCTATGAGATCTGTTTAGGTTCAGTTCTCTTCCATGATCACGAATCAATAGATAGCTCATTTGTGATTCAGATGAGCTATTGGTTAATATCGGCCCACGTCACTTTGTTCTAGTCAACAATGCCCTTAGGGCAGTTAATTTAACTGATACGTTCTGGTATATTTACTATGTTAAATAAATATGTTATAGTATTCAATGCGTTTGTTTTCGCGTAACATCTTCATTATGATTCCACATTTTTTTTTGTTGGGTAATGATTCTTTGAATTAAAAAAATACCCGAATTACCCAAGAAGTGAACTCTTGTTAAACTGCAATGCATCCTTATCCTAAAGAAAGGAGCAGTTACACGGGTCATCCGATTCCATTCCTGCACAATAGCTGCTGAAGGCACTTAGAAGCTAGTGTTTGATTATCCTGGAGGCAGTGAAGATCTTCCTGCCTTATCCTTACGTATCCTTACAAGTGCTCTTATTGTTATCTTTAGGTCTTTCCTTATAGGATACGTATGCACCCCTCTAAATGACTTCTCCTTGCAACGCTTTAAGCATATTTGTAAGGCAGTGTATATTGTATGTGGCCTCTCTGATTCTTCTATAATCAATCGGTCAACTCCTTCCTTACTCGTGAGATCATAATCCTTTGGTTGAAATGCCAGATCAGTGTCTATTCTTCTTGAGATCTCCAATTTCACTTCCTGACGCTTTGACGCATTATTAATTTTGTTTCTGATATTTCTTAGCTATTTACCTTTCATTTTCTCCTAAAATGCTGATCTATTTTTACAAAATTGTGGTAATTTAGTTCACAGTTGCGAGACATGTAGTTTGGGGAAAATAAGTTCTCAGTCCAAATCTTGGCTTGGCCAACTAAAATATTCTCTTGACAGACTCTGTCAGAACGTTTGGCAAACGCTTTCCGAATCCATTAAGGCAGTTGAAGGACATTCCTGACCTTACAGTCTCTCCATAACATCAACATGACTACCTCTACCAGTACCTGCCAATTGGCATTTCCTGTATATATTATGTATCCTATGATGATAATTATAAGTTGTTTTTTGTTGATCGATTCCATAAAATCAAGTCTTGATACAACTAATATAGTGGTTATCGACATCATAGATATAGAATAAAATTATATTTTAATCTAATGTTTTTTTAATAGATTGTTATAAACTTCAAAAAGTACCTGCTAATTTAATATCAACACTCGAAAATGTTGTGTTTTTTTATTGTACTTTTTGTTTATTTGTTCTGGCAATTTTCCAGTACAAAATCAGGATATCCTAAATTTCATATAGTTAATAAATAATATTTTAGAAGATATCTTACTCCTTTAAGATTTTTTTATTTACAAATGCTTTTTGTATTTTATTCGTTGACATGTTGCAACATCTTGTTTTAAAACTTCTTCTATTAGAGATTTCTTGTTTTAAGAGGAAAGGCCATGTTTCTTGAATAGTGGGCGAATTGTGTACAGTGTTTTTTTGTTTTTTATTTCAAATTAAAAAAAATAAATAACATCAAAGAATTCGATGGTCCTAAAACTGAATCCCTTTACAGATTAGCTTTTATATCTGCCTGTTGCAACAAAGCTGAAAAAAACAAGATTTTTTTTTCCTATGCCATAGTCATTGGTCATTCGACCATCTGACATGTTGCTTCCCAATATAAGTTTGATTTTTGTATGAAATCATTTACATATGTTTGATTCTTTATATCCGTCAAAGCAGGACATTCGTTTAGGTGGTCTGCATCCATTTTCGCTTGTTCACATAATTTACGCCTAGGGTCCTCAGCCACGCCTATCTTGTGGAGATGACTTTGTAGATAGTCGTGACCAGTGGCCAGGCGGAAGCAGGCTATGCATCTCTTCTTGGTAGGTCTGCTGGGATCGGGTGTTCCACACCAAACATTCATAACGTCTCCCTTCCACCTTGTCTTTGTGCATATTTTTTGTTTCCTCCTTCACTACCATCCTCACCATTCGCCGAATTGAATCGTAGGATTTTGGATGGACTCTTTGTGGCAATTCTGCTCCCCTCCTGGCGAGACTATCCGCTTCCTCATTTCCTGCAATACCGCAATGGCTCGGAATCCACAAGATGTACGTCTTTATTAAATTTATTTTTTGTAGGTGCCAGTAAGATATAATTTTGATTTTTACTTTTGCGAAATTCGTGTATCCGTTCTTCCATGTTTTTAACAATTATCAGACATAGTGAAGGCACGAAATGTACCTGGCGAGATCTTATCCTTTCAGTGTATATAATTTTCATCCGGTTATTATTAGCTCCCGTATGGTTTTTTTATTTCATTACGATACTATGATAGATCTTTATAATTTTGTTTACATTGATTTCAAATATTATAAAAATCATTTCAATCAAATTTTATTAGAAACTATTCTGAATAAACCTCAATCTGCTTAAAAGGTCACCAACAATTATGTAAATAACGGTAAACAATTGTTTATGCATATCACGCTCACGTATATAAAATGTAAACACTTTAATCTAAAATTCTTTTAAATATCTGCCTACGCATCTTGTCTTATTTCAAATCATCACACGCAATTAAGTGAATATATACTCAGTGGAAGCTCACATGCATGTCGAATACTACCCATTTCCACTTCATAATCATCCTAATTCACGAATAATCTCTTTAATTTACTTTTTTACTCCTGAATGAAATCTCTTATTTTCTTGTGCTGAATACGTTACAGCCATTTTTTTTTTCACAAACAGGCCTCAAAGACCTCGCGAATGTCACGAATTTAATGCTTCCTCTTCATCTGCCTCCTCTTCTCCCATATGCCCCTCATGAGCTCCACGTGCTTACGTTTTCTCTCCTCAGACCACGCAACATCCTTTTTGGAGAGCTTCTTTCCCGCAAGAACCATTATTCCCTTGAGCGCCTTCCTGTACTCATCTCTGTCTAAACAATTTTGGTCTCTTATCCCCACTTAGTCCATATCATCCTTAACCTATTTAATAATGGATGCGCTGAAAGATTTTATGGTTAGGTCTTTCAGGATTCATCCTCGTCATATGGCCATAGAACCTCAGCCTTCCCACTCTAGCGTCAGTTTCTAGATCTGTTGTTTCCTTATATATTTCTTCATTGGACCTCAACCTGTATCCTTCCGGTGTTCTCCTAGGTCCGTAGATTCTTCTGAGAATTCTTCTTTCTATTTTCAGAAGGCTCTATAGTTACAGCCAATATATTATAAGCGAATGCATTTTTGTTTTAACATGGACAATCAGTATACTACAGTAAAATATAGGTAAACAACTTTAAGAACGATATTTTTGGTGTTCATACTTAAGTTTGAGGCGTAAAAAGTTCCTCTCCCGTCCCTCTGAACAGCCTTTCGTTAATTTAATCAAACTAGCTTACATTCATTCATCCAATTACTACTTAGGTATCAGTGTGCGAGAATGAAATAATGTACAGCAAATTTAAAAAAAAGAAAAAGTTAATGAATTTGCTTTTGACAAGATCTGAAGTTATGCTGAAGAAAAACTGTCCTCTCATTTAACGTTACATAGCGTTCAATGTTGGCTTACAGTTTAAGATCGTTTGGGTTCCTTTTGTATATCTTTACTAAATTCGTAGTCTACGGCCTTAAATAGTATGTATTGTTAGAAAGTTAGTGAAGTATGAGAAACTTGAATGATACTCTAATTGTGTTCTTTTATGAAACTGATTCAACAAAAACAATTTGTTGAGTAATTGAGTTCGAGTTAAAAAATCTTAATGAAGTTGAGGAAGCTGGTTGATTACTGCTACCTCGGAAAAAAACTGTGCTGATTACAGCTTGCCTCTCCCCTCCCATCTTGTAGCGCCATTTGCTCCATCTTTTTTAATACTTGTACCAGTGTCTTGCATTCTTTTTTTTTTACAGTGTTAACGTTTTAATAAGCTAGGTTATAATTTTGATTTTATTTTAGAGCAGCTCTGACATTTCTGACAATTCATACATAACGTTTCTCTTACTTGTCGGCCCAGATATGTAAGACGAAATGTCGACCCAAGTTTGTGGTTTTCATCCTGTGCTACATCCTGGATAAAACACAAAAATCTTAAAAAATATCAGTTTTATTTATTTATGTTTTTTTTTTATACGTTTGCAAGGAGGAAGTTATGGTTACAGGATACAGACATGTAGTAGACATCCCCCTGTATTTACTCCTTTATGTGACATTGTTTGGGGGAATGAGAAGGAATATATAGGAATGTGAGATTACACGATGAATTGTAATCAATTGTGCAGTGGACAAATTATTCATTGAAAAGTCTCATACCGATAAACAATCGATGGAGGAAGAAGATTGGAATAGGACCGAGCAGGTAGCAACAGCTGGAGAAGAATGCTGGAGAGAAGAGAAGGAAGGGCTGGGACACGGAGGCGAGAGGACTTGAGGCTGGGAAATTAAGGCGGAAAAGGCGTCATCAGGGAAGAGAGGCCTACTACATTGAAGACTAAGAATATCAAGCCTACAGTTAAAATACTTTTATACATTCATTTATTACAGTTGTCAAAATAAATTGTTTTATTATACAGGAATGAAAAGTCATTTTATTTAGCTGTCCTATATGTCTCACAATTGAAGAATAACAAACCAGGTGAGTCAATTCATTCAAAGTGTATTTACTCAGTCCCACATTTCATTTATATATTCTTATTGTTTCTTCTCATTCAGTGTCACAAAGGTATTAGATTCCCGAATTATCAAAAACAGTTAAACACCCTCAAAAAGTCTATATCCAGTGCCGGGGTTTTGTTTTAATATTCACGAGTGTAAATAACTTAGTTCCCTAATATAAGCAGAAGGCTATTCTCAATTGCCCGCCGAAAGGTCATTTACAATTAACTTATAACATATTATTTACAAATAACTTGAAAAAAAAAATGCATTTAACGAATCAGTAGCTAAAACCATGTAAAACATAACATGATATCTGTTTCAAATTCACTAAATTCGTTAAAATTCAATATCTTCTTTGAAGAGAAGATTGGTTGGAGTGTTCAGTCAAAAAAAAAAAATAAATCATATTTATTTTTATTTTCGGCCCAAAGCTCATTCCTTCATCAGAGCTGGTAAGACGAACGATTTCCGCGAGACGATGGTGTAAGATTTCCGCATGACACAAACCAAGAATGTCTAACTGTGGGCATAGGCTCATACAAACGACACCACTGACGATGTAGCCTAAAATGTAGTTATTCATTACCTATTGAAAAGTGAAAGAGATGGAATATCTTTCATTTCCATGTATTATAAGTTCCGTTTTTAAAGAGAATAATTAATTATGTTTTTAGTTTACAGTCAATGAAGAATAGTCTTGGCCCTTGTGAAGAGTAAAAAACTCCTCAAAGAGTTTGCATCCACTTTATGCTGACCTTACACGATCAGTCATGAATGATAGGCCCAAGACTGACAAGGATTGCTGCAATCATGATTAACTCTACACGTATCAATCAGACTGACGTATCAATCATTTTAGCTCAGTTTACGTTGAGATTCAAGGCAGTATAGATCTGGTGCGATGTCTATTACTAATAATGTGTTTCATTAAAACAATCTTATTTGGCCATTATACTTTATAGCATTGGACATCAAGAGAAAAGTAGAGATATAATAACAAATTCATAGTGCCTGAACATCGTTTTGACAAAAGTTAGAAAAATATGTCAACTACTATTAAAATATTGCGAAAATAATAATGGTGTGAAATGCCAGAGGAGACTAAAGGAGAGCGGCATAGTCACAAATGCTCATGTTTACGAAGGTCTTCAGTCCTTTTTAGTTACCCTCCGAACCATAACAACCCACCCTCCCTTGCCCACTTCGTTTTGTCACTTTGCTTGATTATTTCGGCATTGCTAGACGGAAGCAATGAGGAAGACATACACAATATAGGTAGGAACGTAGGCAATCCAATAAATTTGACTTGAACATATTATGAGTGGGGCGATAGATCTTACAACTAAATTAAAATTACGATTTATTATTTTCATACTATCTTGTTTGATTATTGTTCTGAGGATTTCGGACTGAAAGGATTGAATGCGTTTAACGATCAAACCATTGGCTTCCCTTCCCTCATCCCGGTTCAACCCAGTATAAATAGGGTTTACAAATGAACCATGACACCTACAGAACACTAAATAAAATTGAAACATTTTTACATCAAACAGGAAAGAATAAATTAAATAAAAAGAACTGATGTAGATAAAGAGAGAGCAAGGATAAGGATAAACTGAAACGTAAAACGTAGAGGGTCGTAACAAACAATAAACGAATTGCCCAGCGTGAAATCACCCTGGCTGTGAAAAAGGATTGCTTCATTACTCCACGACGTGGCTCATAAACCTGGGGTTTCCTCTTTTATACCTATTTTATTTCCAATGAGAACCGTTAATGAGTATTCAAACTACACATGTTTACCTCTCACTGAAATAAACGGGATTGCATCGGAAGAGAATAAACATTTTACATCGTTATTTCAGCTTAAAGATTAGACAGACGTTATGAATGAATGTGAATACGATTATATACATACTGTTTTATTTTATAGAAACTATGGAACTTCTGATAATATGAAATAATAACCTCTAAAAGATCTCCTATTTCATTTGTTTGTCTAAAGTAGATAATTTAAAAAAAAAATTACATTTGATTGATGAAATTTATCAAACGAAAAAATAAAAATTACAATACATTTTTCGAAGGATTATGAATTGTTCTATTTTGATTTTATTTATGTGAACGTGTTTTGCGGAACCTCAAAGTTCTGCTCCATAGATTTAGTGAGGATCCGTTTTAGAAGATGTGACAGTTGATGGTATCGTCTGACCAGTTCTTGTTTTATAAATTAAGAATGGATGTTCCAAGCAAGTCTTTTGTCCAAGTATGGTCCGAGATACCGTCCATCATTGGCTAGTAATAATTTTAATTTTTCACAAAAATCATCACATCTGGAACCAATTTTCGAGATGATTTTGAAGGGTGGCAGATGCGAAAGTTCAATTTTTGTTGGAAGAAAGAAGTTGTGTATAGTGTGTGGAGCTCTAGACAGTGATGTTGGGATGTTCAAGGATATCCTATAGGTGAACAAAAGCCATTTTTGTGGTTCAATATAACTTTTTGGATAGATGTGCCTTGATAAAAAAAAACAACTAAAAAACATACACGACAAGGATATATCAGCAGTAAAATCTGATATATCACCGCATTTTATTCTGTTGAGCTGAATGGAGATTAAAATGACAATATGCACAGAGATCTCCTGTTCCACTAGGAACTCAAAATTTAATATGAAGATACTATCAGGAAAAATATGGACAAAACTATACAAAAACAACAATACATTTGCATAATGCGTCGCAATGCAATACATTGTAAAATAGTAAAGAAATTAGGTATAAAGAAAATATACTTGTGGATTGATGGTTGACTGTAGTGAATAATTGAAGAGGAGATTGGTTGGGGTGTTAACTAAAAAAACTTAAAAAAAAAATAAATAAATAACATTTATTTTTATTTTTTGCCGACGCTTCGGCCTAAAGTTCTGGTCTTCGTCAGGATTGGTCAGACGAAAGATGTGTGTACATATTCTTTATTTCCAGATTAGCTTATTAAGCCATACATGGGTTTATTATCAATAGGTAATTGTTTAACAGTTGGTAAAGTGGGGATATAGGCTCATACAAAAGACACCACTGACGATATATATACATATATATATATATATATATATATATATATATATATATATTGTGATCAATTAATTGCTATAAAACAACCGAATGCCATAATTATCTATAAATGGAGTCCTTTGCTTTTTAGGAATTCACCTTTTTCTTAGTAACGTTTCTTCAAGATATCAAACTACAAATATTGACTGGTGTGGAGAAAACTAGGTCGTATCATATCGTTTCGCTATCTCGCCTCTTACGCAAATCAGATTCTTTTCAAAATCGATTATTAACATTTTTTATACAATGTCGAGACGAACTTTCAAAGTGACCGACATTCTTGTAGCTCTATTTGAATGGGATACAATTTATTAATGTAAAGGCGAGTTTTTAAAACAAATAACTTTATATTTTATTATAACACAATTAATTTGAAATTTTAATATTTCTCTGTTCACTGGTGTAAAAATTAAGTATCAAAATATTAATATCCAAAATGTTTTTAACGTTTTCCAAATAATAATGTTTCTTGAAATATTTCGGATTAGAGCATCTTCTACATTATTTTGGCTGATAACATTATATGTCCTGGTGTCAGTTCTTAGCGAGCAAGCTATGTTTAAACATTGAAGTTCCATTTTGCTATAAGAGTTCATAAAATGTTATCTGCCAAAATAATATTTCAAGAAACATTATTATTTGCAAAACGTTAACAACATGTTTGTTATTAATCTTTTTAATACTTAATTTTCACTATTTTACATCATTTATTTTAAAAATCTATATTTTTTTTTCCAATCTTTATCTTGGTCTGGCAACGGTTAGCTGGTCTTGGTCTTGTTCTTGCAAAGTGAAAGACCAAAACCGATTTTGGACTACACTACTCTCTTTAGAGAGGTATTGGGTATCTGTAAGGAGAGAGGAGCGGCAAAGGTCGGGCGCTCTTGGCTATTTCCGTATAGCTTCCGCTATTTATTTATCCTTTAGTTACCAATCAATTTTCTGTATTCATTTTATTTAACCATTTTTATATCAGTTTCCAATATGAAATGGTTAATTATTTTAAATTGAAAAAATTAAAGGTACTTCAGAGGAAGAAATTTTGAAAATTAGGCATTTAAATCCTGTTAGAGAATATCAACAAACATAAGACCTAAATTATATTTAAAACAGATTAATTTGACACTGATATAATGAATTTTATCAAATTTTTTTTATTTGAAAAAAAAGCCATTTTTCAGAAAATTGTGAAAATGTGTATAATCGGTTATATAAAGGCGACCTTTTAGAGATGTGGAATAACTAGCTATTTAAACATGAATAAAGAAAAAAAAAATCCAGTGACGAATCTAATGTAATATGAATCTAAGCCGACACCAATATAATATGAAAAAATATATATATATTTTTTATGTTAATATGTGTTTTATATGTATACATGTATTTACAATCTGATGAACAAATAAACAATATATTTAAAAAAGGGCTAACGTTATTTCTTCTGTAATTGCTTGCTGTAAGTAGTGATACTTTTAATGAGCTCGGGATTGTATGTTATTCTATATATTAATAATTATTCAGAAACTTTTATGATCTGTACAATACAGGTGCAATTCTTATGAAAGAAAAAAAATAATTCAATGAAGTTTAGGTACCATCTCTTTAGATACCTCCTACAAACAAAAACTTTTGAAAACCTTATCTTTCTTATCATTGCCAGACAAAACTGGACTCATCTGGTTCAATCTTAAACGTAAGTTCTCGATCCTCGTCTATCATTGATAGTATTTATATGTCTCAGTCTGCGTTGTTATTACACCAATATGTATCAACAATAAGCTATCAATTTCTCTAATAAGCGAATTGAGTAACTTAATAATAAATATAATATTTTATATCAGAGGACATAGAATCAATCAAGTTACAGTTAAGACAGTTGGTAGCTCACAGGCGATATATCTATTGGTTTGAAATATGTCCAATTATAAGTAGTAACATGTTTAATAGAAGGATGAATACAGCATGATGAAAAAGGTTTGATGGATTTCGGATGGCATAAGTTTCAAGACATTTGGAATATCAAAGACATCCTGATAGCTCTTACTAGTAACATTATATGGATCCTTGTTAGGACTGGAACAGAAGGATTGAATTCCTTTGATAATAGTTAATTATTCTCTCCCTCTAATGTTCGTTTCTGTAAATCTATTCAGTATAAAAATATTATTTTGAATAAATAGCTTTGTCCTTGGTTAAAAAATACTTGTACAAAAACGATGAAGTTCATGGTTTTTCACTGCAAACTTTGATTGAAAAGAAGTTAGATCAATCATTATCACCAGTTTCTTTATGGATGTTACTCATTTGTAATGGATCTTTGATAATATTAATATTTACTTTTTGTCCATAGGAGGTTTATTTCAAGTCAATGTTATGATCAAACTAACCAAACCGTCTACTTCTGTTTCAGACTAAGAGAGAAGCGATGGGAATCTGTCTCTGCGGTGCGGCTTTTCGGTTACACCGTGGTGAGCTCGGATTCACCGATGGACGCGGATGATAATGGAGTTCCTTCCCTGCTGGCCGGATCGGTGAATCTCCTCCGACTCTTCGGTACCGACTGGGGGAACGATACCTATTTCGTCCTCACTCACAAGCCCGGGAGGTCCGGCGAAGTCTGTGAGTTCCCGGTCACGGAAAAGCAACAGGTAACCCTCAGGCAAGCCTCAGTTAGCTCCTTTCTTGGTTTGGGAGGAGCTACTGTAAATGGTCTGTGCCCGAACAATGTTTCAATTAATCCTTAAAAACTAAATAGATAACCACAAAAAGGATTGTGGTTGCGTCGATAGGAAACACACTTACAATAACAGATAAAAGTAAGAAAATAATGTTGTACTTTTCTGTAAGAATTTCCTCAAAAAACAATTCGAAAAATTATAATTTATATCAAATTTTATTTAATGTATTATTGTGTTAATTATACAATACCAGTATTACAAATTTACCAATATAATGCTTTTCATTGTGATTAATTTTTGTATTTCAATTTGAATACTCTGCGAAAGATCCTTTTTTTCTCTTCTTTAAGTCAAATACAGTTGCGCTTTACGAGGATGGCCTGTGTATAAATCCACAAAATTGAAATCGTATATATTAGTGTCAATGAAATTATTTTATTGTTAACACGCAAGATTTTTATTTCCAATGAAGTTTGTAAACTTATTTTATTGTCAAATAATTCTTATTGATCATTTGTAACATATCACCTCATCAATTAATGTTTATGGTATTTTATAAATTTACCTCAGGTCGTTAGAAGCCGGTATTACATAGGTTATATTTTTTGAAATTTAACCCTATGTTGATATACAACCTTATATTGAGAAGAGAAAAATTTTATTGTCTTCAAGTTAATCATAGCTATCATTTTTAGACAATGTTTTGTTTATTAATTGTACTTATTTCAAGGGATCTTGTCTACGATATTGGGAGAATAACTTTATCCAAATCAACTAAAATATATTTATATATTTTTTACAATATTTAATGGTTTTTAATGACCTTAACGTTAGTTGCTTAAACATATTATTTTTTTTATAAAAGTGTTTAGTGATGTGTGTTGCAGATCGACCAAGAAAGCCTTGTGGAAGGTATGAACACCGCCCTGCTGAAATTGGAACTGTCCGAGAAGCTGGACACCGACATTCCTTACTATTTCTGCGCTCGTAACGAGATGCAGAACAAGTCGGACCCGAGCACGAAAGACCCCTGGGCCCACATGGGATCCGAGACCTACCTGACCCTTAAAGTGTACAAGAAGTTCGTGCCGGTGTGGTTCGCCGTCATCGTGATGACAGTCTGCCTCTTCTTCTCCTCCCTCTTCTCCGGCCTCAACTTGGGCCTCATGTCTCTCGACAGGACGGACCTCAAGATCATCTGCAACACCGGCACGGCCAAGGAGAGGCAGTACGCCAAGACGATCCTCCCAGTCCGTGCCCACGGTAACTACCTCCTGTGCAGTATCCTCTTAGGGAACGTAATGGTCAACTCCACCTTCACCATCATCATGGACGACCTCACTTCCGGCCTCATAGCCGTTGTAGGTTCCACCCTAGCCATCGTCATCTTCGGTGAGATCACCCCGCAGGCTATCTGTTCCCGCCACGGCCTTGCCATCGGGGCCAACACTATCATGATCACCAAGTTCGTCATGGTCTTCACCTGGCCTCTCGCCTATCCCATCTCCAAGTGTCTTGACTGGTGCCTTGGTGAGGAAATCGGCGCTGTCTATACAAGGGAACGACTCAAAGAACTGGTGAAGGTATTTTTATATTTTAAATTGGATGCGTGGTAATGCTTCTTAATGCACATTATCATTCACACATTTCATTTATGTCCTTCCATTGTTAGGTTTGCAGGTATGCAGTAATCTGGCTAGACAACTAAATAATATTCTATTTTAATCTTTCTTTTATTCATATTTGTTATTCAGCTTGACCAGTCTCAGTTCGTTGTTACATAAATCCACATTCCTTATTGATTTATTTCTAGCGAGGAGGTTTCTGAGTTCGTATGATATTCATGTTTTATCTTTCTTAGAGAAGGAACTTCCTTTTGGTGATTTGTAAGGAGTATCTGGCTTGTCAAAATGTCTGCCGTTTCGAACAATAACTTGTTCCAATATTTTTTCTATAGTAAGGTGCTTCCTCATCTTACTGTTTTAGTGGAGAGGTTCGATGAGGGGGAACAATCGATAATCTGGCGAGATTTCTACTATCGACCCGCCTTCTCCACCATAAGCCCTTCCCCACCATCCAGCTAATCGATTGTCTTCACCTTCATTCTGCTCTCATTGTGTTATTTTTCTCACGAGTAAGAATGATATCGGCGAAGTTCAAGGTCGTCTACTTTTGCTGTTTTGTTCGAGATTTTCTTATTTGATACCTCCAAATGTTTCCAGTTCTTTTATATGAAAAAGCTATATTATTTATTGTTTATTAATTTACGACCATAAATTAAAAATATAATAAGAAAAAAATGTATTTCTATATTTTGAATATAAAATATATCAAATTTTAGTCGAGAATAATAACGGATTATGTTATAATTTTATAATTTGAACGTTTATAACACGAAATTAATTTAAATATATACCTTCTTTATTTTAGTTTTTAATAGATCTATTCTTTTACAAGTATGCACGAAATCAACTAAGTAAAATTAATGAAAAATCGTTGGTCTGTGTTGCCATTCTTTTTTTTTTTAATATATTTTAATTTTAATAAAAATCATAAATCCTGATGATATTAATCGAAAAGATAATTACCATTTTCTAGTTTTTAATATGTAAATATTTTTAAATTCCTAAAATGTTTATATATTCATTCAATAATTTTTTTATAATATCGATACTTTACTTTTACCTAAAATTATCTCTAGTTAAGAGAAAACCACTTTCTGCAAGAAAATCTTATAAATATTATAATAATTAAAATACAAATATCCTTAGTTCTTTCTCTACTTGTCAATGCTTTTCTTGTTGATAAAATAACCCAATACTTGTGAATTTAAATTCTTAGTCTTTCTTTACATTAATTAATTATAATGAAACTAAATTAGTCAGCATTTTTATTATTCTCAGGTACCAGATTGTATGGTTATTATTGACTTTTTTAGAAACTACAGCTTAAAAACCCCATGAACTCTTCAATTCCCATTAACTATTATGCAATTGTTAATAGAGGTGTTTAGTTTCAAATGTGGTTCAATTATTTTTTTTTTTAAGACACTAGGGATATATAATTGTACCCTCCTGTTTAAAGCAGATAACCTCATGAGTTTTAACCCTCTTTTTATTGAATGGAGGTGGTTTTTTTTTCCATATTTTGCTTTGTAATGTATTACATTTAGAAATTTAACAAATTCTGAAAGTGAATTGAGCTGTTTTTAAACTATTCGCCTCAATTATTAAATTTACATTTATATTTTCACTCTTTTCTGAAACTCTTTTTATCTGGCGCCATGATTACCTAGTATTATTTAAAAATAGAAATTTAATATTTTTCTTTTAAAAATTATGTTTGTTCTTATTCTGTAATATACTAGTTAAAAGTTGAACACAGCTTTTAATGATATTAATTTTAATCAATTTTATAATATAATAATTATTCTATAACTTTTGGATGAATATTTTAAAATATTATTAAAACAATTAAAAGTCTTAGTTGCTCATGAAACATTTTATATTTCTCTTATTTTGTTAAGATAGCATGATATCAAATACATGTCCTGTAAGTACATATTAATTTTTCTTCTCCTCGAGATTGAAATTATTCTTTAAACATAGTATCCATTGATTCCATGCATGAAACTTCATGAAGAATTGATTCCTACATAGATTTTTATTTAATGTTTCTTCTTAAATGTATAATGAATGTGACTATATGATTATTTTTTTCTTTCTACTTTTAATGTAGAATGTGATAGTCTTTATTAGATTTTCAAGGGTTTTCTCTTTTTTCATTGCAATCCTACATTTCCAATTTATTTGTAGGCTTGTTATCTATCACTCATAATCCAATAGATTTTTCCTAGAATTCAGATTTCTTTATTTATAGCCACTATAGGACCTTCACATTTCATTAAAAAATAAATAAATAATAATAATCCTGTAATTTCCACAATTAGATCCTTTAGAATTTTCTCTTTAATGGTTGGCTTATTTATTTATGTTTTTCAGACACATGCTTCTGAAATACTAACTTTGCTATTGTGTTCACTAACTATTTATTTTACTTGTTTTACTTGACAAATTAACTAATCATATTTTCTCAAAATTTACTATTTCAGCTAACAACAGAATTCAATGACTTACAAAAAGACGAAGTGAATATAATTTCTGGTGCTCTGGAACTTAGTCAGAAAATTGTCCGTGATGTGATGACCAAAATAGAAGATGTTTTCATGCTTTCGATTGATGCGGTACTTGACTTTGAAACTGTTTCTGAAATCATGAAGTCAGGTAAAAATCATTTTGCATTATATATATTTTGTAACATCTCTCTTAGATTTTAAAAATAATAATATTACCTCGTGGAAGATCACTTTAATACTATTGGAATACTTCCTAAATAAATAAGAGGTAATCAATAATAAACAAAATTATAAGAGTATTAATATATTAAATTGAAATATATAATTATTTTATCTCAGGTGTGGATTACCGACAATCAAATCAAAGCACCCAAACAGACTATTATTATTTTTACTATTTATACTAAAATTAAACACCGATTTTAAAATAAAGTCAAGTATGGATTGGCAAGATAACCTTTTTTCTATATATAATGTTTCTTCCTTTGTTGCACTAAATTCATTTGTCTTCTAACATTTTCCTATGTCCTGCCAAACACATCTTCCAAGATGGTCACACTTTCTTCTACTCAAATCAAGCTCCCTGGGTGATCCTATCTCTTATAATTCCAAACAACTAGTGACTCTGTCAAACAACTTCCAAGATGGTAATACTAAAACTGGGTTTTATCCACTGGAGCCAGGATCCCTTCTCCTATCCTCTCTTCACTGCAGCCAAACAACAACTGCTTGTCAAAACAAAATCCTTTATCCCCTCTCCTCTTTGGGATTTTCCTTTCTAGGGAACCTACAGGGCAGCTATTTCCTTTTTCCTGAACTAGTGAAACTAGATTAGCTTACTTTTTAACTGTTACATTATTTTATTAAACCATTTTTAACAACTTTCAATTAAGGTGTATATTACTATTTACATATTAAAAATTTACAACTATAATCCAAATCATATGGAAGTATTTAATTCCTATTCATTAATACATGTTTGGGGCAAGGAAAGGGGGAACGGCCAAGTTGGCTACAGGACTTACAATTGGTAAAGTACTTGGCTGATTCACCACCCGAATTGAGTGACTGTCATTCCATTAGGGAAGACATGCTGCCCAAATTCTTCTCTCACTCAGGTATGTGAGCCCATCAGTCTACTGGAGGCAAATCAAACTGATATTATTTCTGTTCTCCCCTCTCTCGTCTTTTAGGCACTATGTGGTTTCTCCTGGACCAGAGGAAAGGATGGGGGATTTATACCAGAGTGCGAGAAACCACTATGGCACCGAACTTGTAATTATTTTATTATGTTAACATCAGTTTATATGGTTTCTGGGCAATGTTTGATTTGCATACACATTTGTCTGTTTAGCCATAGTCAGTGTCCTTGAATCCAATTGAGTTGATGCCGGATTGGACCCAAAGACAATAGCAATGGGTGGCCTGCCACTGTATGATCTGAAGACCATGGACAGCAGCAACCTGAGATTGGGTGACCCCCTTCAGGTTGCCTACACCTCCACCAGCAATATATAGGTGGCCTCATATCAAAGACAGACATCTGTCATTTTTAACAAGTCGAAAAAAAAAAGTCAATTTTTATAGCATAGCTTCAATTTAAACCAATTGTGATGATTTTTTTTGTCATGATTCAACTTGAATATTTTAAAATAAAATCATCAGAACTTATAAAGCAAAAATTGTTTTTTTCTTCACTTTCTGAAAATGTCTGTCTTTGATATGTAGCCACTGATGTATTTATATATAACTTCAATCTAAATAAAATTTAAAAAAACATGGTTGATACAAAAAAAAAGTTTGGGCCCTATCATCATTGACCAAAATTATTCTGGGATTAACCCAAGTATTGTATGCTGAAGAGTGGGGCATATTATCAGCAAAAGTAGAAATAAAAATACTATAAATTACAAGTTCTTGTTTTTAAGTATGAAGGTGAAAAATTAATAAAGAAAAGTGAAATGTATGGATTAATAGATTAATAAATATTTATATACCCCCTTTATCATAAAATTCTTTTCATTTTCAGGCTTCTCTAGAATACCAGTATATGAAGGAACTCGTTCCAATGTTGTTTCAATGCTTTATATCAAAGATCTAGCTCTTGTCGATCCTGATGATAATACTCCTTTGAAAACTGTCTGCCAGTTCTATCAAAATACTTGCTATTTTGTTTTTGAAGATACTACGCTAGACATACTTTTCAAGCAATTTAAAGAAGGTATGTATATGCATTTTTTTCTCCTCATAAAACTAGATGTATATTTAGTAACTCTTATTTGTTATATCTTGTCATTAAAATTATTATATTAATGGTACAAATTTATCTTTTCCAATATCATTACTATCATTTATTTATTTACCAAGAAATATATTGAGGCATTACACGTGTTTCATAGTGTTCAAATTAATAACTAACTTTCAAAGTAACTAAACTATTTCTGGTTGCAAATTTTTGAGTTCAGGGCTAGACTCCTATAGATATTTTTATTTTTTTCTTATATATTTTTTTATAAGTGGAAATAATCCTATTTACTTTCTAATATTCCATAAGCCTAGGCAACCACAGAAAAGTTGTTTCAGCATGGTTCATAGCATAGTAATTTCTCCTTGCGATTCTTGGCAAAATTTAAACTGTATTTATATACACAATTTTTTTTTTTTTTTTGTATGAGGTGAAATGTTTTTTCATGCTGTTACAGCTTTTTTAATCCTAACTGACATGATCTTGGGGGCAATTAGCAAAGAGTAGAAAGTTAGAGAAAGAAACTATTAAGTGTGGAAACTATTGGCAAATTAAGCTCTTAAATAAATGGATGGCTGAATTTCTTTTTTTTTTTTTTTTTTTTTTACGAAAGTTATTTCTTTCTTTATTTTTTCTTTATTATTTATTATGATAGTTAAATAGTCAATGTTTCGAGGCTCTGTCCAATCAGGAATTTTCTTGTTTACTGTTCCTAAATTTGTCATATAAATCCATAATTTATTACATTGCTATATATTTTCATTATTTATTAAAATCATTCTATTTAGGAACATCTTTAAGGTCCTTTCTTTGATACACTAGCTGTATCAAGGATTAGTCTTGTAAAAAAAAAGGTATTTACACTGAGAAGAAGAAATAATTTTTGCAAACTAAATAGAAACTACAATGATCCTGTCTACAGAGAGTAATTTATAAAAAAATGGCTGAGTAAGCTTTACTGAAGATTTACTCTTAAGTAAATTCAAATTTTAATTTTTATCATAATATTTTATTAATTATAAAGAACTATATTTGCAAAACAAAAAAATCAGTTTATGCTTAATTACCTTGATTGGTAAGATTTTAACTAATATTTTTGGCTAAAATGATATTATTGGAGCTCCTTACTTTCCTGAAAGATCAAAAAAGTTGTAACTTCACTTTCATTTCATTTTTACTGATTTTGGCTGTGACGAGGTTTTGATTTTATTGCATTTCAACATATTTTATATAGAAATCAAATTATAAAGTAATTTGTAATTCATTTATCTTTAATAATCATGTAATTATCATGTAAAGAAATCAGGATAAAATTGATAAATTTTATTAATAATGACCAAAGTTTGCACATCAAATTTTTAAACTAATTTTTATTTAAATCATGTCAAGTCCAGAAATTGATTAATTACCTTGTCAAAACAAGGTAGCGTTATACTGAGCAATGGATTTATTTTGTTTCTTCCTTTTTTTTTTTATCGATTAATAGACTGAAACTATGGATGGTTCTGAAGAAGTAGTCAAAGTTTTTTTAAAATTTTGATAAATGTAATATTGTATTCTGCAAGTTGCAGTATTATTTTAATAGCATTCTTGTAATACCAATTTGTAATTTTTGAATTTATGTTTAATACTTATAATGTGCTGTATTAACTTTATTATATTCAATGTTAATGTTTACACTCAGGTATAAAGGGTCATATGGCTTTCGTACAAAGAGTGAATTCAGAAGGCGAGGGTGATCCCTTTTATGAAACCGTTGGTCTTATAACACTGGAAGATGTTATAGAAGAATTGATCCAAGCAGAAATCAATGATGAAACAGATGTTTACAGTAAGTGAATATTCTCCTACAATAACATAGATAATTACTTATTATATAAACTTTAAGAATATAAATTTAAGTTTATGGAACTAAAAAACAATTATAATATATCTTATCAGAATTGGCCTGTCTGGACTTAAGACTTGATAATTTTATTTAGAAATATTTAAATCAATATGCAATTACTTGCCATCACCATTGATTCCTAATAATTTTGAAAGGAACTTGTACAATTGTTAGGGTCGTGTTCTTACCCATCTGTTCAAATTTTTTCTAACTATTATATTTAATATTTTATTACTGTGAGATTTTTAAACAAAAATATTCTTATCATTATCCTGGCCGACCTCGAAGAAATACATTTCTTTCAAATGGCAAAAATTGAGTGATGATTTATTAATTTTTATGACTATTGATAAAGTTATTACAACCATGATTCACAAGAAAATAATCTACTTTGTTCTCCTTATCTTTGATTTTATCATTTATTGTTATTTATTCTAGCTGACAATAAGTCTAAAAGAAGGCGGAAAGATAGGAAAATGAAGACAGATTTTACAGTGTTTGCGGAGAAGAGTGAAAATCAGCGCATCCATATCTCTCCCCAGCTTATGCTGGCTACTTATCAGTTTTTATCTACTTGTATGTTTTTATTTTTTAAAAAATTAATATTAATTTTAAGTATTAACTGAGGAAGTAATTTTAAAAATGATGATTTATATTTCAGCTGTAGATGCCTTCAAACCTGAGAACATAACAGAGACTGTACTGCGCAGATTGTTGAGGCAAGACATATTTTACCAGATAAAGATCAAGAAGAAGGAAGTTAGACCAGAGGCTTATACTGTTATCTATGAACAGGTAGTGTCTTCTATTTCAACTATTAGTTTCTTATTTTTCTATTTATTTAAACATTTATTATTATTAGAACCACATATCACAAGGATTCAAGATAACGTTAGGTATTCGCCTAGGTTGTAGTTTAAGCCCCCTGCTATTCATATTAATCTTTGACCTGGCACTAAAACCCACAACATTTTCTTTGTTAACATTCCCTGATAACCTCCTCTTACCAGCTACCAGCAACTGTGATCTCCAACATAATATGAACTACAATATAAATCCTCCAGCAGGAAATAACCGCAATAAATAAGAAAATGAACCTGAAAAAGACAGAATGCCAGGAGAGCAGACAAAGAGAGATTAGAGAAAGTAGATGATTTCCAATATGGCCGAATGGGCTAACGTGTGTGCACAGCACAGCTGTTGCCCGGCAATCTGATCTATGAGACAATGGATTTTAAATAGTCATGAGTTCGTGTCCCGGTGCCAGGGGAGTCTTTTAAATACCCACCCACACCCCCTGTTCTGGGAAAATCCCATATTGCCTTAAAGGCAAGGAAGAGGTGGACCCCCAAAAAAAAAAAGATGATTTCCAATATCTAGGTGCTCATTGCAACAAAGCGGTTACATCAACAAGGAAGTAACTCAGAAAATCGGAACGGCTGTTAGAATATTCTGTTCACTTTGAAAGGGTTTCCTGGGTAAAAGAGAAGTCACCAAGAAGACGAAAATGGATATCTATAAATCAACGTTTCTCTCTATCCTTTTGTACTCTTCTAATCGTGGACAGTCACCTCAAAATATGAAAGTCAAATCCATTCTATGGAGTTGCACTACTTTCGTAAAGATGAAGGAAAGGTCCAAAGTGATAGAGTCTGGAACACCACCATATGGACTGACCTTGAAGTTAAACCGGCCAAGGCAACCTTGGAGGAGCACAAGCTAAGATGGTTTGAACACCTCCTTAGGATGGATCAAGAAAGAACTGCAAGGGTGATCTACGAGACCCTTGTAGAGGAAGGAGGCCTCGAGGAAGACCGCATATCTGCTGGAAGATCATTGTGCAAGAGGTGTGCTGGTGACGGGTATGGATTGGAGCAGGAGATGAGAGTTGTTCAGAGAACAAGACACCTGGTCCAGGCTCTACAAGCAACAATCCCAAATTATATATTTATTTATTTTTTTTAAATTATTGTATTTGATCAATGAAAAATATTTGTTGTGTAGTTTATTAAGTTCATTCATTCATATTGAAGTATTTAGCTTCTTGTAAAAATTAAGTTTGCTGAGCTATCTAATTCTTCCTCAGGGTAAACCGGTGGATTTCTTCGTCTTGATACTGGAGGGTAGAGTAGAAGTGACAGTCGGCAGAGAAAACCTCGTCTTTGAAAGTGGTCCATTTACCCACTTTGGAACTCAAGCGCTCATGCAAAACATGGGAGTTGGTATGGTTGCCTACTGTTTAATCTTAATAATTATAAATATATTTGAACAATTATTATTATTATTATTATTATAAGCATAGTAAAATTTTTGTTATTTGTCAGCTGAATCACCAAGTGCAGGAGGTCAGCAAGGACTTGGTTCTCTCCAGAGTGTCAACTTGGATTCAAAAATACGTAGTACATTTGTCCCAGATTATGGTGTAAGAGCGGTGACTGAGGTGTTCTATCTTAAAGTAAAAAGATCTTTATATCTTGCGGCCAAGAGAGCTAGTTTGATGGAGTTGTCTCGCAAGGAGGAATCTAATGCTGGTGATGCATTTGATGAGGAAGTTGAAAAGGTATTACTTTCATAGAAAAATTTATTTCAATACTTAATTTATATTTGTTTTGTAGGGTCATTGAACAGTACAAATAATTGTATGATTTCATAATATTAATATTATAATTTCAAATTTACTTTCTTTCATTTATTTATAGATGCAATTTAATTTTTACTTTAATAATACCTCAATGTATCGAATATGAAGGTTCCTTAAAAAATTTAAATACATGAAAATTTCAAAATATAGAAGTATTGCAATTTTTCATGCTTGTTTTACTAAAAACAATCACAATTATATTTTAAGAGTTAAGGTCTTACATGCATTAGATTTTGATAACTTTTTTTTTATTTTATCAAACTTTAAGGATGCTATAAATAAAATCTGGTATGTCCACTCACACGACTTTTCAACCTATTTTAGAAAAGTTTCTATATCTTTAAATATTTCCATTAAGAAAAAAAAAATTGAATAAGATTTATTTTCCTGAAAATTGGTCAAATAAAACACTCGAGTACTATTTCTTTGATAAACTAAAGCAATGTAAACTGGCTTGTGAAAGATCAGTGTAAAAAATTCAATACGCTCTAATATTTCTAATCAAAAACTTTTTGCCATAGCCTAATTTTGTCAGATAATAATTTCTGTTAAAAGTAGAGGAAATAGTGAAACTTCTGTGATGCGGGAACTAGATTTTTTTATTTTCACTTACTTTTTTTTTCTCTCCTCTTTCTGGCACGAAGATTCGAACTCATAATCTTACATAAGAAATTGAATAACTATCTTCGTTAGTAGTTGTCTGAAATGAACGAATTTTATATAGTTTTAATATAGTCAAAACCCCATAAAATAAAAAAGAGAAGCAACAAAATCGGTCGACTAGTTCCCGAGATAATCTTGGCACAGACAGACGGAAAGACAAAGACAGACCAATGAATGAAACTGTGTTTTTTCGAACTCGGGGGACTCTGTAACGTACAGATCCGTCGAAAAACGCACATCGGAAATTTGACCCGATTGCAATACTTTCCTTCTTAGTATAGGTAGGTAATAAGTAATAAATTATAAAGTAATAATATATAAAGTAATAAGTTAAAACATGTGTAAAAAATAGAATAAGCTGTATCATCGCTAATACTGGTTCGATTCCGATGATTTTTGTTTTGTTTTATTGGTAATTTAATTATCTTTCAAAAGTGTTATTATAAATTTTACCGTATAATATATACCTAGGGAGTTAGGCCCCATAACATTTTTCTTTTCTTTATAATATTTTTCCTGAATTTTCTCGGGAATTTAGTCCATATACGAAAATTGAAAGGACAATTATGAGAACATTATAAGAAAGTTTAATCAAAATCATTAGAGCCGTTTTCACGCTACAGTCTATAGAAAAACATGTTTTTTATTTACTGCGCGCAAGCTATCGCTCATGGAGCACCGAATTTCTGTCACAGGCATCAGTAGTCGAAACCCTACAAAATAAAAAAAGTAGCAACAAAATCGGTTCAGCAGTCCCCGAGAAAATCTTGGCACAGACAGACAGACCAATGGCTAAAAATGTGTTTTTCGGACTTAGGGGACTCTGAAACGTATAGATCTGTCGAAAACCACATATCGGAAATTTGACCCGATTGCAATACTTTCCTTACCTAGTATAGGTAGGAAAGTAATAATATGTTTTAATTTTGTATAAAAATATAATAAATTACAATAATTTTTATTTCAGCTGATGAATACATTTGGAACAGATGATAACCGTAGCCAAGGTTCACCAGAAATAACTAGGACTTCTTCTCAGGTATAAAAAATTTACATATGAAAACATTATTCTTAGTAATTAATCTAAAATTTTATTATTTTTTCCAATTTCTATATTGATTTATTGTATTTCTTAATTTTTAACTAGATATATTCGTATAACTAGTTAGTCGTATAACAGTTCACTTATTAAAATATTTTTTACTTTACTTCTTTTTTCAAATTCAGAAATTTAAAATAAATAAATAATGATTAGTAAGAAAGAATTAGTTGTAATTTAAAGTATTTTGAAAATTTTACAGAGATCGCCTGAGCGTAATTTTGATTGGGCGAAATATAGGAAAAATCGGAGGTCATCAAGTATCGTAATGGTTCGAAAACTAAATGGGAGTACCCGTGAACTCTTCATCTAAGGTCATTTGTGTTATAAATTAACACATCCCGAGCCTGTATCATACACCTCGTTTGCTGTGTAGCGTTTGATTTTTTTCTTAAAAAGCACTGAAAATGTTAAAAAAAAAAAAAAGGAAGATTACAAACAAACGCTTGTATAAATTAATGAGTAGATATTTGTTTAAACAAACGAAAAAATGGCGTTTTAATGTTCCTTTTTATAAATATGTCAGATGGATTGGTGTGAGATTAACAATTGGAAGGAAATGCTCATTAGTATAGATGATTAATTAACTGCATTAACTCAGACGTTGTTACTAATGGAGTTTTTTGTTTTGTTTTTTTAATCGCATATTTTAGAAATGTTTTTAGCTACTTGGCATTTCTTTAGATGAATTCTGCTTTGGCTTATGAATAAGTTTAGTATGGTTTGTAAAATATCAATTTTTAAAGTGTTAATTTCAATTTAACATAGAATAAGATATTGGAAATTTATTTTAATAAATTGCTGTTGAAACATATAATGATTTTCACAGAAAGGAAAAATGGAAAGAGAGGATAGAAATTTCATTAAGTACCTTCTGAATAAGATAAAGGTGTATTTTGTTTACCAGTTATATATTCAAATTAAGTTTAGTAGAAAATTTGGGCACTCCTATCCGTCAAAAGATTAACAATAGTTTGTTTAACTAATGATAATGTCAATAACATCGGCTGACAAATATCAATATTATCAATAAACATTTTTATGGTCCACTTTATTGAATTATCCCATAAGCTAAATGGGGTAGAGAATATTTTAAAATCCTTTTGGTACGAATCACAGATGATTCTAACTTTTCTTTTTGAAAATCTTCTACAAATCAGACCTATTGGCAATATATTATTAATAAATTGTGAGTTGATTCTAAAAAAATACACATTTATACTTATTTGTGATTAATTGGATCTGGATCTGTAGATGTGAATCTATCTATAGATATCTTTAGATCTAAACCAAGACACAGATCATAAAAATCAATTTTTAGATCTAAAAAAGACCTTAAACCATTAATTAACAATTGTATATAGTATACAAAAGTATTTGTAGAGCTTAAACATTGCTAAACACGAAAAACATAAATAAACATGGTAAAACTTAGTAGGAGCATTAAACCATAATATTCACAAAAATTTAGAATTTTAAGAATTAACATTACTTAATCACGAAAGGAGTACGTACCTAAACTCAGCGATAATTCCACCAATCGATTAAATCCATCACTAATGTACAGCGATTTATGCTCAGTTTAGGAACAACCTGATGGGTTCCAATGGAATGTTATCATTTTTTTTTCTTCTCTAGAATCAACTTTCTCACTGTCTGTACAGATATTATAAATTTTCCAACTAGAAATAACATTAAAATGACTTTACTCAAAAATGTTGAAATTGGAGTTAGTCATTCTGAATGGCTCTGAACAACACTGAGGTTTCATCAAAAGTCAAACGAACCACTGAACCAGCCATCGGTGATTCAATTGATGAATAATTGAATGCGCTGAATTCCACCGATTAGGTTAGGAACTTTCCCAAGTATTTTCTTATGCGAAATAATATTTTCTAATTTTTTTTAAATAATGTATTATCCCAGATTTTAAGTCTAATTCTATAAAATCCTCATTATTTTTTAAGTCAATTGTAACAATGTTAATGCCCCTTTGGTTTTCCATAGAATTGGATAATTTACATTTTTATTTTTAAATGTGTAGAACAGATAAGCACCCCATACCCATACTACGTTGTTGGATATTCAATAATGGGGAGGAGCCTTTTTCATTTACTTCAGAATGAAAATAAAGAGAATTGCCCATGTTATGTATTATTGTAGAATGTATTGCATTAACTTAGGTAATCGAGTCAATTGATTCGCAGTGTGTAAATAGCCAATCTTGCTTTGAAACAGAGTAGGAAATTGATAACTTCCCCGGACTCAATAAGCAGGCATTCCGTTTTCTTGAATATTACTTAATTATGTTTATGACTACTGCAAATACACTTCACGAAAATCTTTTTAATTTTAAATATGTACTATTTTGTATTTCTGGAAGGTAATATATTCAAATATTAGTTAATGAAATAATAGCTTCAATTAAAATTCAAACATTTTGAATACCAGTGAAAAGAGAAGATATAAAAGTTCTATAGGTACTTCCTCATTACTGTTTATTTTATCAATATTTTTGAATAATATTTTTTCAATTTTAGCAAGTGTCACGGAGAGGAAGCCCCCAGGGTTTGTCCAATGGACCTGTTCCTTTGGCATCAAGTGAACAGTTTTTGATTGTGACAACACCACCTCCTAACGACTTACAATCCGATGAGACGTCTCAGCTCCTTCAGAAAAACACATAACATTTAACCTCTCTGCCTTCATTTCTATAAAGTCTTTTACCTCTATAAATTTTAGAGGAATTTAAGTACTCTGGGTCAACATTTTTAATGCTGTTATGATGAATTCTTATTACTATAATTTTTTTTTATCAAGTAACTTGGTTGAAATAATGTACTTGGTTTTTGGTTGTAAAAAGAAGTTTTGATTTTTAAATTGTTATTTGAAGTTACCTTTAAGTGATAATTGTAAACTTAAATTGACATTTTAGTGAAGAAAATTTATTTATTTTTTGGTGTTATTAAAATAAGAGTCATTACTTATAATGTAGCCTATGTTTTTTTGTTGTTTTTTTTACAAACAGAAACCGTAGAGTTGATTCAGCTGCCAAAACAATTCCAAACAGTCCATTGATATAGCTTCCTAATTGCATTGTACCTGATGCTTATTCTACTTATCAGGTCTGTGTTTCAAGACCAAATTAAAATTATAAAACGTTTTCAGATTCTAGTTATAATTTTTTAGTATATATTAAAAAAGTATACAAAAAAAAGGTGTAATAATTAAAGATTAGATATAATGAAAAAGGAATTGAAGCTGAGTTTTACTTAAGCTTTTTGTAGTTGTGAAAAGTTCTTTTTCCTATAATCCAGATCAATTTGAAGAATTTTCTTTATTTTAGTATTATTTAGATACTTATATAATGATATATAGGAATACTAGTTAAGAAGGTGGGCGCAAGCATGTTGCAATATATATATAAATGTATATTTCATTATATCTTAATATTTGTAAATGTTGATAAATATTTAAATAGGCTTAGTTATTTCCTGTTAAGTTTTTAAATCACAATTTTATATCAAGTACTCATATCCTGTACAAGTACTTACTTTAGTACTTAAATTAGTTGTGATTATTAGTTTAAAAGTCTTTGCCATTCTGGTGCCTATTTACTGCTTAATTTAAAGAGGAAGTAAAATTAAATGCTTACTTAGTCTGTATTGTTATGTATGATATTCATATGTTGTAAGAAATATACGCTGAGCGTATCATGCATGGAACAGGAAAAAAAAAAAAAAAGAAATATGGAAAACAAAGCTCAATTTTTACATTTTGAAAGCTTACACCATTTCGACAGTAAATGAGGCATTGTCTTGTACTAGGCATACTGTAGGATGTTGATAAACTAAACTGATTTTCAAATAAGGTATAGAAATAAAAATGTGGAAAGAGGTTACAGTGCTGTGCCATCTTGATCAAAATAATATCAATTTAAAAAGATGAATTTTTAAAGTTAATTATTTATTATAGTCTACAAATAAAGTTGTAGAAACTAAAAAAATAAAGTATTCATTGATATATTAATATCCTTAATACTGAGTACTATAGTGATTGATAAATCAGATTTGTCTTATCATATAACTGAAATAAATATAAAAGTTGAAAAAAAAATTCAATTTTTAGATTGATATCTTTAATAGGAAATCGCCATATGGAGGTTTTCAAAATATGCGAAAATTAAGTAGCATGTAATACATAATTATTATATAATATTGCTTTATTACTTTTTTTAAAATTGTTAGGGTTGTCCACGTCCTACTGTATATCTTAATTAGATTTTAGCAAATCTCATCAATACGAATCAATCCTTTAACATAAAGCTTTCATAGCTTTTTCAGAAGTTTTAGCAGTATTAATTGGTTAATATATGTATATATTTAATTATTAATGTATTTTTTTGTTATATATAATTTTGTTACAAATAATGAACTATGGGATTTGCTAATTGATATATCTTTTATTAATTTTTTTAAAAATTAAATTATATTGTGGGTTGCTTTTAACTGTTAATTTTTAAGTGGATATCAACTTTGAATTAATTTGATCTTTTAAACAATTATCTGCCAATAAATCTTTAAATCGAAAATATAATTTTTAGTAGAGAAGTCCGAATGGTAATCCATTGTTTTAGAGTTGAATTTTAAATTTAAAATTGAACAAAAAAACTTTATTTTTATTTTTGTTAGTATCTAGAAACGAGATAATGAGTAGGTATACATTGTAATTAAGGCCTCGTGCCTACATTTCAACCAAGTGAAAAACCAATGTGATCATATTGGCCTTAAAGGTATTGTATTATAAATAAATTGTATTATATAATAAATTTAATGTTTTTATAGATAGCGCAGTGGTACGGTTAATTAATTCGTAAGTTAAATATGAATACAATTTTTCATCAATGTTCTTTTTTCAATTTTTGTATTAACTTATATTTTATAGTGTACATACTTTCTGGCCAGTAATCTGTTCTAAAAAAATATATATTGTTAAGTTAGTTAATCCTTATTCCTGTTGTTAGGCTAGTAATTTTCTGTTTATTTTTTTTTTTTATGTTAATGCAATATGTAAGAAAATCTGTAAAATAGAACATCTCAAACTCATGCTGTAAAACACAGTTCAATGAAATAAAGTGAACATTACAAGGATTGTATTAAAATTGTGTTATTTGTTTATATTACCCTTCTTTCTTTCTTTCTTTCTTTATTGCATTAACTTATCAATGAACAATCACATCTCTTGAAATTTACTGTTTTATAGTATAGTATACCTACAATTATTAAAATTTTATTTGTTTATTTTACCTCCATTAAATAAAACACGTTTAGTCACAGAACTATTTTAGACTGTCTCTCGATTCAATGTAATGTTGATATAAAAAGTAATATTTTGGATAGATTACTATTACAATATATAAAAATAAAAGTAGCAATTGAAAATTTGGAACATGGGTTAATTTTTGTAATTTATTTATTTGATCTTCATCTTTACTCTAAACGGTCATTGGTGTTAAGTTGTTTGTTTTTCCTTATATTTTTTGTTATAGACTTGTATAGATGTATAGATTTGGTATTATGTTTGTATAGATAATGTAAGTATGTAATGTATAGATAATTTTAAAAAAATTCACCTATTTTTTTTAAATGATCAGTCTATACCAAAAAATACAAGGAAAAACAATCATAATACCAATGACTAATTAGTGTAGAGGGGAAGATCAAATAAATAAATTACAAAACTTAATTCATCTTCGTAATTTTTAATAATTTTATTTTAATTAATTTAAGTTTAGTAGCTATAATATTTTTTATTAATAGTTGGATCATTAAATGTTGGTCATACTGTATTACATTAGAGCATCGGTTATCAGACTAATCTATGCCAAACCCAGTCCAAGTAATCTGATGAGGTAATTAAATTAGAAATAAGGACAAATGTGAACATATATACAACACATATAGCGAGCTAACCTTTAATAATTGAATTACAAAAACACATGTATAACGAACGACTCATTCAGTCAACAAAAAAAAATATATCAATAATAATGCAAAAGAATAAATTAATTCAATTGTAACTTAATGATGCACTTCAATATAATCAACCTAACTATACATAGATTAAAATTGCAACTATAAACAAACAATAGCATGTGATATATACAAATAGTATTTAATTATTTAATGATTATCAAAATTACATTAGTACATCATTATACTTATAAAAAGTTATAAAAAATCTGTTGCTGTTTGGGTATCGCACTACTTTCATCTATCATCTCACTGTGAGCAGAAATAGGTATTTTCATATGTAGGAAAGTGAAAGTCAAAATTATAGATAATATAACATATTCATTTAAAAAAAAAAAATGCTTTTCACACATTAATCTGTAAATTTATGTTTTTTTCATGACTCTTTGTTTCCTTCTAGGACTGGAGCTATATAGGACTATTTATTTAATTATAAAGGTGCAACCGATTTGTTTTTAGTATGACAAGAGTGCCACAGAATTTTTTTAGGCCGATAAAAGATTGAGAATCAGTCTATAATTTATCACATGCATGGGAAACCTTTTTTATTATAATGAGTATTTTTATTAAGTATATATACAAATGTATATACATATAAAACTTATAGTTTCCATACTGAAGTAATTATCTAATTAAATAATAATTAATATTCTAGCTAACATTTATGAAAGTATATTAACAGTTCTTCACCTATGATATAGCATGTTTGCACGTTTAGAAGTAACCATGAAATTCAGACTATGATCGAGTGCTCTTGGTAGTGATAGTTAGTTTTGAGATCCCCTGAGCCCAAATAACCAAGTCCCACAAAGTGGTCTGTGTGTGCATGTGCTTGTGTGTGTTTTAACAGTCTAGCTCAAAATCGAAAAGTCGTACGAAAGTGAAATTGCATGTTTAAGGTTTTTATATGCCTGGAATGTTACAGCAACGTTTTCGTAAAAATTAGCTAATCAGACTGGCACTTTATATCATTGATATAACACATTTTTACGATTTTCTCGAAAATGGTCTAACGATTTTGATTAAATTCATTATATCTGTGTAAAATTAAGCAGTTTTTAATATAATGTTTACTTCAATTACCTCAATGCCAAATTATTTTTTTTTAAAAAAATATATATAAATAATTAAATAAAAACACCTCAAATTTATATATTGTTTAGCAAATCATTTACTTTAAGAAAATTTAATACCGACTTAACTTTAACTTCATCAATATAAAGCTGGTTTTATTCTCATTGATGTTCTCTAACAGGGCTTAAATGGCCAATGTTCAATATCAGGTTCCTCTAAAGTTTCTTATTTGGAACAATTAACCATTTCACATTTATTTCTGATATAAAAGTAGTTAAATATGAAATACGAAAGAATTTGATAATTAACTAAAGGAGAAATAACAGATTGTCACAGATAATAGTTGTAATGGAGATGTTAAAGGAATACAAGCGCCCTCAAGCTTGCCTGAAAGATTTTAACAGGCTTCCATATTTAACATGAACTTAATATATTGAGGATTCTGATAGTAATATGTACATATGCATATGCAGTTTTCATAAATGCTATCATTGGTATTATTTAATTTTATAGATTACACTGGTATAAAAATTTAAATTTGTTTGTTATATTGGTACTTAAAAAATAAAAATACCCACAGTGAAATATAAATAAATATAGCAATTATGTTTTTATTTTCACTTTCCCTTCATTTGAAAATACTCATTTCTGCTGAAAAGAGGATGTTAAGTTAAAGTCATGTGATGTACGCACCAGATTTTTATTAATAGTAACAATGTTAAATGGTTAAATATTTTAAATAAACAAAATTAGAGGTTCCTTAGAAGAAGGAATTTTGAAAATGTGGCATTAAGCTCTATAAGAACATTTAAATTAAATTATTTCTGCCTTATGTTATAGTTGGTGGTACTGACCCCTTTTTATCAAATTATTAACATCCCGCTGAAACTTCGTAAATAGCTTCATCTCATCGTAACCTATAAATATTTTATTTAGGAAAATTCTCAGAATAGGAGCGTTTTCAATCTGGAGGTCGGCAAACTTTCTCCATTTAGTTAGTTACTAAAAACTCGTAAATACCCATTTCCTTTCAACTTGAATCGAAAGATAATTTGAGCACCAAATCGACTAAAAATGTGGCCTTCAAAATATGGAGCTTTTGGCTTGAGCTTAACTACCAAAATGTCAAAATAATGAGGTTATATAGACCAAATTTCCTAAATAAAATATTTGTCAGTTGCGATGAGATGAAGTTATTTACGAAGTTTCTGCTGGATGTTAATAATTTGATAAAAAGGGGTCTGTACCCAGGACTATTAATGATCACCTGATTTAACATTGATATAATGAGTTTAATCTGAATAATTTTTTGAGAAAATTATAAAAATGTGTGAATATGATAATATAAAGTACCACTTTTGATTAGTTGATTTTGAAAAAAAAGTTGATGTAACATCCCAAGCATATACCTGCTTTAAATACATAATTTTGGTTTTGTACAAAACTTATATTGTTTTTGAGCTAGGTTGTTCACACTCATGCATGGTGCTTTGGACTCAGAGAAGCTCAATTTTTCATTTCATTGAATTACTATATATACTATATATTCATGCTTTGTCTTGCTGTATGTTTCATATAAAGGAAAGCAAAAGTCAAAAAAAGGAAGGCACATGCATTTAATGTATATTACTATCCATTTCCAGTTGTTATTACTTCCTAAGGTCCTGGCATTTCATTATTTTTGCCTGGCTGTTTGCTTTTTTCTCTCATCTTGAGCTTTCCCTGGAGTTAAGCTCTATAATATTTTTTCTTCACTTCAAACTTGAAAACCTTAGTTGTTTAGATCCTAATAAAGCAAATATATCATATTGTCAACATCATGTTCTTAGCACCAAGATATCATTGTCAAAACATAAACCAATTCTTCTGTTGGATAAGTAAGTTTTATTTTTTCATCTTCATCCATCTAATCATTATTTTCTTAACAAGTTAGCTCTGATAATTTTTGAGTTTTTCTAATTCTGGAAGATGTTTCAAACTAATTCCAATCTTTTAAATAAAAATCAAGATTAGATAGATTGTTGTTTGAATAATTGATGCTCTACTACTGTATTTGACAACTAAAGTGAAATAAATTTACATTATTAGTGGTTCAGTCCAAATTAGATTCCACAATAATCTGTTGCCAGGTCCACAATTAAATTGTTTGTTTACAGAAAAATATTGGCCTATTAAGTTTCTCGCATTTGATCATCGTAAGGTCCTTTTTTAATTTACTTATGATAAACATTGAAGAGAAGATTAATTATGATTCAAAAACATATGTTTTAAGATGTAACTTGTAAACTTAAAAAAAAAAAAAGTAAAAATAAAAAAATATGGAAAGTATTTTAAACTTCTAATTACCAAAATTCATTATATAATTTTACTAAAAAACAAATGAATGTAAGTATTTTTTATTATATCTTTTAGTATATTATTTTGGTATAGGATTTGCTGTACTTTAACAGGTGATAGGAGTTAAAGCAAAAATTACCAACTTTGGCCATTTTTGACACATTATCCAATAATATATTCTTGTGATACATTATTGACTTTCTGATGGGGAGGGAGAGGGGAGGTGATATTTATTTCTAGGCTGTAGGTAATACAATAAAGAGAACAAAAAAAAATACAATGAATAATTTGAAAAGTTTTTATGTTTTAACCTCACACTTAATTTTTTTTCTTATATATTGAACAATAAATCTAAGGTTTCTTTATTGTTACTTTTCTAACAGAATTATATTAAATAAATCTTTTATTTACAACACCAGCGAATCCAGGATTTAATTTTGGGGAACTTCAGCCTGAAAGCTTTTTTTTTTTTATTACTTTTTTTTTAAATTATTACTTTGAAAGAAGAAGAAAGATTCTAATTACCTATATGAAATTGTGTTTAAATGATTTTTGAAGTCCTATTAAATGTAATTACACGTAATACACTAAGTAATACTTTTAGAGATAAGTTTTTAATATTTTTTCACAAGAAGTGGTTATATTTTACCATTTCAGGGCAGGCTTCTGCCTAAAAGCTCCACCCCCTTCCCTCTCCGTAGATCTGCGAGTGATTTACAGGAACAAATCAATGTCTTTTATTAAGAAGATCTAAGAAAGCATATAGATGTAAAGAGTGATATTTTTGTTTTAATTTAAATAACTCTTTTTTGAGAAAATAGTTCTAAATTTTATATAAAATTATACATTATTAATATTTATTGTCTTTTGTAGTTAATAGTTGAGAATTTCTTCAGAAAAGAAAAACAATTCTGTCTGACCAGATGTTACCATATATCAATCATTTATATATAATCCCCGGGTATATAATTTTGTGTGTAATTTAGAACTATTTTGTCAAAAAAGAATTGTTTAAATTAAAACGATGATGACACCCATTGAAGCATCAAATGTAGTTCCATTATCTCACTCTATTTTTCAATTCTACTCCATGTAAGGGCAGGTTTTCTCTTTAATAATTCTGATTTTCAATAATAAGTTCTCAATTGCCAAATTTATATCTAATTCATAACCACTTTGGAATCTTTTAACTGTCTTCCCATTGTCAGAAATCATCCCATTGTCAGTTTGTGATTTAATTAAACCCATATAGTGCTGCAAGCGATCTTTTACCTAAAGTAAACTGTTCACCAATTTGAGTAATCATGCCAGAGTAATAAATAATATTTATTCGTTTTAAAGGACTCCACTTCCATGGTGAACACTTGACATTCATGTGAACCAGATCTCCAACACACTTTGTTTAGTTGTATTTTTTTGAAATGGTTTTCAATACGTCTTTCCAAATTTACAATGTTCACTAATGAAACTCTCATCCTTGAATTTGATCACTTCAGCTATCAAAACAACCATGACGTAAGACAACTTTTGATGAACTAGTCTGATGTGCTATTCATATAGATTAGCAAAGATTGGAAAATTGTCAGTCTCATTGGACAAAAGAAGAATTAAGAACATTAACCAGTCATTTTCTTTTCTCCGTTTAACATGAATGTTGCTTTTTTGTGATCAAAAACAATATTCATTCCATTTTCAGTTAACAGCTTTGTGTTAAATAGCTTGTCTGTTTCATATTTTATATTTGGATGGGAACTGATTGATACAGTTCGTCATTTTCGAGAGGGCGACAAGAAAACATTGCCTAGGTCAGCATACAATGAACATCTGAACCTTTCTTCTAGTAATGGTCAGATATCCCTGTATTTGTTGATGTCAGCTAACTTCAAATACTCAAGATTATTAATGCAGATCCGCCTGTTAGTTATAAATAATCTTGTATTAATAATACATGATTAAGGTTACCCTAAATTAAAATTTTCAAAATCATTTCAAAGGTTAACTGTAAAATGTACAATACTGGAAAAATGAAACATTCCATTATGTATTATTTAAATGCTCAATTATTTGAGGGTAACACTTTATAAAGCTAAGGGAAATCTTAATCAAATAGAAATTTTTAAACCAACCACAAAAGACGATATAAAAAGATTTTATTTCTTCATCTGAAATTATAGGAACAATGTCTATTTAATGTCAATATGCAATCTGTTCTAGCCTTTGTTTCTTAGAGCAATCTTTGAAGTTATCTTTTCAACATGATTTAATATTAATATTTAGATAATAAAATGTATTTTATTGTTGTTGTGGGTTGTTCTGTTGACAATTTTGTATTTTATATCAGTGTTAATATTTGGAACTATTTTTATTGTTTGATTTTTGGCCAACTATGATTTTTAAGTTGGTTTTATGATCATTTTAATATTTATGATGCAGCATAAAAATGGGAAAAATAACTAATATTATAAGCGTAATAATGATTTTAATACAGAGATAGACTCTGTTATGGTGATGCTTGATTAAATAGCTTGTCTGTTTTGTTAGAACCTTTTATTACAGCTTTTAAATGCTGGAATGACACATCATATTGACATTTTGCGAGTCTAACTATAGTACGAGACATAGGAAAAATTAAAAAAAAAAACTTCAGAGAATAGTCATCTGGAAATCATTGTAACGGTCCACTATTGCTCTGTTGTATAAATAATAAGTTTTAAAGGGATAATAATGTTGGCTGGTCTCAGTTTAGCCATGTGGTAAGAATTTTGATTTGTATTATTTTGTTTAAATAAACACATATACTCTTATGTAGATTATTTTTGAACTTCTTTGAAAATATAAAGATTTCTTTTTCAAAGAAGATTCCTTTTAAACATAATAACAAAGTTGACAATAAAATGGTAATAAGAATTACAAGAGATATGCAAACCACAATCCTGCTATTTACTGGTAACCAAGAAATCCCAATTGAAAAAATGTCAATTACTTAATCAAAAAAGTTGTATGATATGAAAAGTGAGGGCTGTATATGAAACAAAAAAAAAAAAAAAAACAGAGAACCTTTGTACTTTAGATGACATAATAATTCAACACAGCATTAAAAAAATAGAGTAGTTAAAATTATCTGGGCTCAATTTTAATAATGAAGGCACCTCTACTAATGATGTATGTAAAATAGGAGAAAAAAGGACAGCTACTCCAATACTAATTTTTGTCCTCTAGAGGTCAAATATATATATTCCTGTACCAAGAGGCTAAAATAGAGAACTGTATTTATATCAATAACAACCACGTCTGCTAAGCCTGAGCCTAGAGCAAAATAATGCAATGGGCCTCCTCTCACTCAATATTTCATTTTTTTTTTTAAATAATATGAATATATGGGTTAAGATATTGTGAAAAGAAAACTTACTACTACATTACAATAACAAGAATCAATAATTAATACTGAGAGTCTAATTTAATGAGTATCTGAGGTCCCAAAAGGCATCCCCCATATGACTTAGGCTATTCAAAGGTAGAGCCACATAGAAGACGTCTTCTAGTAGCTTCAATTTTAAGATTCATAGAATTTTCTATATCTGTTTTTCCTTTCTGGAAGATAATTTGTGTTTTTGGAGCTGTCATCTGCAATTTTTTCAACTGGCACTATCATCCCACCTATTTGGTGAATCGTTCTGCTTTTTCTTTTATTCTAGCTCCACTGTTGGATGCCACGACAGCTGAAAGGTCAAATACATAAGATGTTGTAACCCTCGTCTTCGATGTTGCAATTCCTAGTAACTTGTCAAATATTAGCTTCCATAGAGCCAAGGTCTGATCTCTAAGGACTTCCACTTTCTATGGAAGTGGAGGATATGTCAAAAAGCAGCAACATGACATACCAATCTACCTTTTGTTAAATTTTCTCATAAACTCGAAGCAGCTCAACTGGAATTAGTGGTTCCTTTCCGTTTATTAGAACCATATTGCTGTGCATTGCTCATTTTTCTAAGATGTGGTCCTAAGCTGGTTAAAATAAGATTCTCCAGAACCTTGCTCATAACAGGAAGGAAGCATATAGTTCTACATGACTTAGGGAGCGTCTTATCATTGCCCCCTCTTTTGTAGAGGAGTCTTCGAATGGCAATCTTCCATTTTTTTGGAAAGTATCTTATCTAGACAATCATTGATGATCATCAATAGTCAATCTTCTTTACTTGTTCTTCACAATTGCCTTTCAATACTGTTCTTCAAGATTTCCGCATCAATGTTTTTTAAAAAATCTTCTCTGAAAGCCCAGGCCACAGGGATTTCGCTCCCTATCCTCTCTCTTGATGATATACTAGCATATTCCTTCTCAATAAGTTATCCTTATTCTATTCTTTATCCATTTTAGATGGGCTCCTCAGTCTATGATCCTGATATATTGACAAAAGATTTGCAAAGACAACAATTTATTGAGAGGGCAAGATCCCTACTGAATAAGCCAAAGTATACCAATGAAGATTTCAAAATACCATTATTTCAAGCTGCTGTTTCGAGTACAATATGGTATTTTTCATTTAAAATAAGTTAATTAGATTTTTAGGTTATTCTTTTTCCTGCAAAAACTGATTTTAAGCATTTCATTATTAACATTACTTTAAATATAAACAAATGCCTGCTTGAGGAGGTCAGGACCCAGTGATGGGTTGTAGAGCTGATTGGTGATGATGATGTCTAGGGTGTATTAAAAGAGGTGAGAGTGAACAAATTAAAATTAATTATATATAATTTCAAATTTTATTGATAAGATACTATTATATATGAAACCACTAATATAATAACCGTATAATTGACCTTGACCTCGGTCATGTGAATAAAGGTATTGGATGAAATGTTCACAGTTCTAAGGAAGTTTGATGTTGGCACATTTTTTTTTAAAAGAAAACTAATATTGAATTTCCAGCAGTTGTTTGAATAATGGAAAAAGCTTCCAATATTAATGAAAAAAAATTAATATACAGGGCTATATTTAATTCATTTTAATGTACTTACAAATCTGCATGCACTGATAGAAATTGGTGACTTAGGATTTTTTATTTAATTACAGCTAAAAAATTATAATTTTTGATATGATATAATAAAAACGTTTATTTTTACTTTTTGTTCCTTCTATGCTAAATTTATAACCTGTTTTACCTTGGCTTTAGAATTTCCAAAAAAGTTTGTTTTTGTTTTTATTCCTTCTATACTAAATCTAAAATCGTTTTACTTTGGATTTTGAATTTCTTTTTGTTTTTTATTCCTTCTATACACAATCTAATCGTTTTTCTTCTTCTCTTCATTTTTCTTTCTAGAATAACTCTGAACAAAATATCAATATGTGCTTATCAAAGTGTTTAGATTGATTGAACTCTTTGATGGACTGACAGCTAAATTATTGATTTAACTAATAAAGAAGAAACTAGTTTATTGATAATTATTTTTTAAAAAAATATTTCTTTAAATTTACATCTTTTTTTTTTTTCCTGTTCTTCCCTACCTCGCCTTTCCCGGACCAGAGGGTGAGGGCGGGGAATTTAATATCCCCTCTGGCACCGGGACGCGAAATCGTGACTATTTCATGTCATAGATTCATATATCCGGTTGAAAATATATAAAATTTACAACTGTATTAAATAAATACAACCAGTAAATGTGAATAAATCAGTAATAATGACATGAACATGAGATATTACCTAATGGAAGCTCCCTAAATAGTTCTAAAAAGAAAATTTCGAAGCAAAAAGGATTATCAGGAATCCAGGAAGAAGGAAAGTTGGAAACAATTGGATTCAGATGGGATTGGAGTTTATCATGAAAGGGTAGATATCTATCTGGCTCGGGCCAAATCAGTGACATTTCAAATCAGTGGTTAAGGTCTTTACGAATGATTTTATTTGTGACAAAATATGGAGCATAATGATTTTTTTAAGGATTTTGGATAGCAAGGATTAGATTTATAAAGGTCACAAGTGTAAAGCACTTATCACCTTTATTCAGTACATGACAGCAGTGGCTTGCCTAGTGGTGTACAGTAGGGACAGTACATCCTGGACTCATGGTAGAGACTTTAAAGAAAATTAAAGGAGTTTTATTAAGAAGAAAATCACATATTGCTGCTGTTAGTGCAATTTCCCATTATTATTCAATTTGTACTAAAGGCGCCATTTGGTAGTCTGCAACTGCTATAAGTTGTCTGTTATTATGGAAAATTGTGGAGGGAAATAAAATATGAAATTTTACTAATTAATCATAAAGGAATAATGAGTTTATATCTATCTAGCAAAAAAAACTCAATTTTTTCATACAACCTTTTGCACTAACCTTTTCTTTTTTTTTTTTTTTTTTTTTATACGGACAGAAAGATTTTTTTAAATTGTTGACTTTTTGGATTTTCTTTAAATAAAGATGGCTACATAACAAAACTAACTATTTATTTATATTTTAAAAAATGTAGGATTTTATTGTTATTTTTTCTTGGGGAATAACCAAAAAAACCCACACAGGTCTTGGTATGTCACTGCTGATGGTAACCTGCCTTAGCAATTTGGTCATCTCAGTTCTGAGCCAACTTCTGAATTTATGTGACAGAAAGGAGACAGTATTAAAAATATAACAGTAGCTTTATCCATGGTAATAATTAAATTTTCCAAAGAATGTCAGTTCCTCTCTTTTATTCACTTGATCCTTTGTATGTTACATGAATTGGCCAATAATTATGGAAATCGAGGATGTGTTATCAATCAGTGTTATAATATTTTTTTATTATTAATACTAAATTATTAATAACAATCACATTGGTGCCTATATTATATTTATAATCATTCTTAGTGAAAGGTCATCACCATTTGAGAACAAATACCCTGTGCCTGGGAAGATAGGCCTCTACGAAGGGAGTTATTCTGACCAATTGTTGGGATCCAATTCTTCAGTTCAAAGGTATTATATTTTAATAGAGTTTTTTATGCTAATTATAATGAAAAAATATCTTCTATTTATTTGTGTTTGAGTTATTAACTCTGGATATCTATCACTGTACTGCTTGAAAGCAAGATAATGTTTATAGTAAATGTTTGAAATGTTATTCATTCCCAATGCATTGAATTTTTTTTCTCACCAGTTTTTCATAAAAATTGTTTTGTACACTGACAGAACAAATTTGAGAAGTTAAATTAAATATTTACTGGGATTGTATAACCTATTTAAACTATGCATATAACTCTCAGCTCTGATGGCACTATGGTCCCTAAAGGGTCATATCCTACAACAATTCTCCTATATATATAGAGAGAGAGAGTTTTGATCTGAGCCATCAATATATATAACCTGAACCACTACAACCCATGAAGGGTCTTGAGTTCAGTACTATATGAGAAAGTACTGTTACAAGGTCAACGATTTACGGTTGTGCAGGGAGGTGATTGGGCCAATATCACACTGCCAGGTTTCTCCCCATAATTTATTATTTAATTAAGAGTACCCACTTTATAGATGCTGGATGTGCCCCAGGAGGGTCTCCTGGCAAAAGACTAACTTTATTTCCCCAGTAATCCCATATATATTATGTCTAGTATTAGTATTATGTATTGTTTACAATAACTAGATAGGATTAAACATTATACAGTCTTAACTCTAACCATAACTTATATATATATATATATCTTTTTGTTTTAAAATTTATCTATTTTTTTTTGTATTTATCAATTTATGCAAATGTCAATAACTACTATATATTTCCTAAGACTGTGGAAGACTATAATATTTGTCAATACTATTTTTTTTTTTAAAGTTTTATGTTATTACATGGTAATTTGAATGTTTATTGTAAAAATACCAAAAGGATCCAGTGCACATGGTGGTTATGTGAGTATATTCTATATGTGTATTACATCTGGATATTAATGGATTATTTCTACATTTAGCAGTGCTAGAGAAGCTGCTTTAGTAGAAAAAATAAGAAAACTTGAAGACCGATTGGGTATAACCTCAGCTCAGATCAGAGAATCACAAGCTTCTAAGCAGTTCTTAAAAGCAAAACTTAAATTACTCGAAGAAAAGGTATCTCATTATTAGTTAACTCCCAATTCTTCACACATATACATATTTTTATATAATTTTTTTTTCCTCGGTTTAAATTGGATCACAAATATAGCACACCAATTATAAATTCATTACATTCATTTTATAAGAATTATTCATATTATTTTATTATGAGAAAGTATCAAATTTCATTTATTAATATAACATACAATGTATGTTACCAAATAATCAAAACTTATTTACAAATAAAATTTGGGAGGTATAAATATTATAACAAACAAAATTATAAAACCTAAAATATTTAAATAGAATTTATATTAATACTATTGATAATTTTATATAAATATTAGTAAGAAGGCTAGATTTATTTAAAGTATAGTATCATTATACTTTAAATATTACATCATATTGTTTAGTTAATTATTTAATATTCCAATTTCACTTAAAATTATTTAATTTAAGCAATTCAAGCGGTTTTTACAGTTTAGGCAAACAAGGAATAGATTTGGTATAGTATTTGTTTGTATTCAAATTGATGTGACCTTCTATCCGAGAGCGGCCTCTCCAGACCCAAGTCCTTAAGGTGATGAAATATCAATAAGTAGCAAAGTGGCAAATAAATAATAAATAAGTGGCATGTAAAATGTGTCCTATTTCAAAAATAAACTATTATAATAGTAATTATTATTAAAACAAGGGAGGCAACAAAATTGGATCTCATTCCATGCTAAAATATTTCTCTGGCTGGTGCTGATGGTTTCTTATTAATTTCATCACATTCCATCAACAGTGGATGATCCACTACTTCAGCTGTGCCCATCCTTTTCAAGTTCAATGGTGCATGAACTCCTCTCCCTTCTTCCAAAATATTTTATTGCTGTCTTCTTTTTAAAAGTGCAAGCTAAAGTATAATTTTAGAAATCATAAGTCATATAGATCAAAGTTTCACTGGTCTATTCCATGCTTTCATCTTGTCGCCTGTTTTGAAACTTTTCATTTAGCAAATTCATAACATAATCGAAACCATGTCAAAACAATAATGTTAGTTTCAGAAATTATTATTTATATTTCATTATTATTTATGCAATTACACGTTGATACGACTTTTCGTTTTTGAGCTAGATTGGTCACACTCAAGCACGCACGTACGAATCAGGAGACCTCAAAACATGTATTTCCGTTGAAAACTCAGATACCAAAATTTTCACGATCGAATAATTTCTCTTACTATATATTTCATATAAAGGTAAGTGAAAGTAGTAGTCACGAGCCCGTATCTCGGTGACAGAGGGGTATTTTAAATCTCCGCTCTCATCCCTGGCCCGGAAAATCCTCGTATAACCTTAAAGGCGAGGACCCATAAACAATAAAAAAGATTAAGATGTTACAAGACATTAAGTTTATCATAAAAAATAAATCCTATCAATATAGATGAACAATAAATGATTTCTATTATATAAAAAAGCATTATTTTTTTTCTCTTTATTTTTAGGTACAGGAAAAGATTAATAGTGCGCGAGAGCCGGTGGAATCATTAGAAGTTAAACAACTGAATCAGCTAACTGCCTATGCTAAAGAAACACTGGAGAGGTTGAAAACTTTGAGGGGACTTCAGATGCAAGAACGTTGCATGAAAGAGAGCTATAAGCAAGTTGAGAATATGGCGGTACCCGGTTCTCCTTTAATGAAATATCCGCCTGGATTCAATTCGAACTTCTCATTTGCTAACCATTAAACTTGTTCCATGTGATTAAATTAATTAATTCATAAACCTGATTAGTTAGAAAAGAAAAGTATATCTTTAAGTTGATTTGTATTACATGGAGCGCACACTTTAATAAATCACCGTCTTTTCAACTTACAATTAGTGCCGCGTGAATTCATACTCGAGCTGCTATGATCTAACTGTTAACTGTTAACAGTAAGAATAAGTAATATATATGTATATACACTTGCAATAAATTGGTGTTTTTTTTTTATCTCTAAATCCTTGTTAGCAGGGAAGCAAGGGTACCCGCAAGGGTGTTTCATTGCTCAAGATGCACCATCACAATTTCTGAGGGGACCACATTTTTCGGGATTTTGGAGGGGAGCATATTTAGACGGTGTTATGAATTTTTGGGTTGAATAGTTTCATAAGTAGTATAATTCATAAGTAGTATAATTCATAAGTAGTATAATTCACAATTAATATTTCAGAAGTATAATTGTGTATAATTTACGGTACTTTTATTTCTGTTGTTAAAAAGAAGAGAGCAATAAATATCTTGGTGAGGGGAGGGGGCGGGGGTTCGTGCGCCATCGACCTTAGGGAAGAGAAGAGAGAAGGATGGGTACCCCTGCAGGGAAGTAAGTTGTGGGGAAGCAAGGGAAGCAGCTTCAAAATTTTTGAGGGGATAATTTGACTATTTAACTGAGATTAATTTTTTTTTCATTATTTAGTTTATTTAATGTTAGTTGGATTTAGGTGTGTTTGAATCCCTTTATAAAGTACTTTGCTACTAAAATCCTACAGAAATGCATTGCTTTAAATTTTTAAAAATTAACATTTCTATTTTTTAATTCCTGTAAAAAAAAATAATGAAATGAAACCTAGTAAAGTGACTGTTATCATCAAAACTCTTCTGTGATATGATTTACCAACATAACCTAAAGCCATCCAACTGCCAACAGCTTTTATGCTTCTGGAGCGGTCAGAAAGAAGCAGTACGGATATGACGTCATACCAAGATTGCCGTGCAGTGATATATGCTTCTCTCTATTCCACTAAAATAATGCTTAACTGTAATCAGTCGCTGCGGTGGGCAGTAAATGCGAAATAGTAGTGCATTTAATAGTCTGTTCAGACCCCATTTTATAAAATCATTAACATCTGCCTAAAACTTCGTGAATAGCTTCATCTCATCATAACCTACAACTTTTTTATTTTCGAAAATCCTCGGGATTTGGACGATTTCAATCTGGAGATGGACAAACTTTGTCTATTTAATTAGGAACTAAAACTCACTTGCTTTCCACTTGAATTGTAAGACACTCATAAAATTGAGAAAAAAGATGGTCTTCAAAAATATTAAGCCATTGGGCGTGACCTCCACCTCCAACATGTCAAAATAAGGTGGTCATATGAGCCGAACGGCCCAATATTTTTGTAGATAACCTTCTTTATCGACTTTGCTATAAAATTATCTTATGATTCAGTGGAAAGCAAACGGCTAATACCCTATCACACCATGTTTAAATAGAGAAAGAAAGTTAAATGATTAAGTAGAGATACATTTCAAATCTCAACCCAGTTCGAATATTAAAAAATAATTTACAATTATTCTATAGTATGAGGATTTGTTTTTAAATGTTTTGACGAAATATACTTTCTTCATAAAATATTATTTAAATTAAGTTTTCTGTTCATTAGTTTTACTTAATGTTTGTCCCTGATCTGTGGTGCCTGTCTTGAGGCGACTGCCCTGTAGTAGTCCAGTACCATTCTAATTTGTATTTCTTATGCCCTAATAAGGTATAATGTTATGTAAAAATAATACAAAAAATGTTTTTATTTATGTAAACAACTTTTAAAAAATGGATTGATAAATTATACGATGATTACAAAAATATTGAATGCAATTGCTTTACATTTTGCGAGAATTAAAATGGCTACAAGGTAGAGGCAACTTGATAAATAAATGACATGTAGTTTTTTTTTTGCTGTTGAATGGGATGTAACTGAGATGCAATATCCAAATATTCGACCTCGGCGGCATTCCAGATCACCTTTGAAAATCTCAAAAACTTTTATATATTCATCCTTTTTTGACCATGGTGACCGTTTAAGACAAAAGACACTCTATATATTTTTCAACTAAATTAAATTGACTATAATTTATACCAGAGTAGGTTCGGCAAACCAAATAGGTTTTGAACTACAGGTTTTCTAAATTTGGCAAATTTCCCAAACTTGAAAAATTTATGCTATAACAATTTTTTATGTTTATCACACGAAATTTCCTTTATATCTTTAATATCTGATGTCAGTCAGTGAAGTAAACATTCATTCAATTTAACAGTGAAAGAGAATTTTTAGGGAGCTGCTAACATTAGCAGTTTTTGGGATGTTCAAAAGTGATCTGAGGGACTACTGAGGTCGAAAACTTGGACTTTGCATCTCAATTCCCGTACAAGAAAAAAAATTAAACCTTCTATCACCATTGGATGCAGTTTAGATTCCCCTTTTAAAGATAAATTCACTGGACTGTGAGTCACGTCACGTCACCTCACCAAGCTGCTTCACAACTTTGCCCGGCCGTTTTAGGATTTCTATCTGCGCACGATCCTCATTTCCACGTCATATTTTTAAAAAAAAATATTCATCGATTTACGGACTTGGGTGTTTCGAAACCTCCTAAGTAAATTTTTTATTTCTATGTTAATATTTTAGTACGAATTTAAGGCAGTAGCGGATCCAGTATTTAATTTTGGGAGGACTTCAGCCCGAATGTTTTTTTGTTTTTTTTCATATATATAACGATGAATAAATTGAAAAAAGAAACTAACTACCTTTATGAAATGACGTTTAAGTGATTCTTGAAGTCCTATTAAATGTAATTACATGAACAATAATACATTAAAACGGTAGTTATTAGTATTTTTTTTTCTATAAAAAATGGTCATATTTCACCACTTTTTTTTTTTAGAGGGGAGGTAGGAATTTAGTCCGAAACCCATTCTTGATCTACTTGTGATTGAAGGATAGAATTAGAATTCGCTTTTTGACACCGCATTTGTCAAAATCCATTGCTCCTGAGAGCGAGAAAAAGGATCTATACTACCGAATAATAAACATAGTTTAAAAGGAAAAATTATAAATAAATCTTAGTTTAAAACTTTACACATTAAGAATGTAATGCGATAAGATTGCATTAGTACATTCTAGTTAAATTTGTTTGTACTTGTTCAATGCAGTTTTTAAATGTGGTAAAATAAATTTGGTTACAAGTTTCACTTTGTTAAAACATACTAAAATATATACGTGATACCAGAAGGAAGATATTGATTGTAGATACAGTGCCAGTATAAGAGGTTACTTGATTTTATTATCGTTATCATTAAAAATCTGATTTTTTTTAGTTTTCTCTTTTCTTACTCTACAATATTTGTAATTTTAGTTTTATTTATATCCTCATATCGAGAATAAGCCTTAACTATTTCAAATCTGCATTATTCTATGTAAAATTAATGATGAAATGAGCGTCACGAGTGTTTCGTTTGCCCCTCGATTGTTTCTCTTCTAAGGTAACACTCATGGAAATTAGGACTGCATATGGGCAAAATTGTACTCTGAGTAAAAAGTACAATTACAGAGTAATTTACTCAAATACTCGCCCGGTTCGAGTATCGAGTACTTCAATCACTACTCGACCTCATGATTGACGAGTACAAAAAGTAATCAGCTGTCCTCGTGAGTACTTTCTATTTTCAAATCTACTCGGGAATATTTTACTCTGAGTACTTTTCAAAGTAATCGAGTATTTCATTATAAAAATTACAGGAGTAGAATATTTAATATTTCTTCCATGTTTAAGTCCATTGTTATCTTATGGGGGTATAGTTTTTTAAAATAGTATCGATATTAATGTAAATCGATAAAATAAAGAATTATTAAAATATTTTGGATTTAATCAACTTTGGGGACCATTTTTTTTTTTTCTTTTTTACACCACTTGACTTTTATGATAATGCTGTCGGATTTGAGATAGTGCCCCCGGGCCCCGACTTTTTTAAGTTTTTGTGTTAAATCGATATCAGGGTCGATTAGTATGTTTTGGGGGGCGCTTTTTATGAAAATGATATCGAATTTGAGATTAGGCCCCCCGGGCCCCGACTTTTTTTAAGTTTTTGGATTAAATCGATATCAGGGTCGACTATTATGTTTTGGGGGGCGCTTTTTATGAAAATGATATCGAATTTGAGATTGGGCCCCCCGGGCCCCGACTTTTTTTAACTTTTTGGATTAAATCGATATCAGGGTCGACTATTAGGTTTTGGGGGTCGCTTTTTATGAAAATGATATCGAATTTGAGATTGGGCCCCCCGGGCCCCGACTTTTTTGAACTTTTTGGATTAAATCGATATCAGGGTCGACTATTAGGTTTTAGGGGGTGCTTTTTATGAAAATGATATCGAATTTGAGATTGGGCCCCCCGGGCCCCGACTTTTTTTAACTTTTTGGATTAAATCGATATCAGGGTCGACTATTAGGTTTTAGGGGGTGCTTTTTATGAAAATGATATCGAATTTGAGATTGGGCCCCCCGGGCCCCGACTTTTTTTAACTTTTTGGATTAAATCGATATCAGGGTCGACTATTAGGTTTTAGGGGGTGCTTTTTATGAAAATGATATCGAATTTGAGATTGGGCCCCCGGGCCCCGACTTTTTTTAACTTTTTGGATTAAATCGATATCAGGGTCGACTATTAGGTTTTAGGGGGTGCTTTTTATGAAAATGATATCGAATCTGAGATTGGGCCCCCCGGGCCCCGACTTTTTTTAACTTTTTGGATTAAATCGATATCAGGGTCGACTATTAGGTTTTAGGGGGTGCTTTTTATGAAAATGATATCGAATTTGAGATTGGGCCCCCGGGCCCCGACTTTTTTTAACTTTTTGGATTAAATCGATATCAGGGTCGACTATTAGGTTTTAGGGGGCGCTTTTTATGAAAATGATATCGAATTTGAGATTGGGCCCCCCGGCCCCGACTTTTTTTAACTTTTTGGATTAAATCGATATCAGGGTCGACTATTAGGTTTTAGGGGGTGCTTTTTATGAAAATGATATCGAATTGAGATTGGGCCCCCGGGCCCCGACTTTTTTTAACTTTTTGGATTAAATCGATATCAGGGTCGACTATTAGGTTTTGGTGGGCGCTTTTTATGAAAATGATATCGAATTTGAGATTGGGCCCCCCGGGTCCCGACTTTTTTTAACTTTTTGAATTAAATCGATATCAGGGTCGACTATTATGTTTTGGGGGCGCTTTTTATGAAAATGATATCAGATTACGAATCATTTTCATACATTTTGAGATAGTGCCCCCGGGGCCCGACTTTTTGTAACCTTTCGGATTTAATCGATATCAATGTTGATTATGAGGTTTTGGGGAACACTTTTTATGAAAATGATGTTGGATTTTTTTTTTTATAAAATCCGTCCCCTAAAACATAATAGACGGCCCTGATATCGACTAATTCCAAAAAGTGAATCCACTGGGTGCAATCTCAAATCCGACTGTATTTTCATAAAAAGCACCCCCTAAAACCTAATAGTCGACCCTGATATCGATTTAATCCAAAAAGTTAAAAAAAGTCGGGGCCCGGGGGGGCCCAATCTCACATTCGATATCATTTTCATAAAAAGCGCCCCTCAAAACACAATAGTCGACCCTGATATCGATTTAATCCAAAAAGTTAAAAAATGTCGGGGCCCGGGGGGCCCAATCTCAATTTCGATATCATTTTCATAAAATGCATCCCCCAAAACCTAATAGTCGAACCTGATATTGGTTTAATCCACAAAGATAAAAAAAGTCGAGCCCCGGGGGGCCCAATTTCAGATTCGATATCATTTCCATAAAAAGCACCCACTAAAACCTAATACTCGACCCTCATATCGATTTAATCCAAAAAGTTAAAAAAAGTCGGGGCCCGGGGGGCCTATTCCCAAATTCGGTATCATTTCCATAAAAAGCACCCCCTAAAACCTAATAGTCGACCCTGATATCGATTTAATCCAAAAAGTTAAAAAAAGTCTGGGCCCGGGGGGCCTATTCCCAAATTCGATATCTTTTTCATAAAAAGCACCCCCTAAAACCTAATAGTCGACCCTGATATCGATTTAATCCAAAAAGCTAAAAAAAGTCGGGGCTCGGGGGGCCCAATCTCAGATTCGATATCATTTTCATAAAAAGGACCCCCTAAAACCTAATAGTCGACCCTGATATCGATTTAATCCAAAAAGTTAAAAAAAGTCGGGGCCCGGGGGGCCTATTCCCAAATTCGATATCATTTTCATAAAAGGCGCCCCCCAAAACATACTAATCGACCCTGATATCGATTTAATCCAAAAAGTTAAAAAAAGTCGGGGCCCGGGGGGCCCAATCTCAGATTCGATAGCATTTTCATATAAAGCGCCCCCCAAAACATAATAGTCGACCCTGATATCGATTTAACCGGAAAAGTTATGAAAAATCGATGCCCGGGGGCACTATCTAAAATCCGACAGTATATTTTTATAAAAAGGGCCCCCCAAGACATGATGGTTAGTCTAATATCGATTAATGGTGGCTCGGGGTTGGTCAGGTCGAATATGGCCGCTATTATTGAAGGAAATAAAAGAAAACATTTGTACTCTTTATAATAATGACGGAGTAGTTGAAAAATAAAAAGTACTCTTTGTAGGAATTCGGCTGAGTACTTTCTGTAATTCGATATAACAGCGCGAGTATTTTCTGTACTTAACTAAATCATGATTAACGCTGCGTGAGTACTCTCAGTACCCGCCGCTGTCAGGCCGAGTACAGAAACTACTCGATACTTTTTCTTAATAAAATTACTCAAATCATGAAAGTAATCGAGTACTGCCCATCTCTAATTGGGACTGCATATCTATGCTATTGGAAACTAAATCGAATAAAACATTTAAAAAAGTACGTTTAACTGAATTATTTTGGTAACATGTGACAAGGCATTGAAACCCTCGTCATATTGCACTGTTTTTACTTTCACTTACATATATGTAATATATAGTAAGGGTAAGTATTGCGATCGTGAAAATTTTCGAATCTCAGTTTTCAACGGAAATACATGTTTTGAGGTCCCCTGAGTTAAAATAACCAAGTGTCGCAAAATGGTCTGTGTCTGTGTGTGTTAACAATCTAGCTCATAAACGAAAAATAGTACGAAACTGACATTAAGTATTTAAGGTTTGTATATGGGCCGGATGTGACAGCAACTTTTTCGTTATAATCGGCTAACCGGAAGTGCCACTTTATATGAACGCTGAAACACATTTTTACAATTTTCTCAAAAACGACTTTAACGATTTTGATCAAACTCGGTGTATCATTGTATAATTAAGTGGTCTTTAATATCATTTAGGTCTTATCCCCGTTGATGTCACTTTACAGGGCTTAAATGCCCAATGTTCATATATGTCTTACTCTAAAGTACATTTAATATGGTTTATTTTAAAAAGTTAAACATTTCGCATTATTCAGAGCTACGAAAAAATGCTACATATAACTTTTGAAAGAATTTGATAAGTTAATAAAGGAGAAAAAAAAATAAAAATGCAGAAAAACCTGCGTTCCTACAGACTGTAGCGCCTAAACGAATGTACCGATTTCAATGAAACTTCGCTAAAGTCATTTTCTCGATACCCTTTAAATTTATCTATATAACATACTTCAACGAAAAGAAGCTGGAAAAAAAGTTACGAGGGATGTTAAAATTAAATTCCGAATAACTTTAAAAGTATACGCTTATATTATATATGGTTTTTAAAAGTTTATGGAATTTCATAAAAAAATCGGACAATTAGGAGGACTAAAAAAACCTTTTTTCTACAGATATTTAATAAAGTGTCTTTCCTAAGAACATCTTACATAAGAAAGTAGTACCTAAATTTATACTTTTATTCTCAGTTCTATATTTCAACACTGCAATCACTACCTCTGGAATCAACTTACACAATGTCTGCATAGATAACTTTTTCAACTAAAAATATCACTAAAATGACATCACTCAAAAATGTTGAAATTGGAGTTAGTCATTCTGTGGTTTATAAAAGCAAAGAAAGTTGTGTGGTTTATAAAAGCAAAGAAAGTTGTGTGGTTTATAAAAGCAGATAGAGTGAATAGATTTTTACTGCCAGTCATCGATATATTAAATAGACATTTTGTAATTATAATGGTCTTAATGACTTGTTATCTGTAAGCTTATCTATCCAAAGTAGATCGGTAATTGAAAGTTGTGTGTTGCGCGCACCAGATTGTTTATAGTTATATTTCTCTACAGTTAAATTTGATCTTAAAAAACACACATGTGAAAGGGAATGGCTATTATTTGTTAATTTAGCATAATAAAAATCAGCATAATTTGTAGCAAACACAAATGAAATTATTTTAGTAATACTCAAAACTGACATTGTAATTGAAAACGTTATAAACTGACACCATCATAAATTTTTAAGGAATATAATTAAATACTTTGCATTAACCTATTTTAATTTTTCTTCTAATAACATATTATTACAATATTAATCGTTAAAAACGTATCTATTTATACAGAAGTAATTAAAGATGTCATAACCTGACAAGAAAAACGAGTCTAAAAATGTTTTTTTAAAGTTTAGCTAGAATATTACAAATTTGTTATCTAGTGTTTTATTTCATATCAAAAGTAAAGTAGAAAAAGTAATGAAACTTTTTGGGCTGTAAAGTTCCATAAATTTTGAAAATGGCCCATTAGAATATAACTTAAATGTTTTTCTTTCCTTTCATTCTTTTTTAAAATATTCAAGATAATATACGCCTTTGGAGCTATCTTTTCGGTTATGTTTTCATGTGCTTATAATTACAAATTTGGATTCGAGATAGCCATATGGATAAAATCTAAGTATAATCTTAACCTAAATTTTCCGTGATTTTCGGGCTTGGCCTTGTCTTAATCAATCAGTTTGAAGATAAGAGGAAGACTTGACAAGTCGTTACGTAGAAGTGAGTTAATATATCGAAGACGCTGATATATAGATGGCCGGTAACTATTAAAACATGTTATTGTTATGTACGCAAAAAAAAGAAATGTTATTGATTATTGCTATTTTAATACTTTACTTGCAGAAAATACTATGTATTGAAATCAAAAAGAATTTAGATTATGAATGTATAGAAAATGTATAGATTAAAAAATTGATACATTTTGAGAACGATATCATAATTTAATACAGACTTAGTTACATAATATTGATAGCATTGTCTGTTAAAACAATTCAAAACTCTTAAAGGTACAATTATGATTTACATACAAATCTGATCTCAAGGTCAATGATATATTTTATGCAAATAACAAACATTGAAAGGTTAATTGTTATTTTTTTAAAACATTTTAAAAGAAAATAATTAAGAAAAGAAACCTAATTCTACTTCTCTTGAATAAATTGCCCTTTAAATAAGTGAACCCGTTGGGTTTATCAATCTTTGGCAAAATATGCAACAAATGGATTATTGTCTTAATAGCCATAAAGGCTTATAAAAATTATTAGTCTTTATGCTCTTCAGTAAAACACTCAAATTTTACAGACGACCTTTTTGCACTAACAGACTGATATGCAAGTTCAGTATGCTCTGGATGTTTTTGTTTTAATCACGAATTATCAAATATGCAATCTGCAAATGCGGAACTCTTTCGCATATCAGTATTCGTTGATAACCAAAAGTCGTGGATATCAATCACGTATGTGTTAAGTGATTACTGAATTTCTGAAAATGGCTTCTCCCAGAGATTTTATTGTCTTAAGAAAAAATTTAGATCTTGTAATAAAAATATTTTGTAGCTAATGAAAACGGAGAGGAAGCTATACTGACCTTACTTGACAGACGTTTTTAATAACTTAGAAGTTTGAAGTATTTGTCTAGGATCCATGGGCAATACTTGCCGTTTAAGTCTTGTGTGAAGATTCCAAATTAAGAAACTTGCCAAGGTGGAATTTAATACTATTAATATTTATACAGAAATATAACAATCTGTCACACGGACAATACTTGTAGTGAGATATGAACACTATATATACAGAAAACATAAAATAAACAAAAGCAAAATAATAATAATAAAAATGTATAAACAATAAAAAATAAAATAACTTAAAAATAAGGAAATTAAACAAACGTATATATACCTACATACGCTTTTTACAATCAGGCGAGGGAACTGCGAGGCAGGCATGTCCCTCCAACTATGGAGGGAAATGCAGGACTCCAGGAGATCCCTGCGCTACTCTCTCAACCGCATCACTGGTACTAAAGCCAGCGGAGATTGATCAATAGCGCTTCAGCCACATACTGTTTATATTAATTAATATGACTAAACGATATTGTAGGACAGGATTTTGTGGGTGCACGATGTATAGTTGAAAGGATTTGTTGGAATTTATTTTAATACCACAGTTTTGTTGACACCATTCTTCACTGGCTATGATGTGTGAGTTTGAGATGTATGTAGCTGTTGGGTCACTAATAATAAAGAGATAGCACACCTGTCTCACAGAAAGTGAGGACATCCCTTAGCTGTGTAGAGAATGTCCCTTGGGCACTGATTTGAGGGACTCCAACTTCTACTATGAGTTGGCTATTTTGTTATTATGCCTCTTGCTCCATTCATTAACTTCCTCGATTGCGTCATATATCTTTTGGAGTTCCTTTCTTTCGAAAACTAGCAATCTGTTCTCGCAGGCCTTCTTCATCGTCCAAGTTTTAGACCCATATGTCAGAACCGGTCGTATAAGAACTTTGTACTGGTGGAATTTTGTAGATCCGGTACCTCCTGATTCAGCCCATTATCTATTGTCACCAGTGGTGGATCTAGGAATTTTCTCAAGGGTGGGGCACGCCTCTGTGCCAGATGCTTCCCCATCCCTACCCGTTCCCCCACCTCTACCCATCTTCCCCCACTCCTTAGCTGAGTTCAGCGGTTGAAAAGTTCTCTTTAAATGGTTTTAACAAAAGCAATCTCTATTTTCATTCAAAGTAAATGTTGTCTGGTTTACAGTGAAACAATCGTTAATTACTTAAATTAAAAAATGACAAAACTTTAATTGCCTACTTTCCTGTTGAAAATCGAACCATTGTTTATATAAACTTTTTTGTGTTTATTGAGTTCTGCTATCACTGCTTTAAATATCTCCCTCTACTTACGATACACCCTGTGTATGGGTTTAGACATATAAAAAACTAAATTGTTATAATTATAGTTAAATGGTTGGTATTTGTTGTTATTTATATTAAATTGTTATTTCATAATAATTATAATTATAACAAAATATAATATAAATAATATTACATATAATGTAATAAGTAATATATTATATTCAAAGAGAAAATGTCTAGACCGAAAAATAACTTCAGTCACCTATACGAAATTAAACCACCTCCAGATGAATACCATTTTCAGTACAAATTTTCGGTCTAAAATATTTATTTTTTATTAGGAGAGTAGGAGGTTACCGAAGCTCAATACTTTAACGAAGACTCTAGGGTTTAAATCTCTATTTTGTATTAGGGTAATAGGAGGTTACAGGAGCTCAACACATTTGCAATTAAATGAGCAGCTGTATAATTAGTGGTAATTAGGAGTGGTAGATAGAAGAGCTCTAGTAATCTCCAATTCTCCTAATACTAAAATAAAATATGAAAGTCAATAAAAACATGTTCATATAATAGAGAGATGTCATAAACATGAAATGAGCGTAGTTTATGAATGAGTAACGAAACTAAGAAAGATTATGAGGCAGGTAAAACGTCATATTCATTAACAACTACTGAACAGCTCTTGTCTGGCCAGGCAAACAAAAATGGACTATAAACTTGAAGATATTTCCAAACCTGTTAGTTCGATGTTACATTGTAAAAGTAATTTTATGAAAGCAAATATTTACAATTACTTTATTAATAGCTGATAATCATTTAAGATTGTTTTTTTTTCTTCTGTTTAGCAAGGAAAGTCAAACGCGATTCTACTTCTTCTTCCTCCAACACCCGACCTAGAGATAGTATAATCGATGAGTTGCCACCGGAAGAAACCGAGAAGAGGGGATATGTCTGGGTAGGTGGGTGAATTCCATTTGGCTTCTTAGTTCACACTAATAGTAAGTAGCCTATCTAACTTGCTGTAATGATTGATTGATTATATCGATTGATTATATCGTATTGAAGCCTCTCAATTTTATACATAACGAGTCCAAGAACAGGATAATAGAAAAATACATTAACTTGGGATCCTTGGACTCGAACGAAAAAAGATTTTAGCTAAATAATGCATTGGTCACTCTTCATGGAAACATAGACATGGTTTACATTCTCTATAAAGGATGACAGCATAGATTCTGAGGCACTTTACCGGGTTCCTGCTACATTTTTCGGTTTGGGTCCAAGTAACCCCCATGGTAGCAGTAGTAAGTAATGGTACTGCCTAAAACGTCTTTACCAGTGCGATCCTCTTGCATTAATTCTAGTATCCGATCCTTTAGCTACCAATAGGACGCACAGTGGGGCCGATAGCTGATCTAGGAGGACGAAATTAATTCAGCTTGAGTTTCGATTGGAAATCACGTATTCGTCACACAGTAATTAAAATAACTTAAATTTGGGACTAAAATTTATTTTTGGTTTATTATTTTCAATAATGAAACATTGTGATCGACCGAAAAATTCAAAAACATAACCCCCTCTCAAAATTTGAGGTTTCACGTTTCAAGACGCGTAGAATTCGAAAAACGAATTAAAATGTTTTTGTCCGTCCGCCGTCCTCGCATTTTCTCCTAAACTACTGGACCGATTTTTTTTTTCAAATTTCGATATAAAATCAGAGGTCACCCGAGGATGATCCTCCTTCATCGACATTACTCTCCGCCTTTAACTTTCAAAATGGCGGCTGAAAAACCTGCGTTGCTATGGACTGTAGCTAGTAAACGAATGTACAGATTTCAATGAAACTTCGCTAAAGTCATTTTATTGACGCCCTTTAAATGTATCTATATAACATACTTCAACGAAAAGAAGCTGGAAAAAAAGTAACGAGGGATGGTAAAATTAAATTCCGAATAACTCGAAAAGTTTTTACTTTTTTTTGTAGTTTTTAAAAGTTTACGAAATTTCCTAAAAAACAAAAAAACAAAAATCGTTAAAATCGGACAATTAGGAGCAAAGACATGTTCTCCGGTTTTTTTTTAATGTGTTCTACTCCAAATGTTATATCCTTGGTTAGGTTTTTAAATTTTAAATGTGTTACTGAACTAATGCTATTTTTTTAAACATATTACTAATGATTAAAGAAAAACAGTTTAGTCCAATAATTGGAATCACCTATTGTTTTTTTTTTCTTTGTAACTCGGAAGGTAGTGTTGCTTTAGATATATAATTGTTTGGAGATAATAAACCATTGTGAAATAATTTGCAGCGTTTTTTAAATATTAATTTTTAAAATCATTATTACTAAGAAATAATAAAAAAGCTAACAATAATATTAATAAAAATAAAACCAGTATGGAAGTATTCAAATTGATTTAATCTATTTACTCAACCTTATAATCAACATCACTCTATGGCTAAAGTCCCTTCTTATGTTCCTCCATCCGGTATATTCCTGTAAATAAATATAAACATTTTAAATGTAAATCATAAATAATTGTAGTTTCAGCTCTACATATTACAACTACTGTTGTATTCGCCGTCAAAACTACTTTTCTCAACTGCAGTAGTTGTAGTTTTGAGCTTTAACACGTTTTATTGGCTTCGAGGAATAGTAGTTGTGGTTCGGCAAATATTTACTATAAAAAGTATTTTTAGCTGCAACTACTTCACAACTGCTCCCAGAGATGCCTATTCCTACCAAGGTCGATGACCTTCCCCCATCCATCCCAAAATATCTTATTTTTCTTACAAACAGTGTAAGCCAAAGAAGAATTTAAAAAATCGTAGATTATATACAATTAAACATCCTGCAGTATGTTCTATGCTTTCCCTTGTCTTTTGTTTGAAACATTTCATTTCGATAATTCATAAACCCTTCGAAATACGTCCTCTAAAAAATTCAAAACCCCGCCAAAATGTGCTACCTTCAAACATTTTGCTAGCGCAACTAGTGCCATGAGACTTCCTTCTTGGCACCTCTGACTGTTATGTATAATTAAACTACTTTTTACCCAACACAGGCACCTCAAGCTGGACTCAAGAACGGATTGCGGTTGTAGCTTACTCAAAAACTAAAAATTGTAAAAGCCTTTCCTTCTGCTAGGAGAAAATGTCCTCTTCTGAATTAATCACAAAATCTTTTGGTTGGGCTTACAAAAACTTTGAAACGCTATATCTCCTTAGTACATTCTCTTTTTTCTATGAAAAAAAAAATATAATGGATTAATAATATTTTAAAAAAATGCATATACGGAATATGGGCGAGTTCATACGCCGACTCGCCCATATTCCATATACGTAGTTGCTATAAATCATTTTTGATTCTTATTATGACCCTTCAAAAAAATTCCTAAATTGTAGTCAAGAAAAAAAAAATTTGAATATTCAGGTTTTTGTTAAAGGATTAATTACAAATTAAAGGAGAAACATCACATATTACGTCAACAACTGGTATAGGTTGTATTTGTTTTACTAATTAATTTATGATGCTCAAACTACGATTTGAGGATCTTTGATAGTACGCTTTTTTATAATTGCCCATTATATATTTTTTTGCATAAAAAGATTTTGTAATATTTACAATAATTTTATGAAATTTTCATTGCCGTCCCAACGATTTTTTTTTTTTTTAATATGCCTTCATTTTGCAAAATATGACAGAATCCATATTATTTCCAGTTAAAGGGACCTTATCTGATGAAGAAGAAAGGGCAGCAGCTGAATTCGGCACGCTCCCAGACATCAATTCTTTACCGATCCACGAAATCAGTAGCTGCAGTAAGTTTTTCTTTGTAATTTTGTGACTTAAACATCAAAGAGATATTGAATGAATGAACGAAAATAATTTTATTATTCTGGGACTAGTGTACAGAACATATATTGCCGTCAGTATTTTTCAAGGTTTCTGACTATGAATGTTGCAATGTATAGTAACATAGTTTTTTAATTTTTGGATGAATATAGTAAACAAATCTCATGATTCAGAATGTAAAACTTCAGATATTTAATGATACTTTTATTTTTTTATTTAATTTCAATTTAAGGTACCATGTACAACAACAAAGGTTAGAGGCATCATGTTACAGAATTCGATAATTTAAATCATTTTATATAGTTTCTTATGCTTGAATAATTGCAGTAACTTCTTCTGGTTTTCCTGTTCCAAGGCTTGACGGTAGCTCCGGAGTCTTTGTGAAATTCTTGAAGGACAGAACATAAGCGTTATAATATATAATAAAACTGTTAAAATAATGTATAATAAAACTGTTTAAGTCTTTGCCATCTTCTTCTATTCTGCCAATGTTTTCCACGCATAACCCTGTTCATCATTCCTTCCTTGACTCCCTCATACATTTCGTATTAGTCTTTTGTCTAGAAGGAAGCCAAGTTAGTGGAATATGTCTGAATAGGAAAGTGGTATAGAATTAAAAATTCAATTTTATTCATTGACTTTGATTCGCCGATTGTTACACCACTGCTCAATCGGGTTAAAAGGTACCTTTTTAGGTTTAGAGGTTCTATTTCAGGGTCTATAAAGGAGAAGAGGATGGTGGTATCATTAGCAAACGTTGAAAGGAAGTTATAGTGATTTTGAGTGATATCAGCGGTGATAAGAATCCAGAGAGCGGACCCAAGACGCCTTGAGGAACCCTGGCCTCAACTCAACGAGGATCGGAAACTACAGCAGATTCGTAATAAACAGTTTGAGAGGTAGCATCCTAAGGAGGAAGTAGAGGAATTGGTTCAAGTCGGAGATTTGGGAAAAAAGAGTGGTTGCAAAGTTTTTTTCTGTTGATTTTCAGGGGGAGCTATCACAAGTAGAGAGGACTGAAGGATTGAGATTTAAAGGTAACCATTTCTTTTTTACATGTTTGGAATATTAGTAATCTCTGATCTTTGACTTCTTTGCCAGAGGGTCCAAAAGCATCGTTTGTAATGGATATCTAAAATATCATAAGGTAAAGGGTTGTTCTTTAAGTGTAAAGAATTTGGGGCAGATAGAATATGCAGACCAAACTGCTTGTTGTAACAAGATGTAGGTATTTACAGCCTTCTCTATGTCTTAAAGAGTTTTAAAAGATACGATTAATCCAGTGAATTTAGGATTTTATATCAAGAAAATTCATAATTGGCTGTAAATCTAGGGATTAGTTCCTCATCGAATACAAAAAAAAACACATGAAAATTCCCCTCATTTTCCATGTCTGCTTCTATCCAAAATGGTGGGTTTAATATGGCAACCAAGCACTTTCTGTCTTGGGTCATATCTCCGTCATAAACCAATCGTTTATTGGTCAGTTAAGTTTCGGTTAGTTGGCTATGATCTTGTTCTTGTCATGTAATAAGATTTAGTTAGTTGGTCGTTTGCATTTGAAAAGGAGAATGGAATGAGATTCGATCAAGAACATCAAGAATAAATTAATTTTCTATTTTTCAAAATGTTTTCGATCTCATTCCAAAAACAATCGAATGATTGTCAGAATATTCTCTGCTTTTTAAATGTATTTCCTGTCAAATCTGAAATGCATGAATTGTGAATTATTTATCAAAAATTTCTTATAAAAAACATGGTATAACGGCTTAACGGCATAAGTCATGAATTATAATTTAAATAAGTTCTAAATATGCTACGAATACTATGAAGCTTATGCTAATAGGCAGTATGAGAACCTGAAGAGAAATTTGAAGTGAATTTTGATAATACTTTCACTGTACACATTCGTTAGGTGTTGAAAACTATCTTATACTATTAACCAAAAATTGATCTAATCAGTATTATGGGTTTTCTTATCACTGGTGTAATTAGGTACGAATACATACTTAATCTTAATTTGTAAGTTGATGATCAAGATTAAAGGCTTGCTGATTTCCTTCCCCGTTTGTTTCAGCTCTTGCAAAGGAAAAAGTGCACGAGTTGATTGTTGGAGACAGTTGGAGAGAAGGTAATTAATTTATTTTTTATTTTTGAAAAACTGCGCTTTAAAGCAAGATTGAACCTTATTATTTGTTTATTGCATGTACATATATTATTATTATGAAGTTGAGTATTTTTTAGGTATGTAAGCCTTTTTTTTTTACAATATAAGTTTTATGCCAATTTAGACGTTTCAAAAATACCAGGAACACGAACAAATTAAAACAAAAACAACAAAGTAAGGTGTTCAGACATTTCTGTGTATCCAAAGAAACAAACAAAGCATATTTGGGAATCGCATTTCGTGTAACCTATTGTAATTTTAAAAATAAATCAAATTCAAGCAAACGAAATTTGTAAAATAAATATAAAATTTGTCAGAAGATGGTGGATGAAGAAAATCCATTTAAATCGTTTAAGGAATCATTAAATTCAACAAAATCTCTTAAAGAAATACAAACAATGTTTCTAAACTACTAATATTTTTTCGTTAATACAATCAAAATATTGTTCTAAAAACGTTATTATGCCATTTATGAGTACTAAATAATGTGCAAAGGGTTCTAGGCGCCAATCAAGGAAGTTATATAAAAAAACAAGCAAGAAAAAATTCTTACCTATATCTAAATAAATTTACACCTAATATAATTTACTTCTTTCCGTGATAGGAAACTGGAGAAACGAAACAAAAGAAAACTATAGAAACAAAAAACTGAAGGAAAATATTGAAGAGAAATTCAAACAATTTCGTGACTCATAATTGATACTGGGGTAATAAGGTGTTCAGCTCCCCACCCCATGTATTTGGTTTTATCTTCATTTAGTTGTAGCTTGATTTGTTCTTCTTCTCTTACCACTATGCCCGATTGATAGTAATATAGGTAATATATATTTATAACTGATTCTGTCAATAATCTTATTCAATAAATTTTCACTTTTACAACATATTACATGGAAAATATATTTTATTTATTTTCGAAAAAAAAACAATAATAAAAACGGTTGGTCTTACCAAAAAAGTTTTATTGTATATTAATTCAGAATGACCGACATGCTGTAATAAATTCAGTTTTTCAAATATCTTGCTTAAATTGAAAGTTTCCCACGGTTTTTCTGTTTTTATGCCTTTTCCGACTACTGTGCCGCGTGACATTTCGTGTAGCATGTAGAGCTCTAAATTCCTAATCATTTTTGTATGGATCAGTGGCGCTGTTCTAAAGTTATCACATATAATTTTAAAACGACTGAAATCTAAAAGTTATGGATGTGGTATGGAAGAGCAGTAATTCAGTTTCCAACGGTTGCACTAACGACGAATTCGGAGGAAATCCCGAGAAATTATTTAGTAATCGCCCAGAAAAAAAAAAATGCTAAAATAAAATGAGGTATTGAATTTTATAATTTTTAATAAATATGAAAATAAGTATTAAAGAATTTCAAAGAGCACTGACAACGAATCTAACTTGCTTGTTATTAACAAAAATCTATTTGGTATACTTTACTAAAAGCGTCCTTAAGTATTTGTAATTTATGATAAATTCTAACTCATTTAATACAATAGTAAATATTTTTTTTCTTATTTGCATAAAGAAATAAATCGATTAGTATATGATTTCCTAAAATTCCATGCAAAAATAAATAACATAAATTTTGTTTGTAATTATATAAAAAAAATTGTTTTCTCGCCTCCTATATTTTTGGAAGTTTCACCGAAAAAAATTTAATTGAAATCGGTGAACCACTGACTGCAGCCCCCCGTAAGTCAAAATGATCGTTTTTCGGATTTCCATCTTTTCTTAGTCACAAAACTGAAATGTTTCTGGAGGTGAAACTCACTAAGTTATATCTTTATTTATTTCTAAGTTTTTTAACCACATTAATTACTTTAGCCTAGTAGTAGTAGCCTAAAACTCAAAACATGGTTTTTAAATTAGTGTGTTTCACCTGTGACCTGACGATATAAAGTAGTAGAAGCTAATAGTGGGTAATGACAGTTTAATTGTTGTAATTATCAATGTCGTATTTTATGTTATTGAGTAGAAAGTAATAATTTTATTGGAATTTCCTCCGGAAATAAGGGGAGTTGTTATTTTAGTTTGAAAATTTTAAAATATATAATGCCCAGAACCGATATTTTATGTAATTTTCTTAAGTTTTTATTTATAATTAACATGATACTCTCAAAATTTTATTTAAATAAAAACAAAAAATTAAATCCACGTATTCGCAATTTCGATCAAAACTCCATCCCGACCATACGTTAGTTTGGCGCTACAACGCGTTGTCGCGTCCAGGCCTCCTCAACCAGCAACCTCCAGTAGTTTCTGTTCTGTGCTGCTGCCATCCAGTTGTTGACTCCCAAACTCCTGGCATCCTCAGCCACGCAGTCAATCCATTGAAGTCGGAGGCACGACCATACTTAATCCTCAGAAGAAGTCATGTATAATTGTGTAGAAACTTCTGATAAAATAAAATAGTTTTTTTTGCTATCTTATTCTTTTTATAGCCGCCCGCAGGAAATTCTCTTTCCTCAAATAATTAACAGCATTTAGGTTGGTAAGTGAAAGTTGTATGAGTCACTGGAGCAGATTTTTATTGTTACTATCAACCTAGAGTGGTTATTATTTTAAAAAAATATATTTTTCCCATGGAAAAATTAGAAACCATATAAAAAATAAATTAAAAAGTAAAGAATAAAGTTTATGTTCCAGGTCCACCCGATCGGAGGGCATCAGAGGACTTCCGGTTGTATATTCCTTCATTTATAAGGCACATGCACAGCCTCTTCTCCCGCCCTCCAGAGGTCATCAGAAAGGGATCCCAATGCGTCCAACAGATCCTGGAACAGATGCCGACGCCCCTTTCAGACAGGCTAAGCTACACAGAATCACCAACCCGCTGTCTCTCTCCACGCCCGCCAGAGTTAAACGGGGAGTCTTCCAAGCAACCAGAAGAACCAGTAGAAGAAGTTCCTTCCCCACCGGAACCAGAAGTTTCACCCCCACCAGAACCAGAAGTTTCACCCCCACCAGAACCAGAAGTTTCACCCCCACCAGAACCAGATCGAGATTTGAATGCAATTTACGCCGATCCCGAGATCGAATTGGAAGAAATCCCAACACCTCCGGAACCGGTGTTACGTTCTACTGGGGAGAAGAAGAGGAAACTTAGGCTTAAAATAGTTGAGGAAAGAGGTAATGCCATCGGTATATTTTACAGTTCAAGGACAGTCATTTAGGAATTTCTGATAGACCTGGTCGTTTTTTAGAGATAAAAAATTAAAATGAATTAATTAGAGGGCAACTAAAAAGTTGCCCTCTAATTAACAAATCGGTTTGTTAACAAATCAAATCAAATTGACTACCATTTAAATTGAGGTGTTCACAAAATTATCATTCTTTAGTTATCCCATTATCCTTGCTGGAAGGTCATACATTCATTAATTAATAGTACTATCTTTTCAGTTCCAGACTACAAACCGTCGGGAAAGCAGCCATATATTAGAGATTACATTTTGAATAAAGTTCAAGATTTGGAAAACAAACTGAAGAGTGTCCACCATGATATTTCCGATTCAAAGGACCGCCAGGGCCAGCTGCAGCACCAGTTCTTTGAAATGGAAATATTGAGGCTTGTCGAAAAGATTTCACAAGACGAGACACCGTCTGAGACCGATGTTGCCAAATTGGAATATCTTACAGATCAGCTCAAACTTGTACAAGGGAAGAAAAGAACGGAAGAATTACAGTAGTGCTTTAATTTAAAAAAATTTTAATGTGATAACTGACATGATTCGTGTTATTTATTACACATGGTTTGAATAAATATTTTTAATAGATTGTATAAAACTCTTAACATATTTGGATTTGATTTTGTTTCACTAGATCATTCGTTCCATTATTTCGCTAGTCACAAGTACCGATCAATGAGTTCGGTCAGGAGTGCCCAGAAGGGAACTGCATGGTGTTTTTACAGTTATTTAATCCGTCTTCAAAGTTTTTGACGGAGCATATTTTTACGGGGTTATGAATTTTGAACAGTATATGTATTTTTTTAGGAACTTTTAAATCAGAAAACGAGGAGAAAACATGGAAAAAAACCACCAAACGAGGAAATTGTATATAAATAAAAAAAATCTAATTATATTTTCGCTTGTACTGTTTTTAACATCAGGAGAACAATTGAATTTCTTGGAAGGGGTTCATACTCCATCGACCATGTGGGGAGGAGGGGAGAAAGAGACACCTTTGAGTTCTGCGTTTACTGGTGTGATGCAGTGGTTATGCATGCGCATACTAGAAAGCTAGTACTCACTCACTCAAGAAAGAGAATCAATCACTTTATTTTCATAAAAGGGTGCTGTCCAATTATATTGGGTTGCTGCATACACAGCATACTTATCATTGTTTGGCAATTAATATAATATACAAAAATAGAATAATAAAAAAATAATATACAAATATACAGTATAATAAACATTTCTGAGCATAGTGAACAATATTTTTTATACGTATTATTATTATTCTTTTTTTCACTATTTCTTACATTAACACTATATTTCCCTTTCGCTATCTTCTCTCCAATTATACATTTATCTTATAACTGCGCATATTTGCTCCTCTCTCTTTCTAACCTAATTTATAAAAATAGATAAAATACAGTGGACGTGTTCAATAAATAGTATAAAAGTGTTGTAATATATTCATGCCTCCTCCCATCAACAAACTCTCTCCCTATCCATTCCCATGCACATGGTGGTGGATGACTCCCAGAGAGTTGAGGATTATATTTCCTGCCAATCTTGTCACGTCGTTAATGTCGACACTAAGGCCCTCCATAAAGCCCCTTGTTGAGTTTGGTATCGTTCCGCGAGCTCATAACCAAAGTCCTCTCTCGTGGAACTCTCTCGGCCCGAAACTCTCGCGAAACTTTTCATTAAGGAAAGAGATGTATTTATCATATGTTTTTGTTTTTTTTTCTTTTTCATTTTTCCTGCCTAATCGAGATCATTGGTTTCATATCTTACGGTAGAATCCAAACTGATTGCCAACTTTCCCGTCTTATGGAAGGCTACGGATGTCGGCATATCGGGTGAATTCATCCATATCAATGCAGTATACTTCCTCGAAACAGGCGTATTCCCCCTGTCTAAGTAGCTTCATCAATTCATGTTTTGCTCTTTGGTGACGGCATGTTGTAAGGATGGAGTTGTTGGGGCATTTTCCAAGCGCATGTGCAAGTGTTTCATACTCTCTGTTGCATTTGGAACAGAGGGAACCAACTTCTCTGACCTGGCCGCTGACACTTGGGACTCCACGCAGGAGTGCATAATTAATATTACGTTTCAGGACATCTTATTTAATATTTCGCTTTCGGGCTCTCTTTAAAATATCGAACTCCAATGCCCTGTCACCTGCAACTGGCCCATTCCTCAAACGAATTTTTTCGTAGCGACAGCCGTAGAGCTCTCTTATTCCGATTACTCTGATCAACCCCCAATCTCTCGGAACATTTAGCAACCTCAGCCGAATAATAAATAATCGATTGGAAATGGCATGGGGCACATTGGACAGTCGCTGAGCAATACTCCAATGTTGTAGAGGAGCCTCACATTGGCAGCGGATTAATCCTAATTCTCGGTACCTGCTGGGAGCGTACAACATCGCCGTGGAGGTGTACGTAGGGAGTCCAATAATAGCCTTTACACTCCTGCGAATCATGTTGTCGATGCCGTCAAGTATGGCAGGAGGGGCATTTTTTTGAGGGGCGCAGTTTGGAAAGGGTAAATAAGATCTGGGAGCAGATACTGATTGACAATGTTTTGCTTCTGCTTCGGTTTAAGCAAGCAAGAGGTTACCAGTTAATTAAGGTTTTCGTTCAATTTGGTTTCCGAATCTTTGTTGAACTGTAGCTCTACCAAGAATGTACATCCTAAAAACTTGATCATATATCCATTTTTCAATGTTTGGATGTACTCTCCAATCTCAAGGGAGAACACCACTGTTTCCTGCTCTCATTTATTTAGAACGATGCCTTTTTTGAGGATTTAGAGCTAAACCAATTTCCTCAAACGTCTTAAGTAAGCTGCCGATTACTCTTTCTGCAGCCTCCTTGTTACGCGCCGACACGGCCTCATCATCCGCGAATCCTGTGAGGACCACGCAACCTTGGTCACTTTTTAGCTTATATCCAAATTTTTTGGAAAATTCTTTGTCGCACAGGCCACGCAAAGAGCGAAGACGACAAGGGACTGCCTCGGGGCACTCCGCTCAGCACTTTGATTTGGCTAGTAGCGTGAACACCGTTACTAATCTTGATAGTGTTCGAGCAGAGGAGAGCTGATGTAACATTTTTAAGGTCCGACGGCACACCTATTGCTTCTAAGGAGCTCACGATATAATTGTGGCCAAAACTGTCAAAAGCACCGACAACGTCAAAGAAGACTACCGCACAATCATTTTTCATCATGTTTGCATCTTTTAATATAGCGTCCATAATCCTTGCGTTGACGTGCGTTCCGAGGAGACCTTTTATAAAGCCTCTTTGATTCCTGTGGATACCTGCTTTCTTAATTCATGGTCCAGAACCTTCTTTATGATTTCGAGCACAATAGAATATATGGTGATAAGTTACCAGATAGATAAATTGCTGATATCACATTTACCCTCATATATTAATATTGTGTGCCCCTGTCGAATTGGTTCTGGAACATAAACCATCTTTGCAATCGTTTTTATTATGTTTGAAACATCAAAATATTTTATTGTGCGGATCAGAACTCAACCTGGTCTCGGAAATGTTTCCATTGATGTTGATTTAATAACTTTCTTGACAGCTTCTGAGGAGAGGGGAGTGGTAGGTTCTTGTGCCATCGACCATAGGCGGGATGGGCACCCCTGCTAGCGAGGTCCTCGACAGTCAGTCTGCAAACAATATCCCATTAGAAGAAGAGCAGATAGAAAATAATCAAACAATCAATAACCAGCAACTTTTAGAAAACGCAGACGGGATTTGTTAGCCTCCTGATTTCCTAAGAAGAAGTTGTAGAAGTAGGAAAGTTCCTCCGTGCTCGAGGAGCTATTATACTGAAGATTGTTCATTGCTTTATTTTTGTAAGAGGGGGAGGGTGAATGATATATTGTGTGGGCGTGGTGGCCGAACGGGCTAACGTGTGTGCACAGCACCGCCGTTGGCCAGCAACCTGATATATGAGACAATGGATTTAAAATAATCACGAGTTAGCGTCCCGCGCCGGAGGAGTCTTTTAAATACTCGCCCATACCCCTTGGCTCTGGAAAACCCCGTATAGCCTTAAAGGCGAGGAAGGGGAGAACCCTCCCAAAAAATGATATATTGTGATCTAGTTATCAACTGTTTCTAAAAACAGATGTTAGTTGCTTAATCTTATTAATTTAGTTAATCGCAGTATTGTGTGTTGAATTAAGTTTAATAAAGCTTTTTTGTTTCACGGTATTCCTTATTTATCTCTTTTACTTTATAATACTATAGCACTGCACTTTGTTTAAAGTACTCCCTTAGGTTCTTTTCTAGACTTCTACACGACTCTTCAATATTTCTGAGACCTCTCACACGTTCCATTCTTAGTAGGTAAGATCTTGCCATAGATGCAGTCGGGTGATGCATTCTGGAACCTGTCATACTTATTCTTATTAACCTTTTCAATGCCTGGAGTGACGTTGTGGACCATTTTAGAGCTCCAAAGCTGTAAGATAAGGCAGGAATAACCCACGTATTTATAGATTTTATCGTTAATCCTGAAGAAAGATATGTTCTAAAGATGATCTTTAGTCTTTTCCATATAAAAGCTATGGCTGATCGTTGCACTTGATTCATTAAATGTTACTTTGTATCCATTTTCTTCACGATTTAATAAAATTGACAACGGAGCCATCGCAAGACAAAACCAAAGGGGGCTGAGGCAGTCTCCCTGGTATATACCTCTTAAAATGGTAATGTATTCAGGTGATTGTTTATCTCCCATTCTTTCTTATTTTCCAGTTTTTCATCAATTTCGATTTTTTTTTTCTTAATTTTTCAATCAATTTCAAGTTCTTTAATATATGGATGAATTTTATATAAATTCAGAACTTTTAAAAGCCAACTATGAGGAACTGATTCATAAATGCTTTTTTATAATTAACCTAGGCTATTGACAAATTTATTTTATTCATATATAATGTCCAGTATATTTTTCTCAGAATAGAGTTGTAGATTAGTTGCTTGTTTTATAATTCAAGTGACGAAGAGCTATCCAGAAGATGTGAGAGTCATTGTCTCATCAGTTCTGTTCTTTTTAATTTTATATGTACGTTCCAAGTAAATCTTTTGTCTAAGTAGATCCCGATGTAACCTAAATATTTTTTATATATCTATTTTAAAAATTAATTAATCACCCAAATCCATTTTTCAAATTTTTCCTCGAATACCATGAAAAAGAATTTCACCCAAAAGCATTTATATCACATCTGAAATCCTTACACCTCATGATTATCTAATTCGAAAATTGTTAATAAAAATAAAATTGAATAATCTAATTGGTTGGTTTTGGTGTTCTATACTCTAAATCATCATATAAGATGCGATTTCAGATATTTTTTCGAGTTCACAATAATAAATGAATCAAAATAATGGTTGGTTATCTGTGGATTTTATTATTTAGAATGACCATATGTAGATATCTAAATTAACCTAAATTTTATTTTTAATCAAGTTATTAAGCTTAAGTGAATGATCCTGGATATCTTTTCAGCATTCTGCCAAGAATTAAGTGAATATATGATAATTCGGGAAGATTGAAAAGGATGGCGTTGTTTCAGACGGACCGAAGAGAAATAATGCCACATGGAAGGTGAAAAGGGTGAGTACACGATTTGCCAATGTCTACATTTTATTAACACTTGAAAAATATAATGAAATTTATTTTTCTTACCAACTTCAGTTAGTTGGTTGAGCTAGAGACGAACTCTTTCACACAATTCCACAGCTCGGCGTTCGTTAATTGATCAACTTATTCATCGCATTTTTAACGATCAGGGACTGACATTTTATTATGAGATGTATGATTAATTTTTAATAAACAGGCTGAGATGTCATTTGTGTGATCTGCCAATCGATGTCGGAAATCTGTCTCCAAACTGAAATAAAATTTAATTCTTGGAGATCCGAACCCTCTCGTTTCAAACCTTGCTTCCTCCTCGATCCCTGATAACCCTCCGAGGTGTCTGAAAAGAAGATGGCCTCGGGACCTTCTAGAACTTTAATTTGAGTTCTAAGAATGGGTAGTTTCTCTTCATGTTGTACATGTCATGTTACCAATGTCACATTTACTTGTTGTATTTTTCATGTAATACAGTTGTAAGTTTCATTAAAATAAATTTAAAAAAATAAAATAAAATAAAAAATTCTTGGAGTAGTAGCCTTATGAATTACGTATACGAAAAAAATTAATCATCCGAATCTATTTTAGCAAAGAAGCAGCCAATTGTGTTTTATACACTTTTCGGTTTATTGTTTAAAAGGAACCGTTATAATAAAACAATAATAGAAAAAATCATTCTTCTTTCTTATGATGGACCTATTATCATATATTATATTTCCATCTGTTCACTGATAGATGTACTACGCGAATTATTCCTAGTGGCCTACTAGAACTTTTGAATTATTGAACTTTAAACATTTTGTATGTTATTTTAAGTAAATGTCTGCAAAATATTGGAGGGGCTGGTACCCCTTCATAAAATATTGAATTTGTTTTTTAATCAATCAGCCTGCACACTGCGCCAACACCGGCCTTCAAATTTTGGATAGTTGAAATACTCTGTACGCTTTGCGTAGCTGCTTGTTAGTGATTTTGGAGAGTTTGTTCCACATTGGCTTCAGCGCTATCTGTAATTTTCTGGTCGGCCTGAACCTGCCCTCGTTTACTGTACTAAAGCAGCGATAAAGCATAGAATTTCCTAGAACAGTAAAAGACAATGCTAACATTGCAAAAATGATCTTCCTGAAAGTAAAATGCCCTCACGAAAAAGCGGAGATAAACTGATAAAATAATCATTATTGTACTTGGGACAACGATATCTAACTCTTTGTGAAAGCTACTGTTGAAATGAAAGACTTTACAAACCAATATCTAACTATGTCAAATAAACAAAACACTCAAATCAAACTTTAATTACTTGTTTATAGCTTTATATGGTTTATATTTATTTTAAAGGATTGTCGTATGTTACAGATCCTTGGAACAAGCCTTCAACATCAAAAGCCGGTCTGTCCAAACAAAGTGAAGATGAAGAGCAACAAAGTGATGATGAAATACCATCAACAAATATCATATTGGTCGACAAACGAATTATACAAAATGATCAGTCCGTCCCGCAACCCAATCGAGATGAAAAGCGTGTTTGGACACAAAAACGAAAAAATCCAGCACCAACATATTTCTCCAAGTCAGATAAACAACTTACATTATCAGATCCTGAGGATAATACAAAAAAACAAAAAGACCAAACGCCGCCGCCATCAATATCTCAAGATGAAAAGAAATCAGGAGGACCTGGTAAATCTGAAAAAGGCAGAATTAATAAAACCAAGGATTATCATCAGGATTCCAAGGATCATCAGAAGCAGAATACACCATCCCATTCAAATGCTCTGGAACAGCGGATAGATTTAAAAAAAGGTAAATAATACTATAATACGACCGTTGGACTACACTATACTAGGACTATATCTGTACTCCGGAGGTAATCAACACCATGTCCATTTTTTGTGAGTTGAGGGGAGTCGATGTTCTGTAACATTGAGCTATTAAAATTTGTTTCTTTGTTAATGAATCTGTACTCCGGAGACAAAGGACGCCATGTCACATTTTTCTATTTGTTCAGAGAGCCAATTTTCTATGAATTTGAGCAATTATAATTTTTTTTAATAATTAGGCAGCGATAGAATACCAAAAATAATTATGGAATGGGAGACAGAGGGTAGAAAGAGACGAGGAAAGCCCTCAGGTAGATGGAAGGATAGAGTGGTGGAGATTATGGCTGGAAGGAGACTGTCGGACGCAATGGACAGGCAGAGATGGAGGTACTTGCTGAAGCAGAAAATCGGTTGAGAAAAACTTCAAATTGGAGAAATTCCTTAGGGGAAAAAAAGATTTAATGAAAAATGGACATGACATGATATTCTTTACCTCAGGGGCACAGATATATAGTATATATTATAATAATGGCACAGGACTGAAATAACCCACAGCTAATAGAGCAAGTAATCGTGATGATAGAGATATATTGTATAGTCTCATATAACATGTTGGGCCTGATATGCTACTTTTTGAGGGATTCAAAATTTATTCGCGATGCCACTGGATAATTATTTATATTATCCATAATATAAATAATTATTTATAATTATATCCATTATATATTATATCCACAATTATTAATTATGGATAATTATTACTGATAATTATCTAGAGTTATTTAATAATAAAAAAATTAGTAAAATAAATTTGGTCCATTATTAATTAATTGGATTTCTTTTCTCAAAGGCTGGTTTGTGTTTATCATGCTTTCTAATTACAGGGTGGGCCAAGGGTGGTTTTCATTGGTTGAATTTTCGTAGCATAAGTGACCACGCCTTAAGGCCGTACGGCTGTTTCCTCTTTCTCGTGGAGTGTGGATCTTTGTAGGTGTTTTTGCCGACCTCTGTCCTTAAGTGTTTTATTGCTCTTCACGAAAGTTTACGTTCCCTAGGGGGCCTTTAATCTCCTTCAGGTAACCGGACATGTGTTTGCAATTATTGTTTAGACCATACTTATTCATTTGAAATAATTAAATATATTCCAAACGTGGTCCTTACAATACATAGCAGGTCGCTGATCAGTATCAGCAGTAGAGAGTAAACAACTGTTTACGAAAATAATACCCAAACTAATTTTATTTAGCTAATCTTGTTTCCCACACCTCACAAAACCTATTGTTTTTATGACAGAAGTGAAATCAGAAGCTTATACAAAATGGTTTATGTTTTTTCTTACAGATGAATTATTTAGTTACCGCAGTTCGATTATTATTATTATTTTTTAAAAATGTTATTCAAATATTCAAACATAGAACAACGATAAAAAATAATCTCGTGTATCCACTCACACGACTTTCCTACCTATTTCAGAAAAGTTTTTATATCTTTACATATGATCATGAAGAAACAAAAAAAATTGATTAAAGAAAAGATCTTAGTACGATTTATTTGATAAACTAAAGCAATGTAAAACGGCTTAAGGTAGATCATTGTAAAAATTTCAAGACTCCCTAATATATGATCAAAAACTTGTCGCCATAGCTTAGTATTGTCAAACAATAATTTCTGTTAGAAGTAGGGGACATAGTGAAGCTTGTGTGATGCGGGCAACAGATTTTCTTACTTTCACTTAGCCATCTTTTTTCTCTCATTTACCCCTTTCTGACACCAGGGTATGATCCCCTTAAACATACATTGGAAACTGAATAGCTGTAACTCCGTTAATAGTTATCCAAAATGATATATTTTTATATAGTTTTGTATAAAATTTCATTAACTTTCAAAAAAAAAAATAAATAAATAAATAAATAAAAATAAGGCTAAACGGCGTTTTCACAGACATACAGACTCAGGGGGGTCTGAAACGTATAGATCCATCGAAAACTGCATACCTAGTATAGGTAGGAAAGTATTAAGTTAAAACATGTGTAAAAAATAGAATAAACTGTATCATCTCTAATACTGGTTCGATTTGATTCGATGATTTTTTTTTGTTTTGTTGGTAATTCAATTACCTTTCAAAAGTTTTATTATAAATTTTACCGTATAATATATACTTAGGGAGTTAGGCTCCATAATATTTTTCTTTTCTTTATAATTTTTTTTCCTGAATTTTCTCGTGAATTTAGTCCATATAAGAAAATTGCAAGGATAATTGTTAGAGCATTATAGGACAGTTTCGTCAAAATCGTTAGAGCCGTTTTTGCGCTATAGTCTAGAAAAACTTGTTTTTCATTTATTGCGCGCAAGATATTACGTATAGAGCACCGAATTTCTATCACAGGCATCAGTAGTCAAAACCTACAAAATAAAAAAAGAAGCAATAAAATCGGTTCAGTAGTTCCCGAGAAAATCCTGTCACAGACAGACAGACAGACCAACGGCTAAAAATGTGTTTTTTTTTTCGGACTCAGGGTGCTCTGAAACGTATAGATCTGTCGAAAACCGCATATCGGAAATCTGACCCGATTGCAATACTTTCCTTACCTAGTATAGGTAGGAAAGTAATAAATAAGTTGGTTAATCTAAATCCTTGAAGATTGTCGTTTATAAATAGAATGAGTTTTCAGTAGGAAGCGCGCTTATAGACTTTGAAGCGGTAAGAACAGTCGACGCTGTAGAAACATCCATTGCAGACATTTTTAGCGAAATGACAGGAGCAGTTTGTGACAGCCATGATAATCATGCACATAGCTGCGATGGTATGATTTTTTTCAATAGTCATTAAAAATGATTTTTTGACCATCAGTTAATACCTTGTGTGACTGTGTGCTTAGAAATGACAACAAGCTGTCAACGAGAGAATTATTTTAGTTGCATACCATTCTTCAGTGGTTTCATAGACCTGTTTGAAATTGAACTGGAATCAGAGGTTACCACAGGGGATGCTGTGGAAGGTATGGATACATCTAATTTTTAATGGTACCGATTAACTATCCAATTGAAGGTATTGAGCCTTACTGAAACCGTTTTCCCAACTTTTGGAGTGACTTTGGAAAATTAATCCTTCATTAACAAACTATGCATTTTGGTTAAATTCTCTATCTTGATGCAAACCATTTTTTCTGTTTTTTTTTTCTTCCCTCCTTCATCCCCTGGCTATTTACGACATGCGCTCAGGAGCAGAGAAGGAGGCAATTATAGTTAACGTACCTATTCTAACTAGCCTCGCGCGGTTTCATTACCGCGTATGGGGAGCGTCACACGGGTGGCGGATGTGGGGATGGTCGGTGGAAATACCTTGGAAGTTCCTCCCGGCTAAGTCCGATGGACTCGCTGACCAACAATGAGAGGGGCCCTCCAGACTTGCTGGATGCAGAGGCCCATCAGACTTGGGCCCCCTACTCACATATCTTCAGTTCACCACACACCACAAATATTCATGGATCTTAATAAGGTAAAATGATCATTATCCGGAAGTAAAATAGTCCCCCGATCGGGGCTCCGGTTGCTTTAGGGGATTCATGGGGCAAGTTGAAACATAGGGATTTAAATATTGGTACGTGGAACGTAAGGAGTTTAAACACAGTAGGAGGATTAAAATCAGTCGCGAATAAAGTTAATGGGTTCAATTTGGATGTCGTGGCACTGCAAGAGGTTCGCTGGCCAGGGGAGGGCTCGATGAGGGAAGGAAAGTACACTATTTGGTACGGAGGAAGCGAGAATCATTGTTTAGGTATCGGGTTTCTAATTAGGAATAGATTGCTATCCGCTTTGAGGGACATACAATTCTTTAGTGATAGAATTTCGGTAGCTATATTTCAGAGACGTTGGTTTAAAATCACATTAATAAACATGCATTATTCGACCGAAGACAGTGACGATGAAGTCAAATGTGAATTTTACGATAAACTCGAATGGGTTTATAATAAAATACCGCAAAATTCCATGAAAATAATGCCAGGTGACGCGAACGCAAAGGTGAGAAGAAAAAAAGTTTTATGTTCCGACGATTGGTAAAGTAAATTTGCACGATTTGATAAACCTTGCCATCTCGAAAAACCTGATAATTAAAAGTACTACGTTTAAACATAAGGATATTCATAAATATACTTTCACGATAAATAAATATACTTTCAATATCAAATCGATCATGTCTTGATACAACATAGCTGAAAAAGCAGTATAATTAATGGACGATCTTATCGCGGAGCAGGATGTGGGTCAGATCATGAATTAGTAATCGCGAAACTTCGACAAAAACTTAATATAAAAAAGAGAAACGAAAACCGTTTCTATTTTGAGAATTTTAATTTGGAAAAATTAAAAAATCCATCAATTAGAACCCAATTCGAGCTAGATATTAAGAATAAGTTCGAAGCTTTAGAGCTTCCTGATGAGGACCACGAGGATATTGACAAGTTATGGGTAGAGATCAGGGATAATATTAATTAAATTATATATAATAATTATTAATTATTTTATCACAATATCGGGAACTCGTGTCTAGGAAAACAGGATAATAAGAATAACAACCGTAAATAGAAGGACCAAGTAAAGAGGAAGTTGAAGTAGCTTTTGGAAAATTAAAGTCTTATAAAGCAACGGAAACCGATAATATTCCTACTGAGCTAATTAAGGCATGCGGAAAAGCTGGAGTTTCTCAAATGCATCGGTTGGTCAAAAAGATCTGAGCGAATGAGAAATAACCTGAGGAATGGAAAGAATCTATTCTTATTCCGATTCACAAAAAATGCCCGAGGACGGATTGTAATAACTACCGAGGAATTTCGCTTCTTCCGGTATTTTATAAAATATTCACTTAAATCTTAACCAGTCGAATCGTGGAATACGCCGAGGAAATTATCGGAGACTACCAATGCGGATTTAGACGGAATCGTTCGACTATTGATCAAATATTTTCTTTACGGCAAATATTAGAGAAAAAATTGGAGTATAACGGTATTGTTCACCAGCTGTATATAGATTTTAAAAAGGCTTACGATTCTATTGACCGCCAGAAACTGTATAATATTCTAATCGAGCAGGGGATTCCAAAAAAACTAGTAAATCTAGTCAGGATGTGCTTGACGGAGACACTCAATAAAGTTAGAATCGGTAATAATTTGTCCGAAAAATTTGAGGTTCGTTCGGGCTTAAAACAGGGGATTCTCTTTCGCCTGTCCTGTTCAATTTGGCATTAGAACATGCCATTAGGGAAGTAATGCGAACCGAGAAAGGGTTGGATCTGGGCGAGACAACATCCGTGCTGGGCTATGCTGATGATCTGGTACTGTTAAGCGAAGACGTTGAAACTATAAAACTAAATACGACAACGTTAATGAAAGCCGGTAAAGAACTAGGACTCGAAATAAACGTGGATAAAACAAAATATATGGTTAGCTGCAAAAATGGCGATACTACTGGTGATATCGATATAGATGGTAATATGTTTGAACAGGTAGATAAATTTAGGTATCTAGGTTCTACGATAACTAGAAAAAACGAAATTGAAGAAGAGATTAAGGATAGACTGAAGGCGGGGAATGCTTGTTATTTTTCTGTGACAAAACTACTTAGTTCGCGCCTCTTGTCCCGAAACTTAAAAATTAGAATCTATAAAACAATTATCTTGCCTACAGTTCTTTATGGATGCGAAACTTGGCCGCTTACATTAAGGGATGAGCAGCGTCTTAAGGTTTTTTAAAATAAAGTATTGCGTAGAATATTCGGACCGAAGAAGGATGAGTTAACCGGAGAGTTCAGACGGTTACACAACGCCGAATTGCGTGAGATGTATCCGGGTAATATAATTGAGGTAATTTCATCGCGGCGAATCAAATGGGCTTGTAAAGTTGTTGGGCTTAGTAACGAGAGAATTCCTAAAAGGTTAATATTTGCTGTGCCGAATGGTAAGCGTCCGAGGGGTAGACCGAAGCGAAGATGGGAAGATTGCATTAAAGCCGATCTGAAGGGACTGGGTTTGGACGGCGAACGGTGGAGGGAGGTGTGTAACAAGCGATTGGTGGTGTCGGCATCGAACCTTCGGGTTCGCTAAGCCTTATTATTATTATTATTATATTATTATTATAGTTTATTAAATTATAGAATAAATAATTTTTCTGCCATTAGCCTGAATTCGAACCTGGGACCTTTAGAATTAGAAGCTCAGTACCCTACCACTGAGCTACCCCATTCCCTGGTCCTGTCATATGCTACTCTAAAATCAACAAACAGTCGCCATGTAATCGTATTGTACTCCCACATCTTTTTATCAATCTGCCTTAGTGCGAACGTCAGGTCAATGGTTGATCTGTTTCTTCGATAATCACATTGGTATTCGCTAATTGCTCTTTCATAATATGGTAAGTTGATTGCATAGTAATGCCCTCAAAAAATTTATATGCTACATTAAGCAGTATGATACCTCTGTAGTTGTATTTTGTTAAAAATGTTATGAGTCTATTAATCCTATAAGCCTACTAAGATATGCGAAACTGACCAAACTAATGTTTTAACGTAAAAAAGCTTATATCATGGCACATAGTAGCAAGTGTCATGGCCGCAAGTGCAGTATAACTCTCATGTCGCTCTGTATTTGTTGCTTAGTAATGTGCTCAAACTTCAAAGTTGTGGTGTAACACTTAAACAACAGTGAGTTAATAAGCAGTTTTATACTTTTACGTTGACGTACACGCAGGTGAGGTAGTATTTATTAACAATAAATAAGTGATAAATTGGTGCTCATTTGGTTAGATCGAGAGGCCGTTAATTCCCTTACGTGCCTTATCATATTCTGATATGTTCACGGCCGGGGACTCTGTTTACTAACTTCCTTCAGTCATCAGGTCTTCAGTTCGAACCAAAGACATTATATTTTTTTTTTTCCTAGCGACTGTTTTATTTAATTTAAATATTTATTGTAAGAAACGTTTTATTTTATTTCTGATTATAGTTATGTATATAGTTTATTTTTTTAATATTTTATTTCGTAATCTTCCATCTTTTTAATTGTTATATGTAGCAGTAGATTTTTTTTTTTCTCTCTCTTATCATAATATGGAAGATATGAATTTAGATAAGAGTTCGTCAAGTGAAGATTCGGAGGACGAAACGCCGTTTTCTGAGGTTAGCGAAACGGATTCGCAGTATTTAAAAAGACGAACACTTCAAAAACGTCATCGAAACACTCCTCCTGGGTCGGGAGCTAATTCACCCAATAAGAAAAAAAACAAATCAGCTAAACCTAAACAGTTAGCAGAGCAAAATAAATCTAAAAAAGTCAACTGAACACAGTAAATCCACTAAAACTAAACAATCAGCCGAGCAAAATATATCACCACCTCAAACCAGAAGCAAATCAATTACCATAGCATCAGAGCCAACTGCACCAACCACCACTAACACCAATAATCCTGTTTCCGTTAATAAAATATCAAGCAAAATTCCGGAGCCTCAAGAGTTTTCTGAGCCCGAGCCGCCACCTATTTTCATATCTAAAATCGATAACTTCGTTACATTTGGTCAAGAAATTGCCGGTCTGATTGGACAGACCAATTTCCGCTGTTTCTCCAGAGTTAATGATATCAAAATAAACACAAACTCTCGAGAAAATTACAAAACTCTTATAAATTATTTTACGTCCAAAAGCTATGATTTCCATTGTTACCAATTAAGACAAGAAAAGCCATACCGAGTGGTGTTGAGAGGACTACACTCAAGCACCCCAATATCTTTCATCAAAAGTGGCCTAGAAGAAATAGGTCACAATGTTAGGCACATATCATGCGTACTACACCCAACGGAAAAATATCCTTTACCACTATTTTTCGTCGATTTAGAGCCAGCCAGCAATAACATCGAAATTTTTCAAGTGAAGAGGCTTATATATTCCACCATTAAATTTGAAGAGCCTAGACAAAAGCCTATAATAGTGCAATGCACTAAGTGCCAAGACTTGGGGCATACAAAGACTTATTGCCATCACCAGGCCAGGTGCGTGAAATGTGCCGGCCCACACGCATCAGACACTTGTCAGAGACCTCGAGACCTGCCTGCGAAATGTGCCCTTTGTGGAGAAGAACATCCAGCAAGCTACAAAGGATGCAAAGTTTATAAACATTTTTATAAGCAGAGAACTCAGATCATAGCCTCGAAAAGCGTAAAACTGACCCAAGAAAGTTTTACCCATCTACCTGAAATTGATAATCCATCAGATTTTCCAGAATTGCCAAAAACGACTACTCAAAATACACAGCTAGCGTCTACTTCAAAAGAAATTGATCAACCTCAGCAGGACTTCAACCTCAGCAGAAAAACACCAATCACTACGAAGAAGCAGCAGCCTCGAATTCAGGCGCCTCAAATCTCCCAATGCAAACCTCAACCTCACAATCCCCAATCTCATCCTCCACGTCAGCAAACTCTCCCTCATCATATACCCTTACGAGTCAAATTACCGCCGCAGCATCCTCAACAGTCCCATCCTAACGCCCAGAAAAGAAGTGCAGCACAGGTACCTTCCAATCTAGACCCACCTCGTGCACAACGACGGATCCCGCCCTCAGCTAACATTCCTAATCCACCACAAGAACCTATCCTGAATCCAATTCACAATCAACATCCATCTGATATAACCTCCATTCTTTCATCCTTCCTATTGGACCTCCAAAATACCATAAAAGCACTTATCACTCTTCTCACCAGAATCCTGACCGAAATTCCATTCAATTTCCCACGATGAGCACAAAGCCCCTAACTATCCTTTTATGGAATGCTAACGGCCTAAACAACCACCGTGACGAACTTGACTTATTTCTTCATAATAATAACATTGACATTGCTTTACTGACTGAAACTCACTTCACTAAACGAATACATTTCCACATACGTGACTACTTCACTTATATAACTGATCACCCAGATAATACCTCCCAAGCCGGTTCTTGCATCCTTATACATAAATCATTACCCCATTCCCTTATTCCTTCAACTCCAACTGATGACATTCAATCAACTTCTGTAGTCCTTTCAACTCGCCCTTTCCATCTCACATTCTCAGGTGTATACTGTCCTCCTGGTAATTCCCTCTCCTATAACCTCCTTGATACCTTATTCCAATCCCTCGGATCGCGCTTTATTGCTGGAGGAGACTACAATGCTAAACACCAACGATGGGTTGTCGAACATCCAACCCCCGCGTAACATCCTATCACGTGTTTCAACTTCCAACAATTATTCAATCCTTTCGCCCATGAGTCCTACTTATTGGCCAACATCCCTCAAAAAACGTCCCGATATCCTAGATATATTTATAACTTCCCAGATCTCCTCCTCACAAACCATAATCAAATCCCTTGATGACCTTTCTTCAGACCATAGTCCAGTTCTGCTTTCACTACATTATCAGAGAAACAATTTGAGTACAACGGTACTGTTCACCAGCTGTATATCTATTTCAAAAAGGCTTACGATTCTATTAACCGCCAGAAACTGTATAATGTACTAATCGAGCAGGAGATTCCAAAAAAACTAGTGAATCTAGTCAGGATGACTTGACGGAAACACTCAATAAAGTTAGAATCGGTAATAATCTGTCCGGAAAATTTGAGGTTCGTTCGGATTTAATACAGGGAGATTCCCTTGCGCCTGTCCTGTTCAATTTGGCATTAGAACATGCCATTAGGGAGATTAAAAGGGGTTGGATCTTGGTGGGACAACATCCGTGCTGGGCTAGGCTGATACCAGAGCAAACTCTGGTACTCTTAATCAATGACGTGGAAACTATAAAACTAAATACGACACCGTTAATGAAAGCCGGTAAAGAACTAGAGCTCGAAATAAACGCGAATAAAACAAAATATATGGTTAGCTGTAAAAATGGTGATACTACTGGTGACATCGATAGAGATGGTAATATGTTTGAACAATTAGAGAAATTTAGGTATTTAGGTTCTACGATATCTAGAAAACACGAAATTGAAGAAGAGATTAAGGTTAGACTAAAGGCGGGAAATGCTGGTTATTTTTCTGTGACAAAGCTACTTAGTCCCGGAACTTAAAAATTAGAATCTATAAAACTATTATCTTACCTACAGTTCTTTATGGATGCGAAACTTGGCCCCTTACATTAAGGGATGAGCAGCGTCTTAAGGTTTTTAAAAATAAATTATTGCATAGAATATTCGGACCGAAGAAGGATGAGTTAAGCGGAGAGTTCAGACGGTTACACAACGCGGAATTGCGTGAACTGTATACGAGTAATATAATTGAGGTAATTTCATTGTGGCGAATCAAATGGGCTTGTAAAATTGTTGGGCTTGGTAACGAGAGAATTCCTAAAAGGTTAATATTTGCTGTACCGAATGGTAAACGTCCGAGGGGTTGACTGAAGCGAAGGTGGGAAGATTGCATTGAAGATTGATCTGAAGGGACTGGGATATGACGGCGAACGGTGGAGGGAGGTGTGTAATAAGCGATTGGTGGTGTAGGCATCGAGCCTTCGGGTTCGCTAAGCCTTTTATTATTATTATTCTAACTAGACTGGGAAGGTCGAGATTCATTCGATCGGTCCGCCATGAAATTAATTTCAATTCACCTGTGGCAGATTGTAATTGGCGCTGGTGATTCATAAGCTGGCGCCTTAAAACTCCCAGCAATCGCAGTCTCTTTGCAAATCTCTCCAGTAGTGTCCTCCCCCTTACCATTTCCAGAGCAAATTTTCACAATGGACTATTCAGTGAAGTGGAAGTGTTAAGCCCCATTGAAATTGTACCGATTTATTCTATCAATTGCTGCTTCTAAACAATCCTCTTTCTTGAAAGTTGTTTATCATCTATATCTTGCCCTCAAGTCCTGACATTGACTTTTAATTTCGTTGGCAGATTGTTTTCTATTGTGGAAACCATCCCACTTGATAGGTACAGTTTTGCTGTATAATTTAATTTGTTGCTATTCTACATCGTACAGAACTGTTGCATTGCTCCTTATATTTTATGATATGCTCATAACTCATAAATAAGTTGAAATATTTTTTATAAACGAATAAAGAATGCCGAAAAATATCAATGGTATCACACAAAAATAAAACACCAAAGCAAGAAATAGCTTTCTGACGTTGAAGGCTGTTGTCATGGCTGGTATCATATTTCATATCAGAGACCTTTCACAACCTGGATGTCAACTTAGCTGCCAAATAATTATCTTGTCTTTCACATGTATTTATCAAGAAATGTTCCTTTAAGTACTAAACATCATAAATATTAGAAGTTAATTTTCTAAATAGATAGTTTTAATTTAGAAATATAGTTCTTAGTAAATAAGTTTTGATTCTATGATGAAACATTATAATCCCCCTTTTTTGTTTTTACATGAAGAGAATGCTAAAGTTGAAGAAACCCACCTACCTCAGCAGTATGATTTAGCAACAGAAGAACCGATTGATGCAAAAGGATCTGTTGGTTCAAAAGCAGCAGAAAGATTTGTAGATTTAAAAACAGCAGAAGAATCTGTAGGCTCAAAAGCAGCAGAAAAAACTGTTGATACAAAAGCAGCAGAAGGATCTGCAGGTTCGAAAGCAGCAGAAGGATCTGTAGGTTCAAAAGCAACAGAAGGATCTGTAGATCCAAAAGCAGCAGAAGAATCTGTAGGTTCAAAAGCAGCAGAAGGATCTGTAGGTTCAAAAGCAACCGAACGACCTGTGGATTCAAAAGCTGCAGAAGGATCTTTAGATTCAAAATCAGCAGAAGGATCTGTAGGTTTAAAAGCAGCAGAAGGATCTGTAGACTCAAAAACAGCAGAAAGATCTGTAGGTTCAAAAGCACCAGAACGACCTGTGGATACAAAAGCAGCAGAAGGATCTGCAGGTTCAAAAGCTGCGGAAGGATCTGTAGGTTTAAAAGCAGCAGAAGGATCTGTAGGCTCAAAAACAGCAGAAAGATCTGTAGGTTCAAAAGCACCAGAAGGATCTGTAGGTTCAAAAGCAACCGAACGACCTGTGGATTCAAAAGCTGCGGAAGGATCTTTAGATTCAAAATCAGCAGAAGGATCTGTAGGCTCAAAAACAGCAGAAAGATCTGTAGGTTCAAAAGCACCAGAACGACCTGTGGATTCAAAAGCTACGGAAGGATCTTTAGATTCAAAAGCTGCGGAAGGATCTGTAGGTTTAAAAGCAGCAGAAGGATCTGTAGGCTCAAAAACAGCAGAAAGATCTGTAGGTTCAAAAGCACCAGAACGACCTGTGGATACAAAAGCAGCAGAAGGATCTGCAGGTTCAATAGCTGCGGAAGGATCTGTAGGTTTAAAAGCAGCAGAAGGATCTGTAGGCTCAAAAACAGCAGAAAGATCTGTAGGTTCAAAAGCACCAGAACGACCTGTGAATTCAAAAGCTACGGAAGGATCTTTAGATTCAAAAGCTGCGGAAGGATCTGGAGGTTTAAAAGCAGCAGAAGGATCTGTAGGATCAAAAACAGCAGAAAGATTTGTAGGTTCAAAAGCACCAGAACGACCTGTGAATTCAAAAGCTACGGAAGGATCTTTAGATTCAAAAGCTGCGGAAGGATCTGGAGGTTTAAAAGCAGCAGAAGGATCTGTAGGCTCAAAAACAGCAGAAAGATCTGTAGTTTTAAAAGCAGCAGAAAGATCTGTAGGTTCAAAAGCAGCAGAAGGATCTGTAGGTTCAAAAGCAACCGAACGACCTGTGGATTCAAAAGCTGCGGAAGGATCGGTAGGTTTAAAAGTAGCAGAACGATCTGTAGGCTCAAAAACAGCAGAAAGATCTGTAGGTTCAAAAGCTGCGGAAGGATCTTTAGATTCAAAAGCTGCGGAAGGATCTTTAAATTTAAAATCTGCAGAAGGATCTGTAGATTCAAAATCTACAGAAGAATTTGTAGATTCAAAAGCTGCCGAAGGAACTGTAGATTCAGAAGCTGCACAAAGAAATAAGATTCAAGCTCAAACCTTACAAGGTATATACCTCATTTTACATATCTATCATTTTATTTGTCAGAAATATTTATATAAATACTATGAAAACAGTTAGCGTTTTGTTAAATACACATACTCGTTGACGCAAACTCATCTTCCTATTCAGCTGTGATGAAGACTTACAGTTTTTAGCCAAAATGTCACCATCTGTAAATTTTTTCCATTGTTTTAAGTTATTCATGGCCAGACCTGACCAACTCTGTCTTTACCTACCAGATAATATATATAACAACTCTGATTTGGAAGGCTTAAATCCGCCCTAGTTCCCACATTTTTTCCTTATATATGTTATCTTAAATACATTATCTTTTTTTAGTTTTAGTTTAAATATTCATGTCCATCAACGCTGAATAGTTGTCTTCGAAAACATTTATAATTTTAATTAATTTAGAAATAGACATTTTTCATAACAGACCATCGATACGGAAGTGATGTAAATTGAAAATCGTGGTTAAAGGGTAAATGTGTTCTATGTACTTTCATTTTCGTTTCAGATTCAGACAAAGAGATGTATGATTTTCTGAATAAAATATATAATCCATCGCCGTACATACAGAAGAAAAAAATGGAATACGAGAAAAGCAAACTCAATCAGTACAACGAAAAAGTTGGTAGGCATTAAATACCTATTTTAATTTACTTTTTTACAACATATATACACCAGAACTCATAGCTTATTGTAATTGGCAGCCATATTGCAGCTATGAAGATAATGGAAAAGATGATACAGTCTTCCATGAATACTTTAACCCCGGAACCTTTGGGATCCTATGGAGGACCACCTCTCGAACGAGATAAATTGGAAAACCTGACACGGAGAGTTGACGAGCTCGAGAAACGTCTGACCCAGATCGATCGGGAAAAGAGGGAATCTGAGAGGGAAAAGAAGTATCTTCTAGAGCAAGTGAACGAATTGGAACATCGTGCTCTGGAAATGAAGAAGCTGAAGTTGATGAAGCAAATCATGAGTGCTGATGAACCGTCAGAGAAGGACATCGAAGTTCTGGATCAATTGAAGGATCTTCTGAAGTATCAGGATGAATCCTCCAAGGAGCTGAAGGAGCTGGAGAGGCAGAACAGGTAAAGTCATTTAGCAGTTAACAATATTCAGCTCAGTAACTCTCCAATATTGTTGGTTATGATGCTTCATTTATATATATATATATATATATATATATATATATATATATATATATATATATATATATATATATATATATATATAAAGAAAATACCATGTAGAAGTATTCTTGGTTAAATTATATTTAAGTTTTTCCTATTGAATAAATTGGCAATTACCAGGCATGCGTTGGTAACATCTCGGACTCGATTATATATCCGATTATAATAATGAAGTAGAGTCCGTCTAAGATAAGTTTGTCGGTGGCTAGAGGAAGTGAGAGGTGCGCAGTGGCAAAACGTTTGCCGGTCTTCTACAATTTTTTTTTTACAAGTTGAAATTTATTTCACTATTTTTTTTTTTTAATTTCTTATACGAAATTAGAATTTAGAAGAACACCGAAAAACGCCTTTTCGGTATGAGATGATTGCTACGCCGAGGAGGGGAGGTGGAACGGAACTGGAGAAGGGAATGGCTGCGCGAGCTTCCATCCTCTTCAGGCAGACATATCTTAGACGCATTATACCTACACTCAGTTCGTAAATCATTCCGATAAAGGTTCTGCGGTGCAAGAAATACATTTCGCTTCTTATTATCCTCCTCTTTCACATTGACGGCTATGTTTCAATCCTAGATGCATTGCAGGGAGGTTTAAGTTAATGCCGCTGCTAATTTATTGTTTAATTGACATTTTTATTATTAATCATGAATATTTTATATTTGATTCTTATAATAGTCTTTGTTATCCACATCAGCTTTCCCATGGGTAAAATCTTTTAAAGAGAATAAAATATAATTTATTTCTTCTTTTTTGGGGAAATGTTGGCTTATTAATTAAGACGATGGCAATGGAAATTTCGTACTAGTAATCAAGTGATTTCGAACTTCGATTAAGTGATCAACTGGTTTGTTATACCCTACTTCATTAAAATTGGGTACGGAAATGATGATGATGGATATATTTCAAAGTTAAAAAAAAAATGTGTGTTGCAGGATCATGGAGCGAATACTGAGCCAGGCAGAGAGCTCTCTGTCCTCTTCTCCGTGGTTCCGCAGTGATGGCCTCAACCAAGCTGGCCAAGACCCTGCTCCTGTGTGTGCTTTTCAACCAGAAACCCATAAGAAGATTCGTTTCAACCAGATCGGAACTCTGGTCTACTTCGACAACAGGGAAGCTCCCATCAAAGTACCTTACTGCAAAAGCGACCTTGTTGAAACAATATGTATCAATGCTGGTGATCAGAAGGCGGATGAACTGGCTGTTGAGGATGAGCAGCTAACAGAGGAGAAGATGGAAGAATTAAGACGGAAGAAGGAGGAAGAAAAGCTCTTGATAGTGAAGCCCCCTACTGAAGAAGAGAAAGAAGGATCAGGATCCATGGCTTCCATGAGTAGTGAGTGATGAGCTGAGATAAAAGGTGAAAAATAAACCAGAAAACAGCGTATGTTCTTAATTGCTGTAAAATAATTTTGTCATAAAACTATATGAAAAATTTTGCTTATTCTAGACAGTAATTAAAATAACAACTGAATTTTTTACTTGAAGCTCAATTATTGAACGGCGTAGTAGTGAACACCTTTTAGTTTTTACTATCAACTATTGAGGTCCATTTCGAAAGCCATAAAAATGTTATAATTTTTTTATTATTTAAAAAACTTATATTATTAATTTCTGCTTTTGTTCTGCACGGATTATGTCTAGAATATTATGTACTAATCGATTTCAACGGTAGTACGGATCCACTAAAAGCAGGAGAACCGCAGATGACCTGCTGAGGGTACACCATTGAAGAGAAAGAGGAGAAGTATGTCATGCCTCCTCTGTTTCACATATTCTCCGCCTTCGATAGCGCCTGGTTGCCGATTGTACTCCAGGAATTGCACAAGTATATTTTTTTCTAATCCATAATGTAAATAGAAATAGAAATAGAAAATAACTTTATTCTCTATACACCAACAAACTGAGAAAAAAGATATGCATAAGCATCAGTATAATTTACTTTGAAGTATCTGTCAGTAAGGTAGGAACGGATAATGAGGGAGTAATAGAAATTCACGGAGTTAATTTACATCAGTGCCGGATGCCAGACTCTATCAAACGCCTGTTCACCGTCAAGAAAGACTCCCGTGCTCCATTCCGCGCTCCAATGCAGAGGAGACTGTAGAATAGAAATATGAAAAAAAATGAAATTATAAAAATAGCAAAAATGGTGAAACTGAACATATGTGACAATACTAAAAACTGAAAATGGCGAATATCACTGACATTCAAAAAAAAAAAACAGTTAAAAAGTCGGAATTATGATAAATTTAAAAATCTTTTAAACTACTAAATTTATTTCTATTCTTTTATGTCAAACACTGCGAAAATGGTGGGGAAAAAACGATAATGACGAAAATCAAGAAAATACCAAAACTGGAATAATGGCTAAAATCGCGAAAATTTTTAAAATCTTTAAAATTACTGAATTTATTCCTATTTTTATAATGTCGAAAATGATGAAAAGGACGAAAAACGCAAAAATGGTAAAAAGCGAACCCGCAAAAAGCGAAAATTAGGCAAAAAATTTAAAAAATCTGTTAAGCTACTGAATTTATTCCCATTTTTTATGCGATAATAAATCGTTTGGTGGAAAATGGTGAAAATAACATTATTTTTTTATCGAAGAGCGAATTATTATTTATTTTGTTTTAATCGCGAAATCGCGAAAACCACTGTAATTGAAAAAGTATCTATAAAGGCGAAAAATATAAAAAAAAAATTAAATTACTGAATTTATTCATATTTTTTAATAATTTGTAAAATCACGAAAATTGTGTTACCGGTGAAAATAGTGATAACTGAGTAAATTATGAAAAATTTAAAAATCTTTTAAACTACTAAACTTGTTCCTATTTTTTATAATGGAGAAAATGGGGAAATCGATAAAATGGCGAAAATCACTGTAATTGAAAAAATACTGCTCAAAAGGAGAAAATTATGATAAAATTTTAAAGTTTTTTAAATTAATTAATTTATTCCTATTTTTTTATAATATCGAAAACCGCGAAAACGATGAAAATAGCAAAACAGCGAAAATTACAAAACTGCAATAATGGAGAAAATTGCCAATTTTTTTATAATGGCAAAAACTGCGAAAATAGCAAACACCGCGGAAATGCCTAAACCGCGATAATATCGTAAATCGTGAAAAAGGCGAAAATCTAGAAAATGAGAAATACCGCGAAATGACGCAAATCGTGAAAATGCCAAAAAAAGTCCTGATTTTTTGGAAAATTCCCGTACATTTCTCGGTCGCTGGGACACCTACGGCAAAGTTCCGAGGTATCGGAGATATATGGTCCTTTTTTGTACCGACCTTGAGGCAATGATAGCAAAGTTGCTAAGAGAGGCTGCTTTATGTTATGACGGAAAGCGATCTCAACCAATGATGAAGGAGAACTGCCCACACTAAAAGTCTTTCGAGTACGGATAGAAGGATCTTGTTGGTTTAACCCAACGTAAAAATATTATTGATATCATTGAATAAGTTCAGAAGTATCAGGAATTATAAAATCCGAAAGAGTAAGTTAAGATTGGAGTAAAGTATGCCAAGTTAATTGTCGTTTTGAAAAAGCAAGATAGATTAGTTTCTAGCGTCCTTTAAAATTCCTTAATACGATTTTATATAACAATAGATAATTTTTTATACTTGTTATCTTGAAAAATGTTTTTCCTGCCATTTACTAAATTCACAATTTTCCAGGATTTTATCCTAATTCGATGTTATTACAACCGTTGGAAATGTTTTACTTATTTCAGTTATTTCTTTCAAGCCTTTCAGACATCAAAATTATTTCAATGCAACAAATTCCTAACAAGGTTGATCTATTTCCAGCCACAGTGTCGTGTACATAAGCTTGAATTTATGAAGAAAAAAATATTGCAAGTAGAAATTATTCTATAGAAGATTTCTATTAAAGTCCATAAAAAATTACTATTTATAAATGGCAAATACGACAAAAAAAGAAAATTCAAAACGGAAGAAAGAAAGAAAATCATCCTGAATAGATTTTAAAAAATTAGATGATACAATAGTTGATATCCTCAAATCAGGTTGTGCGGACACTAATATCACTAATGAAATTAGAAATTTGTTGAAGATTTTGATCGTTCAGTACAATTAAGAGAGGCCAATAGAAAACTAATTTACAAATTCACGGCCAACGATTCTGCAGGGAGGTGGCCAGCTGGGGATCATGCTCAACCATCAGGTTTTTTTGACTTAATTAATTATTTAAGTAAAAGTATGGTAGCCGAGCATATTGGAGCTGAGTTACTGTGCGCCTGTTTCTGGATGTTGTGGGTTCAATTCCCACCTGAATCAGTTAATTTTCATTTCTCAACATCTGCAGGTAATGAATCTTGACATTTCCACTCTGGTACGCACGGGGCGTCGACACCAAGGTAGCCGTCAGGGTTTGGCATAAAGGACCCTCAGGGCCCACTTGCCGTACTAGTTCCTCCTGTTCCAATACCATATTATAGAGGATGGGTGTGCCCCAGATCCCAGCGTCCAACCACGGCTCATAAAACAGATTAAATTATTATTTCGCCATCAGATGGATTCGAACACGGAACCTTGAGCTTTGGAAGTCAGTGCCTTATTCTCTAAGCTACCCCACTCCCTATATTTAACATATATACCATAATCATTAATTAAAGACACCTAAAGGATGATAAATAGTTTTGGCAGCTTTTCGGGTCAAATATCCCAGCTATGCATTGGTTGCTTTGTTTCATTGTTACAATATAGTGCATTAATTTCAAATATTGTTTTTCTTATTTTAGATAAAAAATAAATCAATTGGTTTATGACCTAGAAATCGGTCCAAAGCAAAGGCAAAAATTGATAATATAATTTTTTTAAAAAAGATTTCTCCTATTAGTAAGAAAATGGCTTATAGCTAAGATCATCAAAGACATTTTTCTATTTTCAATGTTAAATCAATCAAAGAAATTTGCTGAAATCTGTGACCTACCGTTGTTTGAGATTTAGTTTTATGAAATGTCACTTAATGACTTTTTACAATAAACTGATGCTATAATGAAAATCGAGTGTAATATGATGAAAAAACTCAAATGAGGTGATGGTGACGAGTTTCAATAGCGTTTTTTTCTCTTCAAATTTGGGATGGTTGTGGATATTCTTCAGGTTTACTTGAGTAATACATTTTTAAATCATCATGTGGTCTGAATCTATAAATACCTTTAATTTATTAAAAGGTATTGACAATTTTACTGTAATATATTTTATGAACCTCGCGCGGGCTCATTACCGCGTATGGGGAGCGTCCCACGGGTGGCGGATGTGGGGATGGTCGGTGGAAATTCCTTGGAAGTTCCTCCCGGCTAAGTCCGATGGACTCGCTGACCAACAATGAGAGGGGCCCTCCAGACTTGCTGGAGGGAGGGGACCTCCAGACTTGCTGGAGGTAGGGGCCCACCAGACTTGCTGGAGGGTGTGACGTAGGATTGAACGCCCTACTCACATATCTTTAGTTCACCAAACACCACAAAAAGTCATGGATCTCCCTAAGGTAAAACGCTCATTATCCGGAGGTAAACTAGTCCCCCGTTCGGGTCTCCGGGTGGGGACTGCTTTAGGGGATTCATGGTGCAAGTTGAAATATAGGGATTTAAATATTGGTACGTGGAAGGTAAGGAGTTTAAACACAGCAGGGGGGCTAAAATCGGTCGCGAATGAGGTGAATGGGTACAATTTGGATGTCGTGGCTCTGCAAGAGGTTCGCTGGCCAGGGGAGGGCTCGATGAGGGAAGGAAAGTACACTATTTGGTACGGAGGAAGCGGGAATCATTGTTTGGGTACCGGGTTTCTAATTAGGAGTAGATTACTATCCGCTTTGAGGGACGTACAATTCTTTAGTGATAGAATTTCGGTAGCCACATTTCAGGGACGTTGGTTTAAAATCGCATTAATAAACATACATTGTCCGACCGAAGACAGTGACGATGAAGTCAAAAGTGAATTTTACGATAAACTCGAATGGGTTTATGATAAACTACCGCGAAACTACATGAAAATAATTGTAGGTGACGCGAACGCAAAGGTAGGAAGGGAAGAAGTTTATACTCCGACGATTGGTAAAGAAAGTTTGCACGAATATAGTAATGATAATGGAATCCGCCTGATAAACTTTGCCATCTCGAAAAACCTGATAATTAAAAGTACGACGTTTAAACACAAGGATATTCATAAATATACTTGGACATCACCGGATTCGCAAACACGAAATCAAATCGATCATGTCTTGATACAACATAGCTGGCAAAGCAGTATAATTAATGTACGGTCTTATCGCGGAGCAGAATGTGGGTCGGATCATGAATTAGTAATCGCGAAACTTCGACAAAAACTTAATATAAAAAAGAGAAAAGAAAACCGTTTCGATTTTGAGAATTTTAATTTGGAAAAATTAAAAAATCCATCAATTAGAAACCAATTCGAGCTAGATGTTAAGAATAGGTTTGAAGCTTTAGAGCTTCCTGACGAGGACAACGAGGATATTGACAAGTTATGGATAGAGATCAGGGATAATATTAAAGCGGTCGGTAACTCGTGTCTAGGAAAAAAGGAAAATAAGAATAACAAACCGTGGTTTGATGAAGATTGCTTAAACATGTGTGAAAAAAGAAAAGCCGCTAAATTAAAAGCTCTAAATAATCCTAGCGAAGACAATCTGGAATACTTCCGAATCTCAAAGAACGAAACGACAAAATTGCTCAAAAGTAAAAAAAGGGAGTATCTTAAAAATAAAATAATTGAAATAGAAACTAATAGAATCGAAAATAACGTAAGAGACATGTACAAAGGTATAAACAGATCACGTAAATATGTAGGGCCCGTAACGTCTGGAATTAGGGATGATAATAACAATATTCTGACCGATCCGGTTGACATATTGAATAAGTTTAAGGACCACTTTGACAATATTTTAAATACGGGAAATTATGATCTATGTCCTCCTTCTGAGTACCAGAGTGCTGAACCGTTAATAGAAGGACCAAGTAAAGTGGAAGTTGAAGTAGCTATCGGAAAATTAAAATCATATAAAGCAGCGGGAATCGATAATATTCCTACTGAACTAATTAAGGCATGCGGAGAAGCTGGAGTTTCTAAAATACATCGGTTGGTTAAAAAGATCTGGGTGAACGAGAAATTACCTAAAGAATGGAAAGAATCTATTCTTATTCCGATTCACAAAAAGGATCCGAGGACGGATTGTAATAACTATCGAGGAATTTCACTCCTCCCGGTATGTTATAAAATATTCACTTTAATCTTAACCAGTCGAATCACGGAATACGCCGAGGAAATTATCGGAGACTACCAATGCGGATTTAGACGGAATCGTTCGACTATTGATCAAATATTTTCTTTACGGCAAATATTAGAGAAAAAATTGGAGTATAACGGTATTGTTCACCAGCTGTATATAGATTTTAAAAAGGCTTACGATTCTATTGACCGACAGAAACTGTATAATATTCTAATCGAGCAGGGGATTCCAAAAAAACTAGTAAATCTAGTCAGGATGTGCTTGACGGAGACACTCAATAAAGTTAGAATCGGTAATAATTTGTCCGAAAAATTTGAGGTTCGTTCGGGCTTAAAACAGGGGGATTCTCTTTCGCCTGTCCTGTTCAATTTGGCATTAGAACATGCCATTAGGGAGGTAATGCGAACCGAGAAAGGGTTGGATCTGGGCGGGACAACATCCGTGCTGGGCTATGCTGATGATCTGGTACTGTTAAGCGAAGACGTTGAAACTATAAAACTAAATACGACAACTTTAATGAAAGCCGGTAAAGAACTAGGACTCGAAATAAACGTGGATAAAACAAAATATATGGTTAGCTGCAAAAATGGCGTTATTGCGGGTGATATCGATATAGAAGGAAATATATTTGAACAGGTAGAGAAGTTTAGGTATCTAGGTTCTACAATAACTAGAAAAAACGAAATTGAAGAAGAGATTAAGGTTAGACTGAAGGCGGGGAATGCTTGTTATTTTTCTGTGACAAAACTACTTAGTTCGCGCCTCTTGTCCCGAAACTTAAAAATTAGAATCTATAAAACAATTATCTTGCCTACAGTTCTTTATGGATGCGAAACTTGGCCGCTTACATTAAGGGATGAGCAGCGTCTTAAGGTTTTTGAAAATAAAGTATTGCGTAGAATATTCGGACCGAAGAAGGATGAGTTAACCGGAGAGTTCAGACGGTTACACAACGCCGAATTGCGTGAGCTGTATCCGGGTAATATAATTGATGTAATTTCTACGCGGCGAATCAAATGGGCTTGTAAAGTTGTTGGGCTTAGTAACGAGAGAATTCCTAAAAGGTTAATATTTGCTGTGCCGAATGGTAAGCGTCCGAGGGGTAGACCGAAGCGAAGGTGGGAAGATTGCATTAAAGCCGATCTGAAGGGACTGGGTTTGGACGGCGAACGGTGGAGGGAGGTGTGTAACAAGCGATTGGTGGTGTCGGCATCGAACCTTCGGGTTCGCTAAGCCTTATTATTATTATTATTAATATATTTTATGAAAGAATTTATTAGCATGACTTAAGTATTAAGTTTTGATTTGATGTTGAACATATGTATCAAAACTAATTTTTTAGATAATATAAGTATGACAAAAGATAAAAACTATACAAACAGTGTTGTCGTTCCTACAAGGATCCTCATATTTGTACAAGATTATGAGGTATTTTACGAGGTATGAATATCAACCAGCCTTGTACTTCGTATATAATTTTTGCTATCGTATGCAAAGTTATATTTTTATGAATGGAGTTTAGATTTGTTTTACAATTATTTTTATTGTGTTATTATTTATATTAAAATGTAATACATGAATTCTGTTGCTTTATAGACCAATAAATTGCAGTTATATCAACTTTAATTAGATTATGATTATTATTTCCTTCATAAAACTAATTATTTATATATATATTTTTTTTAATTTTCTAGAGAACAAAATTTAAAAAAAAAAATGTCATATTTGAGAATATTTAGATGTGGAAATTCCAAATCTTAACTGTTTCTCTTTAAAAAAATATTTGAATCCACTTTGGTCTTTCAGTTGGAGTATAAATTGTTACAAATATACAAATTTCAAATATATTTCGATTTTTTTTTTGTTTTGTAGGGAATTGAGTAATTTTTGTAAATAATCTGAGAAGGAGTTGATCGGGGGGTGCAGTCAAATTAATAATAAATTAAACTAGTAGAATTATTTAATTTTTGCCAACGTTTCGACCCACTTTGCATGTCTTCATCACGGTGTAGGATGTAGCACGGCGGTAGGCAGTTGAAACACTTAAGTGACCTGCAATGAAGACCTGCAAAGTGGGTCGAAACATAGGCAAAAATTAAATAATTCTACTTGTTTAATTTATTATTAATTTGACCACACCCCCGGATCAACTCCTTCTCATATTATATCTGTACATCATTTGTAAATAATCGTTGGTGCATACCAACAAAAAATTGTAAAAGTTTTTACTTATTGGCAAATAAAGTTTCTTTACCTTCATCCCTTTTCCCACTGAAATTTCAGGAGGATGTGAATGTGGTTCATCATGTCTCCATGAAATCGTCTTTCATTTGATAACTCATTCATCAAAATCCTTGGTTATCAAAATTTTTGTAATTTTGGAAATAAATCGAATTAGCCTTGATGAAAATTTGAAGTAAAAAATTTTTATTTTTCGATTGCTATGAAAATTCGTATTTGAGGGTTTACAGAAGTGCTAAATACAAATCTCAGCTCTGTTTTTTGTTAAAAAAATATTTGAATCCACTCTGCTCTTTCAGTAGGTACAAATATATTTTGATTTATTCATTTTTTATTTTGTAGGGAATTGAGTAATTATTCAAATAATAACCAATTCTCTAAAGGAATGCACTTAAATATCTAAAACATCTTTTTTAGCTGCATGGAACTCTTAGAGCAGTATCTAACTCTATGATAATTGTGAAGACTGAAATTTACATTGAACTGCTCAAATGGATGCAAGTACATTAAAAAGTGGCAGAAATAACAAGAATGGATGCTGGATGACTAAAAAAAATACATATACATATTATTAAAACTTTATATTTGAGTATGAAAATACAGTTTCAATATTTGTCTTCCTTTTTAAGGATGATGATGTATTTACATATTTACAATATATAATATAAATTTTAGATGGGGGTCTGACTAGAAAATGTTGAGTTAGGACGGGTATGGGATGGTTACACCCTCGTAGGGTACTCCTGTGTACGCGATCGCATTGAGCGTGATGAATAACTTCTCTGTAAGGTCTATTGGATGAAGGAGGGCTTTCGTCCTACCTGGGCTTCTCACTCTTAGCAAGAACATTCCATTCACATATACCTATAACAACAGAAAGAAAAACAATATTTATAAAGAAATTGAAAGATTTCTAATAATAAATATTATTTATTCTGATCTTACAGTATCATCAGTGGTATTATTTTGCAATATTTAGTTTAAAAAGAGTATTAACAATATTCATTGTTGTTTTTTTCAAACCATTCCTATCCCTTACTGAAGTTTAATCTGTCAATCATTGAAAACAGTAATAATGATAGTGTTTCCAATAAATATTAGAACTCAGATAGAAGAAACAATTCCAAACACATAACCAGTTATTTTGTGGTAAATCATCAAAATGTGAACATTTTGAAATAAATTAGAAGATACTTAGCAGTAATAATTATACTGTTTCTGATCAATAATATATAGGCATTAACAAAATTACAGATGATGATTGTTAATTGGAAAACAAATTATCATATTATATATTAGGCCCACTGTCTGATATGATAATTTGTTGCTCAGACTAGTAAATTTCAATGAAAGCCGAAGAGATTTCGATTAGTTAAATCTATGGCTTTCATACTAGTATATCATCATCATAAAATAAATGTCCACCTCTAGTTTGTCAACATTAAAACCAATAATTTTTTTTATTTTTTTATTAACGAAATTTACAACTGTAATTAATAATAAATACAACAAGTAAATATGAACAAGTAAGATGACATGTAAAACATGAAGAGAAACTACCCATTGGTAGCACTCCAATTATATTTCTATATTAGAAGGTCCCGAGGCCATCTTCTTTTCTGACGCCTCGGAAGGTTATTAGGAATAGAAGAGGAAGCAAGGATGGAAACGAGAGGGTTCGGATGGTTCAGAAGTTTATTATGAAAGGACAGGTATCTGGATTGAGCTAAATCGGAAACATATGGTACATTAAAGTCATTATGGATGATTTTATTTGTGACAAAGTAGGGAGCATTAAGGATTTTGGATCCAATAATTTAATAATCAATTTAATAGGACAAGAGTCCCCACTGCTGGACACCTTCATCTGCATCTACTAGCATCATTGAACTATCTCCATTTGTTATAGGTTAAATACAGTATTGCATATACAGTAAATTCTTGAATAGTAATGCTGAAGCAGTATTACAATACATTCATTAAGAAGATTATATATTTCCTTCATATAACTTTTCTTAAATCAATGTATTAAATTGTTTTATTGAGTTTGTTTAGTTATTTACAATGAAATACATATTGAATTACACAAGTTAGTCCAGTCAATGAATGATTATAGAAGGAAATGGCGAGGTCACAATTTTAGACTTTACGACATTGTTGGACTTTGGAGCCAGATATGGGAGGGAGGGAGGGAGAGGAGGAGGAGGAGGGTGCCTATAAGGTAATTATTTTGGGATTTTCGTTTATATCAGGAAAACTATCCATCGCATTGACAAAGACGTTCTATATAAAATTAAAGCTGATAAAATTTGCAATATGATTGATTCTATATATTTTTTCGCTACCTCGCTTAATTTCTCATCATCGACTATGACTAATTAAAAAAAAAAAAAAAATTGAGCATTCATTGTCTGGACTAAGTACTACATAGTAATAACTTAATTATAGAAGATAACTGGTATGGCTCAAAGAATTACCTCAAAACAATTGACTTTTCCAGGAGGCGGCTGGTTCCATTCTATTAAAATACTGTCTGGTCCAACCTGCCTCACGATCCTCAATCCCAAAGGATTAGTAGCATCGTACGTCGCATCTTCCTATAAAATTAAAAACTTGTATCATGTATCTTACAGTAATATTTACCACAAATTATGAATTGTCCCATAAAAATATTTAGCCATTTATCTAACGCTAAAAAAAACTTAATATAAAACTATACTTACATCATCAGGACAGAAATCGTTGGGCTTATTAGCATTCAGATAGTTGCAGAGAGTCCTCCTATCAAAATCAAACTTTGCTGTCGGAACATTAAAATCAGCAACGGTGCTCATCAGGTGGGCGCCACTCCAGTTCTCGCATTTTGTCAAATGCTTAAACTCATCGGCCATGGCTTGGATCATGGCATCTTTAAGTCGACACTTCTCTTGCAGGTTTTCCACGGTAAGAGCAAGGGTTGACACGGTTGGCTTTAGTACGTAACCTGTCTTGTTTTTCTTTGCATCCCATCCCACAGTTCCCGCTCCAACATCCTATACAGAAAAATTGTGCAAAACACACATTAATGTTTCAACATTCAATAATAATATTCAACAATAATCAATTACATATTTGAGTGACATAAGCATTCATCAACAAATTAACGATACTTGATATGGTATTATAAATTACATTATAAGGAAAAATTAAATAAAAAATTTCTTCAGTATTCTGGGACAAAGTCCCTTCCCAAAGAACAAAATTAAAAGAACATTAAATAGTGGCCAAGACAGTGTTAAATATAATACTAAATTATCGTTGAAGCATGACAAATGATGGGTGTAATAAGAGTTCAAGAGAGGGGCAGGTCGAATTAGGAAGGACTTGTGGAATATAGCAGTTCTGTAGGATAGAAGACAGAAGCACGAGATTGGGTGGGATGGGATTGGAAGGAGGATTTAAATTGTAGGTACTGTACTGCTGAGATAACTTGGTATAGGAAGGATACAATAAAATACTGAAAACTGTAAAATGGGTAGAGCGACTGTAGCTCGACATAATACTGGATTATATGCATATTTCTGGCAACCTTGAAAACATATTTAACTAAGCAGTTCAAGTCTTTCTTCATGTTCACCAGAAAGAGACCATCATACACCACCATTGTTAACATAATTATTAGGTCATGATTAATAAACACATGCCTGTGATACAGTTCTTAAAACAGTGTGTAATTTGTTGTTATAGTGAACCAAACAATCTGCAAAATGGCCTAATGTAGCTACAAGACACTGGGTGTTGGATCTATTATTTTCGTGAAGCGTACTGTTGTAATCATCATTTAAAATTAAATAAAATGGCAAATATTGCAAGCAATTGTGGTTCAAGCAGCAACTAAGAGCAATAGAGTTTTAATTTTAGAGGCTTATAGATTAATTTTGACAAGATTAAGAATATTATAATTTGAGAAAATACTTTTAAAACAATTTTCTTTCTTTTTCTATTACTTACGGTAGACTTCACAGTTGATGGTTGCCCAGCGTCTGAAAAAAAAGTGAGAATAAACATTCCAAAATGAATACCAATACTTCAATTAGCTCAACTAAAAATTAAAGTTTTGAGGGTAGCACAAATTAAATATAAAATTTAAAAGAATTATAAATACAAAACAAAATTGCAGGTTTTTAATTTTTCAGTTAAAGAAGGAATAATTGATTGGAGGGCTATAAAAACACTACATTTATAAAAAAAAATCTTTTTAAAGATTTATTTTCAGGAGATCAAAAACCAAGATTAAAATAATTGTTAATTTATGAATAACCTAGACAATTGAATTAATAATAATGAACTGTATTATTTTTGGTGGCTTTTCGTAGAATTATTTTTAACAATTAAGTAATATAATGTATGATGAGAATTATTAAAATTACAAATTAAAAAAATTTAACTGAGAGTTATAGAATTATATTTGTTTTGAAATTTTTTAACAGACCTCATAAATTTAATTAAAAATTAAAATTATTGACTAGAGATAACACATGTTTTTTGGATATAGAGCCATTTTCTGAGATTAAAAAAAATCAATAGTTACATTCACAATGACCCTAGCAAAATTGGTTTTTGTAAAGATTTTTTTCAAGACTCAAATTTTCATAACAAGATTTACAAACTTTCTGCATTTTGAGAAAAATGTATCAAAGGTAACGAGATATTTTGATTAAGTTGGATAAAAGATGGTTTTGTTTTTCTTTTATTAAAACTATTCCCAAAACTTCATTTGATACAGACTCTAACATTTTCTTATGCAAGCTATAAACTAATAAAACTGCTAAAGTTATGAAAAAAGAATAGTTAAATATCCCTTAAATTTAAAATTTTAATCAGACGAACTAATAAAAACTATTGCAGAGATTGTGAATTAAAGAGAAAAATAAAGACAAAGGAAGGACATAAAGGATTAAGGATCAGAAAAGGACTTACATTCACTTTCTCGATCGGGATCACAGGGCTAGAAATTAAAAAAAAAAAAAAAAAGGAATAAGCATCAACTAACTCAAAAAAGGATTATACTTAATTCCTAAAACTTAATGGTGTTACAAGTATATAAAAATCAGACTTTTAAATAAATATTGGAATCAATACTTAATGTACTTTGTTAATTTAGGTTATAATAATTTATACATACAATTTATTATGCATTTCAAGAATTGAAAGGAGTTTATACTTTATTCTAAGAATTATATAAATTCAAATGTGTTATCAAACGAATTGGAATGCATTATAATTCTGAGGAATGAGAGAATAATAATACACTGAATTAAATCACAAACGAGAGATAGTATACTATGTTTGAAAAGTAGCCAAATAAGATTGTTCATATAATATATTTATTAGTTGATGTTTTGGGGCTGTATCCCCATATTCAAATTTTCCTAATATCACAGTATAATATGTCACAATAATTTTTATTACATTTCTTTCTGCTAGCGTTCCCACTTAAAATAAATAAAATTAGCCTGCAGATATTTAACTCAAAATAATACAGTAAAATAATATTCCACTAAAATATATGGCACAACAGAACAGATAATATTTTAGTACCTGGATGCTGGGTAACCGGACCCCTAGCTCCTTGATCAAGTCGCCAAGAAATGAACCCAATGTCTCATTGCATTTTTTACATGTCTAAAAAAAAATAAATAAAAAATAATTAGTTTTATAAAACATAAACACAAAAACTTGATACATTTTTGTAATATACTTTAGGTGTTTATTACTTTACATATATTAAAAAATATTATCGATTTGCGTATATAATGAAGTCTATCTTGATCCAACAAGCTCAGAACTGACTGTTTTTTTTTTTTTTTTTTTTTTTTTTCATTAGACACAGTTATGATTGGAAATTATTTTTTCATGGACTCAAAAAAAAAGATAAAATATGATAAAAAATATAGAACTTTTAAAGTAGCTCAAATATGCAATTATTTTTAATTAATTGTTTGCAACTCAGTGCTATAATGAAGAAAATTCTTTAAAAATATAAAAAAAAAATAGTATGAAATTATATTTAAAAATACATTTGGTTTGGCTCATATCACCTTTTTTTTCAGGAAAAATAAAAATTTTGTTTAATGCACAAACTTCTTCTTGGGAAGTTAGAGAAGAACAAACTGTGAAACTCTAACATGCCAATTATAATTATATCTTAATGGACTCCGGTGTATAAATATTATGCATAAAATATTTAGAAGGATCATAAAATTTTAGCCTTAAAAATTTATTATCTAATGAAAGAAGGTAATATCATATTAAACAACTTATGGTATGTGACAAATGCTTTACCTTTTTTAATTTAATTAATTTTATATTTGAATTAGTGACAGGAGCGAAATTGGACAAATTTTTTTCTTACAATTATTTTTTATGTGAATTATTGGAATATACAGGAACCTACACTGTTTTATGTGACAACCTAACTGCTCTGGAGACTCATTATAGAACCATTTTCTTTGTTGACATTTATACTCTTGTATTGTACTTGCGCTGTGTGAGATTTCAATTCTAGGAGGGAAGCACAGTGGACTCTTTTATAATCTGTTGCTGGGTATCCGAGCTCCCAGAATGCACTTAGACATGACAGAGTCCATTCATGGCTTGTGGAATCCTAATTGTCAATAATCTAAGCGAGGTGTTACATCTTAACCATCCTTTAACTTTAAATCAAGGTAAATTACCACCTCATTTGAATCATATACTTTGCTTCTTTTAATACATGTTGAAGAGAACCTGGGTCCTATCAGTCATGCCCTTCATGATGACTGACTGAGTCTTGTCTGCAGCCATTCTCATCTTCTTCCCCATACATATTAGCCGATAGAAATTCCTGCCACCTACTCTCAGCCTTCCCCTTTGGTAAAACAATGTTTTACATATCTTACAAAACCTCTAACTCATTACCCAGAAAAATAATTTTTCAACCTTAAGATTCAAAAGTGACAAAAATTCTTCAACTTTCATGGTGCAAAATCCATACATTTCATGTCTATATTAAAAAGCAATAACAGTTGGTGAAACAGTAGTAGATCTATTTCTTTTTCCATTTGCGTTTGCATTTTTTGGTTAAATTATATACATGGCCATGAGAAATATATATAATAATTTATATATGACATCCTGAATATGTATTTCTATTCACCATGACCATATAATTTAAATGTATACTAATTTTAGTCTAATGAGGTGAACAGAAAACAATTCAGATTTTAAACATTTGAAATATTATGTTTAAAATGCATTCTGCTTCTGTTCACCCATCTATCGCTAAATTGAAAAAAATAAAAATAAAACATATAATACAGACACCAAACACAATTCACTTTATTACAGAACAAGAATACATTTTAAACTCATTTTACGGACAAACAAAACTGGGAGATATGCTTCTTCTATCACTTTTTAGTGTTCTTTTTAATTCATGTACGTCAGACACAAACTTCTCGAGAGAAGAGAGAATGTGATCGGCACAGTGGGTACAAGACTGCAAGAAGGTACTTGAATGAGTATATAATTGACAAGAATTATTTTAATTCACATCATTAGGCTTTAATTGATAACTAAAGATTAAACAAATTTAAAGAACTAGAAAATTAATTTAAGTATAACAACTAATTTGATATAAAAAATGTCTCATACGAATTTTTGTTATTTTAAGATTTATAAGAAACAAAGGTGATCCGCACAGAGAAGCTGCAGGAAACAAGCAAGGAAATGAAATTTATTGAATTGGCAACTGTTTATAACTAACTATCCATTTTCAATAATACACTAAGTACTATAGAAAAAATATATTATATAAAATTCTAAAACACCTATTTCACTGCATATTAAATTTTGAACTATTTCTACTGACCAAAATAGAAAGATAAATTATTAATATTAATATGGAATAGTATTAATTAAGATTATAAGGAATAGTATTAATTAAGGAAATATTTCCACTTGTTTTCAAAAGGATTAAGGTTATTAACAATTTTTTTTTTATTTATTAAAGATTAAATTTAATTAATATTCAACAGAGTTAGGCAAATCGTACTGACAATTACAGATAGAATAAAACTTGACAAAATTATTCATGAGTACCGATTAAAATTCTACCGAGTACAAAAACATGTTAACAAATACCGATTACCAGTAGTATACTGATTACTATTGTTGTATTTGATCAAACGATAGAAGTATTTGATTAAACAATGCTGAACACTTTCTCAAATGGCTTTCATTTTCCTATAGTCAGATATAATTAAATTGAGTAAAATTTAAGAAACTAAAACTAGAGAGACAATTACAGCTTCAACAGTTGATGTTTTACGTATACAAAAAATTTTCATTTTTCCAAGTGTGAACTTCCTATAATTCTGATTTACTTAGATTCATTATACGTTTAGTGTTTTACAGAGTAAACGAGAAAATTAAAGTATTTAGATTTTCTTTGTCATTGAGGTCCAATATTATTCAATCTGAGGTATAAATTTATTTAAAATAAAATATATTTTGAGGTTCCACATAAGAAAACAACAAATTTTGAGATAACAGGCTTCCAAAACAATTTATAAAGCAGTTTTCTTATCATTAAGGTCTATTAATATCTTATCAGAGAAGTAGCTTTTGGAAAATACAGTCAATGTTTTTGAATTTATTCTATATTAAGATCCATTAATATTGTGTTGTAGGTTTATGACCATAATAAAAAAAAATTGAAAATAATAATAATCCTCAATATCTATAATGTGACCATAAATTAAATGCCATCCCCATTCCTCTAATTTTCCGTACTAGTGGAGACAAAAAAAATTATAATATGCTATTTTAAGATTATATCAGAGATAAAGAAAAGGGGTAAGCTGCTCATATCTGAAACTGATAGTGAGGATTTATTGTTCAAACTTGTAAAAAATAATGGGTATTCAAACCTCTTATCTAATTTTGATATAATATATAACTAGTTTAATTCCACTATAACATTTTCATTTTATTTTTATGACAGTATCTGAAATTGTAATCATCTGTGATGAGTAAAGATATTGAAAGTAATCATGATTTCTTTAAACGAGTAGTGATGTATTCATGAATACTGAGTACTGAATAGTACCTGCACTCATCTCAAAATGCATGACAATTACAAATACTATTTATAAATGAAACTGAATACTGAATTTGTATTCATGATTACAATTTTCACTGAGAATCGCCCAACTCTGATCTTCCAATATAGTTGGAATTGCTACATTTCATTAAGGACATTATTATAATTACAAAATATTGTCCATTATAGTTATTCCAAACCTTAATACGCGAATAATTTGTCTGAGAGATATTTTAATTAAATTTAAGAAAAAATAACTAGATTAATTGGAAAATGTTTCAATCGATCATTCTATTAACTTCCTACCAACTGCAATTAATATAATTAACAATGTAATTAGTACAAAATAAAACTAAAATCAAAGAAGCCAGAATAAAGTTCTAACCTTCGAATGCTGAAAAGCTTTAGTCAGGTTGTCGACGGTACCTTTGATGTCTCTTCCTGTTGAGTTTGTTACAGCTTCTTGTGCAACTTGACAATCCTAAAAACAAATTACAATATTACTTTTGGATTAATATCATATCATAGCTATAAATAATAATTTATAATATAATATAAAATAAAATAGATGTTTAGCAATATGTTTTTTGAATTTTTGCATTTTGTAAAAATCCGGCAGTAATTAGGTGTGTTGTAATATAATAATTTAAATTAGTTTTATTTCATTCCATAATATCCCTAGGAAAAGATTTTTTACTAAAACAATTTTACATGTCCCATACTTTTTAGCAAAATAGAATATTTTGTAAAACACTCATGTTTTAATAATAAATTGACAAATAATACAAACATAGAAAAACTGAAAACTGATCATAACTAGACAGCAAATTATCAAATTGACAAATTAATAAAGTAAGGACTTATTTTCTTTTTCTTCTATGTAACGTTCAGATGTAACATTTTCTTCAACTTTCACTCACTTGAACTTTAAATCATTACAGTCAGGAGATTATCTCAATTTCAAGATATCAAAAACCTTTTCTAGCTCCCTCTTTCCAATATCTGTGTCTTTTTTCTCAATATCTATTTTTATTTGAGCTCTCAAGTGAGAATAGTGCCAGTATTTAAGAATGGAGAAAACAAGATGTATGGAAATCATATTTGAGTATTTCTCACCTTAGTGGCTCTAGCAAGTTGTATTTCAAGGTACTAGAAAAGAGAATTTCAGTCTATAAATCCGCCTTTCTCTCACAAACTTATTCATCCAAATCATGGACTTTAACATTCAAAAACAAGGAAAGACTGAAAAGAAAAGCACTAAGTTGTATACACATATATATATAGTAACTTAAGGCTTTTTTTTTTTTTTCCTTGTTCTTGAATGTCGAAGCCTTATAATTTGGATGAATAAGTTAGTGAGAGAGAGGCTGATGACAGAGCTCAGTAGTAGAGCGGGGTCAAGTAAAATGGTCCTAATAGAATAGTACTATTGCTCAAGAGTACCATAGTATTTTAGGTTTTATTTATGAATACCTTTTTTAGCTTAAAAGGAAACTTTTTTTTTTTCTTTTGGTCTTGAAGTATTTTTTTTAAACTTTAAAATGAAAAGTTTGTGGCTGATTAATACAACCAGTAGTCATAGATTTGGCGATGAAATTATTAAGATATCAGGATTCTTGGTATCGATATGTTTTCAAGCAATCACTATAACATTAAGTGCATTTCTAACTAAATACCAGGTAATTATTCTATACTACATACAGCAAACAGCGGTCTTGGTGGTTCAGCACTGGATGACCTTGTTGCATTAGTTGCATCACTCGCTTTTAATATTGGTTGAATATTAGAGTTTTCTGATGATTTACGGAATGGAAAATCTGGTGTCTCTGACATGTTTGGTGGAGCTAGAGTAGGTGTTGGTGTAGAAAAATGTATTTAAGTGTAGTATAAATTTGTAAACTAACTTGGCATTTTAAAGGTTTGTGACTACAGCTGTTTTTTGTAATCACATGTATTATGGAAAATATTAAATTTTAAAAAAGGTTATAATTATATTTGATAAAAAACTGAAAGAAATTGTTTTTACAATAATTCTATTGATAAATTTCTAACACATATAGAGACTAAATGAAACTAATATCAATAAACGATTTGGTGCAAAATTTATTTTTAATTTTCTCACATTAATAGAATTGCAATTTCATTGAGTGTTTTTACGTCTTATAACATTCTATTAGCCCTTTCCAGACAAACAATGTTCAGTACATAATTTTCTTTGTCATCTTATAATTTGTTTGAATTTTGGTTAGATTTATCAAAATTTGCAATAACGATTTGTTGACTTTTATTTCAATATTAAAATTTAAAATTTTTTTCATATTTTATATGTTATATTTTTAAAATATAAGAGATTATTATTTCTATAAACTTCTTGAATAAATGAGTAAGTAAAAATAATTAATATTTCAGGGAGCACATAAAATATTTGAACAACTTTGACCCACAAGGAAATCCTGTAAATTCATAAAGTGGTTTATAATTAACACTCATGTTTCTAATTAACTGAGATATACATAGCTCACAAGGGAAATTAACTTATATCCATCATATGATAAATTTTTATTCACTGAGCTTCAACAAAAAACATTCTTGACCAGCAACAAAAAATCAGTGAGCAGTATTTATGCTATTTCTCATTGAAAAAGATGATGATTCATGTTTAATCTTAAAAAATATCAGAAGCATGTTTTTTGAAGAACTTTAAATCTTACTAAACAGATTTTTCTGATAAAGCAAAGATAAATTGGTGAATGATATAAAAAAATCAATAAAAGAAATCGATACGCAACATTTTAGTGAAATATTATTCAAAACCATTTTAAATTATACTTCTACACATTTACTAATTATAAAAAAATATTTAATTTTTATTTTTATTAATTTTATTATTCTAAAGCATGGAAAAGAACTATATTACTAAAAACCTTACCCGAGGCAATGATGTAGTATGCAGCGGTAGGCCGGCAAGAGCTGCCCTACTTGCTTCGATGTCAAGCAGGGACTCACCGTTGTCAATTTCTGCAATCAGCTCCTGAATTCCTAGGGCAGTTTTAGTCTTTAGTTGCAATTTTTCTAAATCATGGCTTGTTTCATAAAAATTCTTCATTTTGGAATTGATAGACCCAACATCACTTTCACCGATTTCAGGCACCTTGCTAAAATATAAGCATGAAACTTATTAATAAAATATTAGGGGAAAAAACACAAACAGATGAGATAATAAATTTATGTACAAGCTTACTGGAATAGTAATTAATTTTAATAATGATTTACATTAAATAAATTTCTATCTGTCTTCTTTTTTAATAGCTATTAACATCTACAAAGATACTTGAAAATATACATTTTTTGTGAACTACACCAGAGATATCATCAAATAAATTCTAGCACTGCCTAACACCATTCTCATAACTTTATAAGATGTTAAATCAATATATCTAATTGTATTGCTAAATCTCAAAACATCATGGAAAAATAAATTTAAAATATGCATGGTTAGTATTTGATAAGGCGTGAAGAAACTACCTTAATTAGCTACCTACCTCATTTTAGTAAAAAATTGAGAATTAATGAAAATGGACATACATGTTAAAAGGCGATTACTTTTGGATAGGATGAAGATGGGAGTTTTGATATTGTAGATTTGGGCAGTAACTGAGTTCTTCAGGAGGGAGGGAGTGAGGGGTATGCATGCAATTATTGGCAGTGTAATAAGCTATAATTATTACCATCATTATATACTTATGACTTACCTTGAAGTAGTATAATCTTCCGAATCAGATGCGATCGGGGTAGAAAATTCGTCATCTTCTCGGTTACTCACAATATTACAACTAACTCGGTTACAACTAACTTTTTTTTTTGCCACACTGATCTCAATGTCTATTTCTTCTATTTTTTGGAAGTCATCAGCAGAAAGTGAATCTCCTGAATCTAGCATCATCTCATCCAACTCTTCTCTCAGGCTTTTACCTTCACTCTCTTGATTCATAGAGTTGCTTAATTCTTCCAACAGTCTGTCTTTCTCTTCCAATTTGGCTTCATACTCTTTCCTCAGTTCTTCTTTATTAGCTTTCTCTAAACTGACCACATACCTCAGGTCATCAATAGCCATCTATGAATAAAACAGAAATATAAATATACAAACGTAAATTAAAAATTTGAAAATTATTCTAAATCATGAACAAGGATCTGAAGCATTTTTGATGCTGAATTTTAAGCTGATAAAGGTTTGTTCAAAATATATATTCAGATTAATTTTTATTTTATACTGTGTAAACACTAAGTATTTATCCTTTAAAGTATGAACAATTTTAATTCATTTTTTATATTACTGTCTCACTTTGCCAATAAATTATACTTTAAGACTTTAATTTTGGTAAATGTCAACAACAAACAAAAGTTCTACAAAAGAAATTTTCATGAAATATATTAATAATTAAGTCTTATTAATGAAAACTTAACATTTCTTTTATTAATTTTTTATTTTTATTTTTCATTTACAAAGAAGAATAAAATCAAGATAAAAATGTAGTTTGATTCCTTAAATTTTTTGGATTGAGTAGCCATTAAAATTATTTATGAAACAATTGTTTTATTTTATTCTTATTTCTTAATAATTACTGTATTATAGCAATTCAGAATAATTGTTGGAGGTTGGCTTTTTATGGATTTTTACCCAACCACATCAAACTCTTAATTATGATGGGATCATGAGTGTGAAAACAGGAAGATTAATAAAACTATGAGAGAAATTTTTTTTTTTTTCTGTTTGATAAGATGATAAATTTGATCACAATGAAAATGAACAACGACATTATAAATTAGAAAAGATACGATTGGTTAGTTAAAGACCTTATTCAAAATTAAGTTCAATCATATGTTATAGTAATACTGCTTATATAGTTAAAAAAAATATTTAAATTAAATACGTACAGACTTACGGCATTAGAGTCATACACACTAATTTTCAACAATAATTTTAAAATCACTTTACACTACTAAATAGTAATTATTAATAATTACGAAATATATTATATGTGTTATTTTTATCACAGAAAAAAAAATTATAAATATTATTCTTATTAATGGACAACTAAATTCTAAACAAATACAAATCATGCTAGATACTTGCGGACACCGTTTCTTCAAGTGCATGGATAAAGTTATCACTAATGTCAACAGAAATGACTTACATAACAGGTGAAAAGAGAGGATCAACTCATATAAAGACATGCTTTAAAGATAAACAGGGGTATTCTACACATACATTCAATGCAAGTTAGTAAAAGCAAAGAGTAAGCTATAAAATAGATGGAAAAGAATGTTATAAAAATTATTTCTGAATTTTTTCATGCTCGTTTGTTAATGAAAAAAGCCTCCACCAAATCTAAAAAAAAAATATATATCAGAAATTAGAAATTGTAAAACATTAACAACTTCAATTAAAGCATTTTTTTTTTGTTACTATAAAAAGCATTCCCAATGAAAAGTAATAATATATGTATATCACACCTCAAGAGTCTGAACCTCCTCTCTTAATTCCCCAATAGTGACATCACTTTCCATTATGTCTCGAGTTAACTGGTTAATTCTGTTTTTTAGAGTACTCACCTATAACATAAATTAAGTTTTTTTTTTTTTTTTAATTCAAAATGCAAATCTCTAACTTACAAAGGAAACTCATTCTCAGAAAATGATAACAATTTTAACAAATGATGCAACACAACGTGAGTCAGATAAATTCAGTAATCTACATTAATAATTAAAAGACAAAATGAAAGAAGGCAAAACAATCATTGATTTATTTATGAATCTCAAATAGGACAAATTTTTTCTGCTATCTTTGGTAACTGAGAAATGCCATAAATAAATAAACGATTACATGAACAACACCGATAGCAACTGCAGTACTAGCTAAGCTTCCTGACTCGCGTTGAGTTGCTGATTGTGCAGGGGTAGCCTCAGGTTGCTGAGGACTACTTCCTACCGATGTGACAGGTTGAGAGGCTGCTCTACTAGCAGCTGATTTATTAATGCCAACATCACTACTTGATTCTGGCTTTGGATGTACCTCAGCTTTCCTGTCGGCTTCCATCTCAAACTTCTCGTCCTGCAATCTTTCTAATTCTTGTTCTAGCTGCAAACCTTTCTTCTTCTGGATTTCTAACTGCCCTAACATAGGCCCTTCAACTTGTTTTTTAAGATTTTCTAATTCAGCTAGACAATCCTGAAGTTCTTGATTTAATTTTCTCTCTTCTCTTTCCAATGCATCCCTTTCGATTTCCCTTTTCTTGAGAGCTTCGGTCAATATCTTCATTTCCTGCTCTAATTGAAGCAATCTTTCGTGTAACTGAGCATTTTCAGCGGATATCTTTTTAGATTGATTTAACTTATATTCAGTTTCGGCAAGTTTTGCATCTTTATCAGATAGAGCGTCATCTTTCTCCTTCAATTGTTTAGAATAATTTCCTTCCAAGTCTGAAAACATTCCATCAAATTCTTGCAAAGTTTCTTGATACATATGTTCTTTCAATTCCAAATCTTTTATTCTCCGTTTCATCTCTATACGCTCCTTAGCCATTTTAGTCATTTTCTCAAAAGCCTCTATATCCTGGCCAGGATCACGGTCTAGAATTTGTATTATATTCGTGTCTTTGGAATCCAAAATCATTTCAAGGTCATGCACTTTGTTTCGCAAAGCTTCCTCTGCATTTCGAGAATCTTGAAGCATCCTGTTTTCAGAATTAAGCCTTGCTTCTAGAGATTGTAGCTTTGAAATTAGTTCTTCCTCCTTTGAATTCATTGGACCAAGCGAAGGAACTCCAGGATGTACAGGAGATATACCAGGATGTGCAGGAGGTACTCCTGCTACAGGTGCAGTTTGAGCTTGCTGCATTGCTACCATCATTCTCCACATATTCCACATTAACAGAGCAGGCATCGTATTTTCAAGCATTTGTAACCTGTACCTTACTTCCATCTCTCTCTCTTCTAATTCTTGGTTCTTCTTTTCATAATTCTTCACCAGAGATTCCATTTGAGATGTCTGTTTATGCTCTTCTTCTCTGGCTGCCATTTCACGTGTAAGTTGTTCCAATTGAGCTTTTAAACAATTTTTCTTTTCTCCAACTGCACTTAACTTTAGCTCCAATCTGAAAAAAGAAATTAAATAAAATGATTAAAATTTAAAAATTACTTAATCGTAAAATTCTAAATAATAATTTTACTATAGCAATCAATAGGATTAAGGTAGCCTTATAGGTAAAGTATCGGTTTCATAAGGAATACTTCTAAATCCTACTTTATTTAAGTACAGGAAAGCACAATAAATTTTATGACAGGTAAAGAATAAGGAATATTCAACAAAATAGGGCTCTAAGAATAATGTTAAGCTATGAATTAGCCAGAGCTGCCAATACCTGGTAAAGCTCTATGAAGGATGTTACAAGCAGGATGAAATTCATTTATGATTTGATGCATAAAATTAATTTTCCTAAACCCAGGCTTATAAGGAAAATATTCTTATAACTTTCACAATGATTTTGCTTCCAATCCTTTAAAGTGATCATGGTCAAAATAAAGCTAATAAACAGGGAAAATACCATAAAATAATTGTAGAACCCCTTAAAAATAATCGTTATTGCCATTAAATAGGGGTTAAAAACAGTTTATGCTATTGGTAAAGCATTTTAGAAAAAACAGGGATTTTTCTTGGAAATATATTTTAAATATTCTTTTCTATATACCACCTTGTTTAATTTTTCTGAACCATATATTATGGTATTTTTCAAGAACTAAAAATTGAGTTCTGGTCCAAAATAGAAATAAAATACCATTACATTTTTCTCAGATTTAAATTATTGTAATGAAACATCTTTCATTCAACACTTCAACTTTTAAAGAGATGAAAGTTTTCTGTTTAAAATAGGTTTTGCTGCACAAGTTTAAAAAAAAAATCAAATAATATTCCGTTTAAAATGTAAAAATCTATTTATTAATTTGTCAATTATTTGTTCTTCTTTGGAGTTATTATTATAGGTCAAGGTGACCAAACTAAAGCAAGATGGTTGCTAGGAATGTGGCAATGATAGGAATGCGGCATGCTGAAGTTTTGGAATCAGCATAGGGTTAGTCTGTAGGTTTTAAATTTTTCACTAGTTTAGAATTTATTATAGTGTATTTATTTACTAAATTTTATATTTTGTGTATTTTATTTATTAAATTTGTTAATCAGAATAAATAATCAATATTTAATTATCTTTCTGGAATGAAATGGTATTTTAATCTATGTTTGTAATAGATAATAAAATTATTATCCCAGCACTATCGGATCCAGGATTTAATTTTGAGGAGGGCTCCAGCCCGAAAGATTTTTTTTTCATACACATATAACAATAATTAATTTGAAAAAAAAGAAGGAAATTAACTACCTATATGAAATGATGTTTAAGTGGTTCTTGAAGTCCTATTAAATATAATTACACGAACAAGAATACTTTAAGAGATAGTTTTTAAAAATTTTTTCTGGAAAAACACGATTATATTTCACCATTTTGGGGGGTCTTCAGCCCGATAGCCCTTCCCCCGTAGATCCCAGTACATACATTTGATAGCATAAATAATGGTTATTAATTTTTTTCATTAATTAGTTATTTCAAAATTTACAAGAGTATAAAAAATATTCTTAAAAACAAGCACTTAAGCTAAATAGATAGTATTGTGAAGGGATCAGTATATAGGGGAAGAGGGAAGAAGGGAAAGATATAGTTGAGTCAATATGTTCACATCTCAATAAGAGTTGCACTATAAACGTTAGGGGATCCCTGCCAGGCATAAAGAGTGTCATAAATCAAATAGAAACCACCAAAAATAAATTTCAATTTGAATTAAAAATATAATTAGTATTTATAGCAATTACATGCAATGATGAGATTGAGTTCAAGATTATTATGTCTAAATAAGGCATTATTAAAAATCAACACTACCAGGTCATGAATTATGAAAATACTGTTTAACACCCTCTGAGCTATTTGAGGCCTTAATAATCCAACTAGATTGGCACACTCCCAATCTTACTAATTACTAATATGATTCAATTAATTCAAACGAACTGTCAAACAATTAATCAGTAATTATGATACGAAAACATCCTTAACTTACAGAGTAAATGATGTGGAGGAAATAACAACTAGCAGTCTCATAAATAAGTTTAAACAATACTTATTTAATAAATTAGTATAATAATACTATTAATGAAAATCGAAAATCGTGCTGATTATCCTTGGTAACAGATAAATAATAAAAATAGATAGAAATTTTCACAAAAATGTAATTGATAAAAGAATCATAGAAAACAAATTTAAGTAGGGGAGGGGGAAGACCTATCAGGTATAGAACATGCATCCTCACCTTTCATGGCTGCCTAGTTTTGTCTTCTTTCTTGATTTTTTTTAAGTTATAAAAAAACAAGAAACAAGCAATTTTGAAGTCCTCACTCGAGAACTATTAATAAACATAGCCTTAGTTTAGGAATTGTAACCTCAATCACATGGAAACTGATATCGATTTCCAATGATTTTACTGGACATCGATCGTTAATTTTTTTTCCTCATGAATCTCTATTTCCTCTGCCCAATGTTTAGCAGTTAAATAATTCCAGAAAGAGACAGACATTTTTTGATTCAACTGAACCTGTTTCTAACGTAATAAACTCAACTTGTTGCAGAATGAAACTCAGAAAGAACATGTTATTTCCGTTTCTTTCTGGTTAGCTGCTTAGAGGAGTTACAATAGGAGTGCACAAAAGGGGGATTCATGGAGCGTTACGCCATCCAAATTTTTGAGGGGGCATATTTTGAGTTTTTTAAAAATTTTTGTGGAGGCACATTTCGAATGGGTTTTGAATTTTCGAAATGAAAATTATTAAACCAGTGAACAAGAGGAAAACAAAGAACGGACCTCTGAAATTATCATTTTACATGACCTATTATTTTTAAAATTCTACTTTAGCATGAACTTTTAGGAAGATGAGAGCAATAAAATATCTTGCGGGAAGAAGGGAGATTTATGCGCCATCGTCCTTGGGAGGGAGGGGGGGGGGGGGAGGATGGGCACCTCTGCGTTACAATGATAAGCCGAAGTTTCATGCGCAGTTTCTAGAACATTTGTGTAAATTTGAAGTGAAATAGTTCTGAGAGGTCAAGACCGCTAGGAACCAGGATTGATTTGGTTCCGAATCGAATCTAAACGTTCTTAAAGAAAGTAATTAAAAAATAACGACTAATTTTGCTCTCGTAAATTGAATGGCTCCTCTTTTAGCAACGCCCTTGACCGTTGCCTGGATTTCTATTAATCAACTATTAAATCTTTCGACTTCCAAAATTGCAAAAACCATTTTTGATGAAACCTCTGATACTTAGAGAATAGCTCCTTTGGGTCTTGGGTCTTCTCCAGCCCAGAGTAACAAGAAGCTTTGACAAATACTCTTCATTGGCGAAGATAAGAAGTTGTCAGGGTTCAGTTTATTTTATGGTGAAAACTCTGGTAAATCATAACCGATATTAAGCAACTTTCCAAATTTGCTTTGTTTTTTCATGTTGGTGAAGAACTTGATTTTCGTAGTTTTTTTTTTGTTGATTTCAAAAAGATATTTTTCGAAAAACAATAACTTTTTTCCCTGAGGAGGACTAGCGGATCCAGGATTAAATTTTGGGGGAGGGGGCTTCAGCCCGAAAGATTTTGTTTTCATAAATGTTCATAAAAATTATTTGAAAAAAAAAAGTTAACTATCTAAATGAAATGGTGTTTAAGTGGTTCCTGAAGTCCTATTAAATGTAATTAAACGAACAAGAATACTTTAAGAGATGGTTTTAATACTTTTTTGTGTGAAATATGGTTATATTTTACAATTTTGGGAGGAGGGGGGGGAGCTTCAGCCCGAAAGGCCCCCTCCGTAGATCCGTCTGTGCTGAGGAGGAACAAAATGTTTCATTTTCATCTTTCTTCTTTCTAATTATTCATCATGGCAGGATTAGACCTTTAAATACAATTTTAACTAAACATCAAAAACCTGCACACACCAAACAAACCTTCACGAGTGGTGAAAAGTATGAAAGAATCGACCTATCCAAGACAAATCCGAACCTCCGAATCTTCGACATGAAACATAATTTTTGATTTACCTCGACAATATTCAAATTCCACTAACAAATACAGTACAATCCCTTGGCCTTCCACAAAAGAATGACAGACTCAAGAACAGAAGAAATCTTAACCTTAGACGTAAATTTAATCAGTATATTGCATGCAAGCAGAAGTGTGGTTGTCCAACTATGATTCTTTTAAAGTAAAATATAACAAAAATAAATATAAGTAAAAATTAGCTCGGAACACGGGCGGATCTAAGGGGGTGGGTGGCTTTCGGGCTGAAGCCCCCTCCAAAATGGTAAAATATAGCCATGTTTTATCCAAAAAAATATTAAAAAAGTATCTCTTAAAGTATTATTGTTTGTGTAATTACATTTAAAAGGGCTTTAGGAATCACTTAAACACCATTTCATATAGGTAGTTAGTTTCTTTCTTTTTTTCCAAAGTAATTATCGTTATTTTTATGAAAAAAACAGCTTTCGGGCTGAAGCCCAACCAAAATTAAATCCTGGATCCGCTAGTGGCTCGGAAAGTAGCAGTTTTTGACAAGTTGACAATTACATTTAGGATTTTAAACCCGATTCTTCCTGAATCACTTGATGATTAGTGAATAATTTGTTATGCCATATTTTAGTTTTAAACATAACCTAGAATCCAAACAATCCAAACTGTAAAGCCACGAGTCTCTAACATACAGATGAACACACACACACACACACACACACACACACACACACACAAATATATAGAATGGTGGGCCGGAAAAAACACACCTTCATGTGCCTTGGATCAAAATAACATCCTTTACCAATGATCAATCATAATTGTAATCCTATAAGAATTCAAAATGGCAGCAATTCCGCGTAAGAATTCGAATAAATATTTGAGTTAGCGGAACATATTCAGGTCAAACTTGCAATTCCATTGAAATTTAGTAGATCCTCTGGAACAGATGAACAGTAGTGGTTCCTAATAGAGTTTTCTAGTTTTAATGTTATTTAATTTTATTATCTAATTTTGAGTAAAATCATGGTCTTGTGCCATTGATAGCATATAGAGTACATTATTTTTTCTTCTATATTTAACATTTAAATAAAAAAAAAAATAGGTATGTAGGAATAATGGTTTTATCAGAATTGATTTTTTCGTTGTTATATTTTAAATAATGACATTTAAAAATTAAAAAAGTAAATTCTGATTCTTCATGCATTAGTCTTTCCTAGATTTTCGTTAAAGGGGGTGAAATTACAAACAAAATTGAGTCAAAATCAAAAATCCTAGTTCCAATTTTGGCACGAGGATGTTTATTTCTTTTCTTGAATTAAATTACATAAAACGTTTAAACAAAACCCAATTTTAAACGATCTATAGGCCTTAAAAACCCACATTGTCCTAAAATTATAATATCCAATAATTCACATTATCCTCTATTACCTGAAAATAATAAAATAAGTTATAGAGTTTGGATAGCGTTTTCACTAAACGATGGACACAGACTGACTATATTTGGTCATTCTCTATTAATAGAACGACGAGGAACATAACGATATGCATGTATCATGAAGGTCTGGTGTCCCTCAAAAACTCAGTTAGAGGATATACTTTGAAGAAGTACTTATTGCCGGACTTGAAAATATTAAAAACCTATGAGATATTTTTTCAGATCGAGTTAAACTTACTTCTGACACCTCAGCCTCGTGTCGTTCTCGGCCTCCTCTAGCTCGCAGCGCTCCTCCTCAAGAGCTCTGTTCTCCAGCTCCAGCTTGGCTATCCTGTCTCGCAGGTGCCGAACCTCCGCCTCCAGCCTCGCCTCCTTCTCTACCCTCGTCCTCAGGAGTCGCGTCATCTCGTCCGGCCTCGCTTCGTAGACGGCCAGTCTGGACTCCAAAGTCTCCGCCCTTTCGCGGTAATAGGCCAGCTGCTTCAGCGGCGGCACCTCTGGCTGCAGTGTTCCAGTCTCGATCTTCTCTCTTATCCTAGACAGCTTCTCCAGCTCTGTGGTCAGGTCCCCGTGTTCAGCCCTCGGTTCTGTCTGGGTCCCTCTGCTGGCCCATTCCGACTCCTCGAATATACCGCTTTCTTGGAGGCAGTCTTTTCTCTCTGTGAATGGAAGAACGGTGGCGATGATTCTGCTCGATCCTCGTATTTCTTCGGATTGCAGGTTTCTAGACTGTAAGAAAGTAATATGAATATAACAATTATAATTGCTGTATATATATATATATATATATATATATATATATATATATATATATATATATATATATATATATATATATAATAAAATAATAATAACGTGCTTAATAATAACGTTAAATAATAAAATTATATTATTGATAAGTGAATCAAAAGCGATTGTTAACCGAGGTGATAACTCCAATTAGTTCAAATTCAAAATTTCAATTTTGAATCTAATAACAACAAATCATCTTTACGTATTTCATAGATTGATTTACACCCTGACATAGTTGGATGTCATAGAATAATGAAGAATGAGAAGGATAATCTTTATTCTTGAAGAATCACCACTTAAAACGATTACTGTGGTATTATTAGATAAAAGCGCTAAATGAATACTGTGGCAATGAAACAAATCTGTGCGGTGAGCGCATCACACAAATTCCACTTACCACTGTTTTTTAAAGCAGGAATATGTGTTTTCAAAGCGAAGTGAAATTAAAAATTACAGACGGTATAAAATATTATTTAAAACAATTAATTACCATACTTTTTTTCACAGCCATCTAGTGTATTATATTCATGCTATTTTTGTCACTTACCAATTACTTTTTCGACTATTTATTTGATTATAGTAAAAAATCAAATACCACGAAATAGTTTTAGTCCGACAAGAGTGCCACTAATAAAGTAGGCTGCTGTATTTATTTATATTTCATTGTAGGTATTTTTATTTTTAAGCATTGTTACATGAACAAATTTTAATTTTTACATTGTTGTAATATATACAATTAAATATTAAATAACATAAACGCTAGCATTTATGAAAACCGCATATTTATATGTAATAATAATATTATCGGAATCCGTATATTATTAAGCACGTTGTGTGTATGGATGCTTGTTCCCACCTTTCGATCAAGCTAGGGTTTCTACAGTTCTCAATTACAATCTGTTATTATTCCTTTAGTTTATTATCAGTTTCTTTCATATTTTATACTGAAAACATTTTTTTATCAGGTTAGTATGTGAAATGGTTAATTTTTTAAAATAGAAAACAATAAAGATACTTTATAGAAAGAAATTTTGAAAATTAGGCATTTAAGCCCTGTTAGAGAACATTAAAGGGGATAAGGCCAACATTAAATTAAAAACTCTTCATTTTACACACATATCGAGAAAAATATGTAAAATAGATAATATAAAGTGTGAATGAGTGGCTTCGCTGTAGTCCTGGTTTACGAAATCGCATTAGCTTGTTCTACCTCACTTGTTCACAGTACACAGCGAAGTTTTTTTTTAAATGGAAACTTTTAATATTTATTTAAATCGAGGCTGCGACTTTAACATCAAAAGCCCTTGTCTCACGGCTATACTAAACGACTCGATTTCGCTTTACTTATTTTAAACTTCCATTAATGAAACCAGTTATCTAAGTTTGACAAGCGATCTTTCAGAACAATAGAGCCTATTGTGTGATCATTAAGGGAAGAAAGTATATGAGTGACGTCAATAAAAGAATAGATATCAGCGCAAGGTCGTTGTTGAGTGAATGGAGTATATGTGAGCTTATAATCGAGTACTTGCAAGGAAACAAAATCACGTAAATTTGAGCCCTAATAGTATTCAAGTGATAAAGAACGTATGAATTATTGAAATTTCATTATTCAAATACTAAAAACAGTTTTATATTTAGCTAAACACTTGCAATAACATTGTATCTGGAAGGTATGCAGAGGACCAGAGGGTGTGGCCTCACTTCACCGTGGCGTGACATATACCACTAACAGGCACGATACAATCAAACATCTTTAAGTACTTTTACCTTTATAGAAACTAATAAAATACATTCTAAACTGAATAATTCTGTTAAGGGACAATTGTGTGAGATAAAAAGCGAAAACATATTTCTAGTATCGAGGTTTTGAAGCTGGAAATACTATACGTCATTTAAAGCTAAAAGGTTTAGAGCCACGTTTATACATTTCGGAAATGCAAACAGACGAAAACAAAAAACACAAGAAACAGAGTGTTTAGACAATTCCGTATTTCTAGAGAAAAAAATATGCCAGGCATTGGGAATCGCTTTTGCCCTAACCTATTATAATTTTGAAAAGAAAACAAATGATAAAAGAAAATGAAGAAGTCAATAGACTCAGAAGGGGTCATGATAGGATGAGAGGACATCATTACGAGAAATTTAAAATCGGAGAAAGCCCTCCATAGTTGTAGAACGAGAGTCCAAAACATAGAGCTCTTCCTTCCTGTACTGGAGGATATCAGATCTGGGCAACCACCACCGACTTGGTGACGTAGCTACGGTGGTCTGAGGCATCTCAGGGAGGCCGTAGAGTTCAATTTTTAAATTGAATGAATTTTCAAGCAAAAAAAAAAAAATATATATATAAAATAAACTATTGATCTTACTCAAACACACTCTTGAAAGATCGACAGAAGTTGGAAATGACACTAATAAGAATCAAATACCCTAGGCTATCGAAACCACCAATTTAGACATTCGAATCTCTCATAGTTTGTGAAATTTTTAAACGTACATTATCCTTCATAATTATTCTCTTTTTAAATTATAATGCATTATTTCGTTCCTAAGAAAAATTGGAAAAAAAATCTCTAAAATCGTTGTTGTTCCTGTCACGGTTTTGCTTTTTGCTATTCAAGGACCACTTAAACATTATTTCATATACGTTTTTTATGTTTCTTCCAGGAAATTTACGGTTATTAAAAAAATTAAGTTCTTGGATACGATACTGCCCAACGGTATGAAGCTAGAGGAGTTGGCATTATGTTATCACTCGAGATGCCAGTCTCGTGACGTAGCTCCGACCCCACCACTTTTCTTTAATACTAATGACTTTGATAATATGTATCAGAAAATTTCAGGACATCTTGCGGTTTTATTGTTATAACGTAATTTTCTCCGATTCGCTAATAAAAATTGAAACTTCAAGCAAGTACCCTGTTGCCTGATATGAAATGGGATATTTCTTATTTTAAAAAATTAATCTTATTGATAAATGAAAGGTAATATAGTTACCAAGGTGGCCTCGGTGCACATGGCGGCGATGGTGGACTCGAGAGCCTCGATCCTGGCCTCGTAGTGCCTGAGGAGAGCCAGCCCCTGCTGGAGGCAGATCCGCTCGGCCACCCCGCAGCTCTGACTCAGGCTCAGCAGTCGGCTCTTCACGTCCCCTTCGCTTTTCGCCTCCTGTGGGGCAATAATACATAACAGCATAAATAAAGGTATATCTATATATAAAACTAAACAGTTTATAAAGCCAGGTTTACACATTCCAAAAACATCAGAAACACGAGAAAAAGTCTGGTGCGCGTATTACACAACTTTCACTTAACATACTCTTCTTAACAGAAAATAAAAAAAATTTCAGACAAGGGGAAGTGAAAGTAAAAATTTATTTTTCCTTGTGGGTATTTTCAATTTCCCTTATTATTTTAAATTTCCCTTATAACATACAAATATTAATTTTTATATCGCTCTAATATATACAATTAAATATTAAATAATACATTTATGAAAACCACAGATGTATATGTACATAATATTATCGGAGTCCGTATTATATTAAGCTCATGTTACGTATGGAAGCCTGTTAAAATCTTTCAGGCAAGCTCGAGGGCACTTGTATTCCTTTAATAACTCCATCACAACTATTATCTGTAATCAATGAATTTCTCCTTTAGTTAATTATCAAATTCTTTCATATTTTATATTTAACTATTTTTTATACCAGCAATTAATGTGAAATGGTTAATTATTGAAAATAAAAAAATCAAAGACACTTTAGAGGAAGCTAGTATTGAACATTGGCCATTTAAGCCCTGTTAGAGAACATCAATGAGAATAAAACTCACATAATATTGATGAAGTTAAAGTTAGGTCGGTGTTAAATTAAGTTAATGATTTTCTAAACAAAATATAAATTTGAGGTGTTTTTATTTATTTATTTATATATATTTTTTTTCAAGAATTAATTTAGCATTGAGGTAATTGAAGTAAAGATTAAATAGGTGTTGATGACCTCAGGGTTGTATGCTGCTAAGCCTTAAACAACAACAACAATCCACATTATATTAAAAACTGCTTAATTTTACACTGATATAATGAATTTAATAAAAACCGTTAGATCATTTTCCAGAAAATCGTATATTTGTTATGGTTCCTCCATTACGGTACTTCAGAGGAAGCTAATATTGAAAATTAGCTATTTAAACCCAGTTAGAGAACATCAATGAGAATAAAAACTAACATTATATTAAAACTGCTTGATTTTTATATATTATATCACTGATATAATGAATTTAATCCAAATCGATAGAGCCGTTTTCGAAAAAAATCGTAAAAATGTATTAAATCGATTATATAAAGTGCCACTTCCGGTTAGCCGATTTTTATGAAAAAGTTGCTGTAACATCCCAGGCATATAAAAACTTTAAATATGCAATTTCACTTTCGTACAACTTTTCGTTTTTTTGAGCTAGACTGTTAAAACACACACAGACTTATTACACAGACATTTTGTTTCGACTTGGTTATTTGGACTTATGGAACTTTGAAATGTTTATTTCCGTTGAAACCTGAGATTCGAAAATTTTCATGATTACTTTCCTTTACTATATATTTCGAATGTAGGTAAGTTAAAGTAAAAAAAAAAAAAAAAAAACACAAGAAACTGAGTATTTACATTATTTGTGAATTTGGAGAAACAAACATGGTGTACTTTGGAAATCACTTTTGCTCTAACCTATAGTAATTTTAATTGGAAGAAAAAGAAAAAAAAAAGGAGAATGAAAGAAGTCATAAGTTTCATCAAAGAAGATGATGGTTGGAGAAAATATAAATTGTACCAGGAACCATTAAATCAAACAACATTACTCCAGCAATAAAAAAAGTAGAGAAATGTGTAAAAGCGACGCTAGAGCTAATCCAAATTTCAAATGAATTCCCTTGAAAAAACGGCAGATGGATCGTTCACATAAGGACAAATACACATCACGAAGAGAAATATCCCATTTAAACATTCATGTTCCCCGTGGTTTGTGAAATGTGTAAACGTACCCTAGCTCTCTTAATAAGAAACCGTAATGATGAAAATAACAGAAATATATCAAATGATAGTATATAAAGATAGAAAGAAGACATACATAGTTATAATGGTTAAATGGAGTGCTAACATTTTTATGATTAGAACAGTTTAAAATGAACTCAAATAAAATAAAGACGTACAGTACAACTGAGTAGAGCTAAAGTATTGTTGTTTCCTCTTCAATGTATCTTGTTCTTTGTAACACTGAGGAAGAGGCCTTTAATTATGAGGCGAAACGTCGGCTTATTTTATTTGCTTACTACTACTTATCAGCCAACCTAACATTTACAATCTCCATTTATGGAATCATATGTAAATGTATATCAAGAACTTTTTTAAAATGAAAAAACTTGCTCAAAGGGGCTAAATTTTTTTGACATATTGAGAGAATGTCTTAAATCACAGTCAGATGTAAAAAATTTCGATTTGGAAAAAATAAAGCGTTCTAGTCGAGCTTAGATTGAATGGAATGAAAAAAGAAGATATTTATTAATAACAGAATTAAAAATAAAATAACTTAAATTTAGGAAAATTTAGTTAATTTATATTGTACCAAAATGATTTAAAATTCTATTAAATCACTGCTGTAAGGATAACTGATTTATTGTTCTACAAGAGTGCTACAAAGTTTTTTTATTAGCGAAAATTTTTGCAGCCCAACAAAACTATTTGAGGACCCCAAATCTAATAAACTTTAGGTTTTAAAACAATGCCATCGAGGTAGAAAAAAATGTATACGATAAGGATGATTTAACTGATCAATAATAAAATCATGAAGTATGAAGTCAGTGCGGACCAAATATGAACTACCTGGTGACCCAGATTGTACGATGAGGCAGAACTTCGCAAGCTGAATATCTAAACAATATACGGTATAAAAAGAAGTAGTGATATTTAATTATTCACCAGTTTTCATACAATACGTATAAATTATGCATGATTAATTTTTGACCTGACTTGATTATTTTAACCGACTGACTTGCCATTATTTCTGACTAATAATATTTTTTCAACAGGAAAATGTTTAATAGGCTTCAAATAAATAAATTCTGAGATATTTTTTTATTCGACTAAGGCACTGGCTTATGTGCTTCGGGTTCTGAATTCGAGTCTGGCTGTAGTAGGTGATTATTTATTCAGTTATATTAGCCGTGGATCGACTTTGAGTTCAGGGCACCTGCTGGTGCCTATCCTGCTTGTATAAAAATGGTACTATTAATGAAATAATTAATTTAGAGAGAAGATTTGATGGTTGCGCAGGATCTGCCTCTATGCATAACGGTGATTAAGAAATAGTATTTCCTTAAAAAGTATTGATACTTTGCAAAAAAAAAAAATCGAACCGAAAAGCTCACCGTTTTCAAATGCAAAGACCAATAAACAAGGATCATTTATCACTAACTAATCTATTTAGAATTAATTAACAAAACAAGTGGAGCTTACAGTCAAGCTGTTGTTAGAGGTGAATGCATTTTATACGATGCAAGCTCGTTTAATTGTAGCATGAATGGTCAAGTGGATCAATGAAGCAAAAATAATTCACAAATAAAGATAATTAATTTATAAATTATTTCTTAATTCTATTTTGGTGTTTAATTCAAATTAATGTAGGCTATTTAGCAGCCAAGGATGATTCTCTTTTTTTAACATTTTCCATTTCTGCAACATTTATTATGAATTGAGATTTATGACTGAAAAACATGTAAAACTGGCTTACAAAAAGTCATTAGCAAAATATATCTAATAGTAAAGTAAATACAACCGATAGGAGAGATTTGAATTGCGCTAAACAATAATAATTTGATTTTATGGACTCAGGCCGATACATAAGTGCGACCTTACCCTATTCAACGCCTGTCGTGATTTAAGACAATCGTTAAAATTGAGGTCAGTCATGACTCACTGGGAGAGCCGATTCGGAAGGTGGGGGAGGCAGGGAATGGAAGTACAGTACTCGATACTTATTAGAAACCCACGATGGGCTCGTTCAGCCCCTTCCAATTTTACTTCATAAAATGGAGGATCTCACAGAGAGAACTTACGATACACTAAAACTACGGAACTTGGAGAAAAAAAGGTTCGGTCCAAGAATAGCCAAGCAGAAAAGAAAATCCATTAAAGGGTGTCATTTTAAAATTAAATTGATTAAAAATAGAGGGTGCTTTTTTTTAAAGACAATTAGTTTCTTTCAAAACATTAAAACATTAACAATTAATTTATCGCTGTTTTGCTCCCCTCGTAATGCAACGTCTTAGAGAGCATGGTATGTATCTAGATGGCACTGGTAACTTCCGGTTTAAAACAGACACCGTTACCAAGTCTGTCACACCATTAGCTTTTGCTTAAGTGATCAAAAAATTGATTCTAGTTTAGGAATAACGTCATACCGAAGGTACAAAATTCTCCTTATTAAGGTAATCCTATTTAACCAGTCACGCAGTTTATAACACGAATTACGGCAGTGGAAATGAACATATATTTATACAATCTCATTGGATTTTCCCGTTTTGGAATCACAGAATTAAATAATGATATTTCGAAAGATGTTGTCGATTTGAAGTGATTTCCACAGTATTCAAGAAAGCATCCACCTCCTTTTCATAAATTTGGGTGAAACTTTCATAAGCTATGTATTAATTAATTCAAAATGGTGAAATGGTAGAGTTGATAAAAATTAAACGTATTAAATGTGATTATTAAAAAACGGTAAATTAATGCATGATATAAAAAATTTAACCGGGATGAAAATGCAGTGAGTGTGAAAATACGGTGTAAGAGAAAACATATATATATATATATATATATATATATATATATATATATATATATATATATATATATATATATAAGTAAACTGTTAAATAGAATGCAAACTGAGAAAATTGATAAAAAACCAATTTATATATATATATATATATATATATATATATATGGATATATCCATATATATATATATATATATATATATATATATGGATAGATAGATAGAAAAAAAAAACTTCATTCTGGGACGAGATCCCTTATGAATAATAATTATGAACAAAAAATAAAAACCACATCTGACCAAAAATTACATTAATCAACAATAAAGGTGGAGAAATAAGTATTATTTCAATAAGGTTAGTGAGGAAGCTTTAGGAATAGAGGTAGATAGAGAATTCCAAAACGAACTAGTTCAAATTACAAAGGATTTTCTTAATAAAAGCTCTATATAATCGATATGAAATAACTATGCCTCGAAACATAAAAAGGTATTCCTTAAAAGAAATTCTTCAGCTGGTATATTAGAATAGATAAAATTCGTTGATAAATGTAGTTGTTAATTATGCACTAAAAATATCTTTTTTTTTTTTGGTTAGTTCCTTTGGCGACAATTTTCCGAAGTATATCAATATCTATGAATAATTTTGAAACAAAAGTAATTGTTATAGGTAATAAATTCGATAGTAGTATTAGGTAATAGATAGTAATAGGTATAGAATCGATTAAAATAGAATAATTCAACAAAACCCATACATATGAAGTAAATGACATTTACCTTCGTTTTATCAAAGTTGCCGATATAGAAACTACATACAGATAAGTAATTGCCATATATAGAGTATTTAATAACTAATAAACCGATAAGAGACACGAAGCTCCAAGAAGATAAAAGACAATCAGGAGGTGTAATATCACATCGCCGGCTCTTATCGGTTAAGGATATAAGGAAAACTATACTATGTTGACATACCAGAGGCTTTAGTTCAATGATAAGAAGTCAATAACAGGAATAACCGGGATAATAGGAAATACTAGCTTATAAAAATCTGTTTATTACATGGGCGTTCACCTAGAAAGTGTCAAACGCTGCATGAAGGATATTGGCATTTCCCATTATTAATTTCGGACTTGCAAGAAATATCCTAACTAACCGTCAAACTTTGCCTACATTCTACAATAATTAATAGTTCGTTTAAATAACTCATAATTCAGACAAATAAAGTTTTAAATGTCGATAAGTCATCTTCCCCTTCACCGGACCCCATCCTCCCAACATTGTGGATCTCATTTCGCTGCTTTTCGTTTTTTATTTCCCTTCGTTTTTTATTTTTGATTTCTCGTGTTTCATGGCAGAAGTTAGACCATTCAAATTATTGATGCGGACATATTTTGATTTATGTGGGGAGGGAAGAGAGGGAGGGACACAATGCGCTGTTCACTTGCGCTGTTTTTAATAACAGAGATGCATTAAAGTTTCAGTTTTTTTATTTCATAAAAGGAAAATTCTTCAAAGTTCTTAATTATTTAATGTTATGAAATATCACTTAATGATTTTTTGCAATTAATCAACGATATACAATCTAAAGTAGAGGAGCTAGTATTGCATCCTGGAGTACTCCTGCTAAGACAAGGCGAATCGGGGACATGTCCGCAATGAAGTCCAAGAGAAAATAAAAGGGAAGTCAACCGTGAGAAACACTTTTTTTTTTCCTGTTGTGAAATTAATCACATCAAAATCATAATTCAGAAATCTACAAGCAAGGATTTACAAGATTATTATACTTTCTTCTCCTCATTGCCGGTGTGTAACACATCCTCTTACTTTAGAATGATCCATAATTTATAAGGCACTGATATTCAGAGGGATTACAATTTTCCTTTTTTCATTTCATTTGTTAATACGTCTTGAAATCGAATTAGAAACTTTTCCAGATAGTTCCTATACCTACTGGCCTTGGAACTATTAAAACACGTTTGAAGAAGACAAACGCGTGTCAGCTGAAAACGTGTTAAAGCTCACCAAGTTAAACGGCATCCAGTATTTGAAAAAAAAAAAAAGAGACAAAAGGAGATTGTTTATTGGCGGAGTAATATATCGCTTGAACACTGACTGTACTGGTCCAGTTGGGTCAAGGCTGAGATAGGCAGCTCCAGAGCAAGGGCGGGCATTTACTGTATTTGTTCGTTCATGAAGCATCTACCAGCAAGTGAAGTTACTGACTTAACATATTGATTCAATTACTTAATTAAACAATGCATATATATAATAATTGAATTAATATGTTAATTATTGTTATATATTGATATACTTGATTTATTGATATTGATATACTTTGTTAACTATATATATGTATATATAAATTATTTCGAAAATTAAATTGTTATCCCATGATCTTGGATGTGTTAAAATGAACATAATTACAAACATAAACTTTTTATTCATAATAGAAAGTATGTTAAAAATACTGTTTTTTTCAAACGCTCATCAAAAATGATGAATCAATGTTTTTTACCGATAACATAGTGGGAATTGATCCTAATTGTATCTTCAAGTAAGTATTCCTTATACTAATATTAACATTTTCATGGAAATTATTCAAGAAATAAGTTTATTTTATCATTATTATTATTAAATTTTATTTAATTCTAGATGTATACACTTTTGTTTTTTGTTATTGTTATATTATAATTTTAAGCATCTTAATATTGTGTATAGGAGAGGTGTACAAAGAGAGAGAAGTGAGAGAAAAGGAAATTAAATGTTAAAAAAAAAGGGAAATATATATATATATATATATATATATATATATATATATATATATATATATATATGTATATATATATATATATATCTATTTATTATACTCATATAAACTAACCACTTCTATATATTTATATATAAGTTTATTTATTGTCCTATGGACTAACGAGTATGCTGTGTGTATAGCAATCCAATATAATTGGGCAGCAAGCTTTTATGTTTTATATGAAAATAAAGTCTTTCTCTCTCTTGTAGAAACATTAATTAATAAGTAACATATATAATGAATTAGATATCATATTTTACAAATTTTATAAGGAAAATATTTCCACGAGAAATTGAGGATATAAATACTAATTTAATGTAATAACTTATAATAATTAAATTAAATATATGAAAAGAAGGAATTCTACTATTCCTATTAATAATTAGTTACTATTATTGTTACTCTTTAAATATTTTCGCTAACTCATTGGACACTCTTTATATCTATCTATGTATAACATAGATTGTTAATATTTACAACACCTTAATGAGACCAATATGGACATATGGAGCAGAACTTTGAGGTTCGAAAAAAACAAACGCACGTAAACAAAATACAAACAGCACAATAGACAATTTTACGAAAAATTGTTAACGCACATTGGTACATTTTAAATAATACTATACATACTGACTTAAACACCCCAACAGTAAAATCCTACATCCACGACAAATACACTACATTTCATTCTTCGACCCATAATCATACCAATCCTCTGGTTCTTTCTATCTCCTGCTCCCTGTTACCTGAACGACGCGGTATAAGAAGAAAATGGCCAAGAGACCTACTATATCAATAAAAACAAAATCAAGCAAATACTCCGAAACTGTATAAATACAGAAAATGTGGTAGATGCGCTGCCGCGCAGGTGCAAATTGCATACAATATAAATAAATAAAATAAATAAATCTGTCTATATATATCCATAGATATAGACCCAACACTGCAATGGAATAACCTTAGATGAATTGACATTGTTCCAAATTCACACTAATATACTTTAGCTCTAAGGTTCAATGGAATGCGATTTCAGAATAGATAAAAGATTATAGCAATGCGTGACTAAGGTTGAAAATTACAACTGAGACGGATAAGTCCAACAGCGTGACAGTGGTGCCACCACGCCTTCGATCGCAGCGGCTGCAGGATACAAGGGCAGGTTGGCCAACATGACCTGGGAGAGCCTTTTAGCCGGAGACCTGTCTCGCCACTGCTATCTAGATCTATGTAGGGCAGAGTCCTGTCGGTACGGCTCTTGCTCGACTTGGTCTCAGCGGATGTTCAAGTTGGGGCTTATCACCTCCTTTACTGTTCATGAGGCTAAAGTGGTACAGAACTAACAATAAAAAGTTCAGTTCCTGGTCCTTCTGAAATCTTCGTGTACATTTGAAAATACTTCAACTACATGATGATATTATTCGTTACACAGTTCGCTATACCCTACTAGTCCATGGTACAGACATATTTTTAGCAAATTATAAACGTTCGTCAAAAATTTCGTGTATGGCTTCCTTCATCTTATCGCAACCTACAAAATTTTTATCTACGAAAATTCTCAGAAATGAAGCGTTCTCTCGTCAAATTAATTAATTTCACCTGTGAGGTGACCTTCGATATTTCACAGCACAAAAAGAGATGTAAATAAATTGATTTATCTTGAAATTGATTTAAACCCTGTTATTTGAATTTATCCGAATCCGAGAATAGATTACTCGAACGATAAAGTGGCCCAAGCAGATGAGCCATATTTATTTAATATGAATATTTGTCTAAATATAATATGAAAATTAAATAAATAAAATTAAAATCCCAGTTAGATATTTTTAGGTATGCATGACCACATTAGAATGTAACCGGATCAGCTTCGAAAGCCGAAACCTTTTGCTTGAAAGGAACAGGAACTAGGCAAAAGCCAAAATCGATAGCGTGTTAATTAATTCGAGCTAATTGGTACCCCAACTGACCGGGACCCACTCTCGGAGAATGAGAGCAAAACAAAAGGCTATCCACTTTTACTGCCGATCTTCTCTAGTCCAGTACTGAATCATCTACCTGACAATATTTAGATGCTTGTACATGATATGTATATAGGATGTCTCGTAAGTAGAGGGAAATATTTAATGAGGTGATAGCAGTCCTTAAGAACTACAAAAAGTTTATACGAAAAATGTTCCAATTTTCCGCAGAAAGGTAGGGAATTTAAGTTTTGGATTTTTTAAAAGGTATTGCCCGTTTTTTTATGAGCAGGAAGCAAAGAACTAAAACGTTGAATGATGAAAACAGCGCACGAAATCATACATAAGGAGACAAAGATCAATATATACCGTGATGGAGGATTCTCAACGAGTCTAAAATATTAGTATCTGCCATTGTCTTCATCTGCTCCCTTCCAACAACGAGCTTCTCCAAGAAATCACTTGTAATAAGAGGGATGATTCTCTTCTTTCAAACCACATCCCTTTAACTGAGAAGCTTCTCTCTTCTAATTAAATACCTTCTAATTAAATACCTATATTTTTCTTTTGAGTTGGGTATGCATTTATTACAAAGTTTCTCTTTTCCTGCTTATATCTTAATGTTTTGATCTTGATCATTCGTTTCAAACCTGATCGTGGGGTCAACTAGAAGCGTTTCATTTTCTGTTGCATTAGACGCTAAAATGTCAACGAACCTTGCAGAGCATTCTGTATCTAGACAATAAATTCGAGGAAATATGAAAAGGTGTTCCTTTCTAGGATTTGTGAAAGAATTTTTTTTTTTATCGTGTCGCCAAAAAAAAAATATTAAATTGAAGTAGAGTTTTCCATTGTTTATGAAGTTTAGTTTTATTAAAAAATAAGTTGAGATTCATCTTGTATTGTGTAAAAAAATAAATAAGATGATTTGATATGTTGCCACCTAAAAGTACCAGAGTTTTCAGCAAAAAGGACTACAATAAATTATAGAGAAGCTTTAATTTATTTTTTTTCTTCTTCAACCTGGCATGAACAAGAATAAACATAACTGTATAAATAAATAAGTTATTTGTATTGTTAATGTTACAAGGCGAAAGCAAGCTAACGGTAATAACACTTTCATTAGTAAGAAACAATAATTATTCGTAACCATGTTATATATCACATTCATCTACTCATGTTTTCAATCATTGTAAGGGGATCAAAATAAACAACGAATATTATTCATTTAGTAATAAAAAAGTTCGATTGAATTATGTAAATCAATTTAACTAATAATGATATTTGTCCATAAGTATTGATATTTGATCATTAAAACCAATTTTAGGCGCCAGTTTTAAGAGATAGTAAATGCAAAATGTTTATTTCGAGAAAATCCAGATTTTCATATAAGTTCTTAAACAGACACTGATTATGTTTTTTCAACAAATTTGACACGTTTTTTTCGAATTATGTATACAAAAAATAGCATTAAATATTCTCAAATAGGTGGATTGGTTTTATTCATTTACATAATTAACCATTTCAATCAACAATCAATGTTATTTGTCTTAAATCTGATGATATTTTCTTCATTCCAAATATTTTCAGTCGTGAAATTTCATTACATATTGTTAGACTGTAACACTGTAAATGCTCCTCTCTCCTGAATATTTTTTTTAAAAAATCAGACAAATACTTTATTTTATGGGTCATTTATATATTTATTTTATTTTATTTTTTGTTAAAATAAAATCAGAATTAATTTCCGTTTCAGAATTCATCTAAACGGCTAATTTCAAGGACCTCTCAGTTGCAAAAGGTCTCTGCGTGGGTTACTATTTCACCAAGAAAACATGTTATGAACTAAAACCCAGACGTTAGGTCAGCACAAAACTTCAGCCACTTATGTCGATAACGATTAAAAAAAAAGTGCTATTGTTTCTTACATTTTGGATCTAAAAAGCTCAATTTTCGGTAATAGTGGTTTAATGAGCTAGGTGCGTCGCAACAAAAATTATACAATTAAAAAAAAGGGAAAATCTTAGTTATGCTGTAAAACATACTGAAGAGCTATTTTAAAAATAATTGAGATTTCACGAGAGCAGAGGGCAGTGGGATAATTTGAAAATTTCGAAGTATGGTGGCAGAATTTATACGTTTTCAATTTAATCTCAAAACTTCATCATTCAGTATATTTTTTTATTTTATTAATATCTTTAATATAAACTATTAATTTGTCTGTGTATAGATCATTTATTTAATTCTTCTATTTGGCGGTTCCTTATTTATCCACCCTCCCTGGATTTACTGCATGATGTGAGAAAAATAGATTAAGCAGCGACCAAAATATCACCCAGCGTACAAACTACGAGTTTCTGTTTCTAGTGTTTGTTTGTCCTAGATCTTTCTTGCAAACTTTGAAATGGACAAATTATTTTTCTGTTTATCTTTCATATATTTTTTTATTTATTAATTTTTTTCAACTATATTGATTAATCTACTCGATAGTAATTCCTTTTTTAATTACAAAACTATTTATGGGTTGAATTTTGAGTATTTTCTATTTATTTTTTGAGGAGCATTACATTTTCCTCAACTTCGTGGTTTTTACTTTCTCTATTGAGATGAGCTTTTTTACTCCGTATCGTATTTGGAAGTGAAATGTAAAATAAAAAAATTCTATATTTTCCTTTTTTTTGTGTGGATTTGGAGATTTTTTTTTGGAGAAGTTGATCCATATATGTAAAAAAAAAAAGAACCGCTAATTCAAACGCTTATCTCTTATCTTTTTTCAATATTAAAAACAATTAGTATAGATTTAAAATTATGGTTTTGTTTCGTTTCCAATAGAGCTATTTTATTACAATTTTTTCTATTTGTTTTAAAGCCTAATATAATTTTTATTAGAACACAAGATAACATGAAAATAATGTGGAGGAGCAAAATAGGTACGTCTCGGCACGTTTTCAACTAAACCTAATTCGACTTTCACGCTTGCTTCGAATCCTTCTTCATCTGACACAAGAAATATGAAATCCAGGAATTAAAAGATTTTTTTTTCAATTTTATTTTTTTGTTGAAGATACTTTCTAATTTCGTCCTCCTTATTCTTTCTACTTCTTTCACTGATGTATCTAGGTTGGTGAAAAATAGGTGTATTTAATCCCTCATTTCAGCAATCGATTATTGTTAGAACATATGGCATAGATTGATTGCGGTTTTCGGGGATTTATCGATGTTTCGATCATTGAAATTGATTACAATCTGAATTAATTAAATAAATTGGATTTTTCTAAAAGCTATATGGATATTTTATACCTAGCTCGAAATCATGTCTCTAAATGCTCCTTTTCTCAGGAGGTGGAATAATTAATATTGTGATGAGGCCATTTGTTCGAAATATTATAAAATGTTAATGTGTATAAAAATAAGTTATGTTTAATTTTTTATGTGATCTTCGATATAATTAATTCTTAATTTGTTTTAGTAGAATGTTTCGATAATTGGGTAACATCAAGTGTCTAGAAATGAGTCACTCAAAAGTCAAATGAATCACTTAGAAGATCTTGTTAAGTAAAAAATAAAAAATCTACATTTTACAAAAATATGTAGAAACAAAAACTCATTTTTATTTAGAATTCACAAACTTCAAAGACAAAAAATTATTATCTAATATAATTGATATAAGGTATATATTGCTGCTGCTTATTAATATTTTTCTATGGTACTTCGAGATGGTCTCATGTTCCTCACCTTTAAAAAAGACCAGTTAAAGTAGCTTTTCTCTCCATTCCGCCAATAATACTTCTATGGATCCAAAGGATCAACATCCGGCATCTTTCCGACATCTACAGTTGCTAACAATTCAAACCCGTAGACCCCTGACAGAAAACAATATTCCGTATTTCCGACCTTCATACCCCTTCCCTTTGAACTGAAACCTTCGAACGTTTCATTCTTGTTCACTCCACTGTCTGCTGGAATTGAATATGCTGCCACCTAATATTCATTATGCCTCTTCTCTGTCCTCATCCAAATATCTTCTTTGATAATACCTTCTCAAACTCACACTAAAATCAGGAAATTATATTTTATGAACAGCATTCTGAATGAAGTAAACGCCCGTTTTTATAGTTCTAGTTTTAACTTAAAGTACTTATATCTTTTTTTTTCAAATTCTTTTCATTGAATTATCTTTATTCTCAAAAGGATTTTACTTTCTTGTTTTTTATATATTGTTGCAGTTTATTTATGTAGTTTTTGGACTTATTTGTTTTTTGTTTATTTATTACTTATTATTCTTAAAGGACCTTATCCCAAAATAAAGTTTATTTTCTATTTACTCATTATTTTTATTTAATAATGTAAATTTTCTTACCACGGTAAAGTCTTGGTGTTCGTCATCGCTGGCTGGCAGCGACATAACTCCGGAATCGCTAACATCGTCAATGTCCGTTGAGTCATACCTTGTTTCTGAATTTCGAAATACAGTTTTCTGAAAAACAAAACAAATAAATATATTATTTTACGATATTCAAATAAATTAATATACCTATATTACTTGAAATATTTTATTTTTTTGGCTTTATTATTAGGAAATTTTCGGTTTGGCAAGAGTGACGAAACTAGATAGATGGCTTATATAAAGATCCATTATCCATTATGACTTCTACTTCTCATCATATGTTTTCTCTTTTTGTACGGCCTACTCGATCTTCCCATGGGATAAGCCAAGGGAATCTTATTGTGGGATAAACTATATCCCATTAATTGCATACCTTCCCATAAGTCTTCGTAGTCAACTTCTCACAGACATTTTTAATAAATTAACGCAATCATAAATATTATAGTTTATATGAGGTAGCAGTGAAATTTGAAACCGTTTGAAAGTTTGAATTTTTCGCTTTGTTCTTTATGACCTATGTATTAGATATAATAAAAGAAGAACAACGACACATGTCATGACGTCGTATAAATAAAAAGAAATAATAGAAAAAGTGACTATAACAGAACCAGAAATAGAAAGTGAAACAAATAGAAGCGCTTACATTGACTGACTAGAACACGAGGAATAGAAAGCTAGAGTGGTAGGAAAGGTACAAGAAAATTCGATATAGAGTATGTGGGGGTAAAAGTACGCAGTGGTGTTTTGAAAATATTATGGTAAATACACCAATAGCTGAAGTACTTAAGGAAATTTCTTTGAACTTATAGCTAATAGGTAGGGGCGAGGTGGCCAAAAAAAAAAAAAAAAGGTAATCGGTATGTACATGTTTTTTTTTTTAATTTACTTATCTTTAAGTTATTTTATTTTTATTTATTGTTTTTACTTTTTGATTATTATTTAGTTGTTATTTTGCTTCTGTTTGTTTTATGTTTTTTTTTTACATATAATGTGATTGTATGGTTACCTTACTATAACCATTGTCCATGTGATAGAATGTTATATTACTTAATAAATACATACATAAAAAAAAACTTATAGGTATAAAAATTTAAACATTGATGTTATTGTATTTTTCTTGGATTTGCCATTTAGAACTACTTCTCACCTTCATGATACATCCATGTAAATTAAAAAAATAAAATTAAAGCAGACAAATATACATTAGAAAATAAAGAAACCATACATTTATGAAATAAAGGTCTATAATGCCTTTAAATCTTATTGTTACCATTTTTCGTGACGGTTGTCAGATATGGATCGATTTATAGACACCCTAACATAGCTTTCATATGATCACATAACACATGAGCACCAGTCTTAATGTATGTTGGATCAGTGCGAATTGGGAACGGAAGTTATGGTGCTACTATGGCTGTTTGCAATATTGAGATCTAATGTTATCAGTATTTTATTTAAGCACTTTATGAAGAAGACTCAGGCTTTGCGATGAATGACGAATTTGTCATTCTTTCATGTTGATACTGATTTATTCGAAATTTTAAATCATCACATACATTTCAGTTTTTACATGGTTCACAAACCTGTTGAGCTATTAAAAAAGAATTGACAGAAGGAGGTAAAAGTTTGCAAGGCCTGTAGGACTAAAGTACGCACTACGTATTGTTTTCTCATAGTGAGTAGTTCAACCCCACGAACTGCGTCAGACACAAATGTGACCCTGCATACAGCTGTGACCCTGATATGAGCTTCTCCGAAACAGATCCGGACGATAAAAAGGATGATAATGGTTCTCACTTGTTCCATAATGTAAACTTTGTAGTAGGGTTGCCATTCATCCTTCCGGTACAATTCAAACGAACTATACAATATACGTCAAATTCAATCATGAATTACAAATGGACTGATGAGAGACATGGATGTTCTCTAGTTATTATCACAAAGCAGAATTATTAATAATATTGAATACTCAAAAATATTATAGGACATTTTTTGAAAATATAAAACGTGATATACCTTTGTAAAGTTTATCAAGAGTTACAAAAAATATAAATGTGGAACATTCATTTATTAATGTCTTTTAGGTGGCGGGTAGGCCAAATGGGCTAACGCGTATGCCCGGCAACCAAATAACCGAATTTGTGAGAGATCGAAAATAAAAAGTAACAGTTCGCATTCCTGTGCCGGAGGGGATTTTAAATTCCCCGCCCTCACCCCCCGGCTCTAGAAAACCCCGTATAGCCTAAAAGGCGAGGTAAGGCAGAACAAAACAAAAATTAATTTGTTTAAATTATTATACATTAAAGTATTAATAATTGTTATTGAATTTACGATTAGTGTTAAGCGATTATATATACTTATTTAATAAATAATATTTTAAGGTTACGCTATTAGCTACTAGTACCCAATATATAATTCTTTTAAATAAACATGTTTATTGATTTTTATTATTAGTATAACATATTAAAAAGTTTTTATCTTAAAAAAATGTTCATCCTCTACTGAACTAATTTAAAACTTTAATAATCCGGCAATCCTACATTGTAACGTGAGGATACAAGATAAAACCAAGTTTTATTTTAACTTTTGTGTTGTTAAAATTATATTGATTTATTTTATTTATATATACTTTCTAATTATAATGGTTAGAACACAGCATTTTACAATCATGAGTACCCAACATCATAGGTGCAGACTTTTCTTTCTAGTTGAGGGGTGGGAAAGGCGATAGACCCCTCCCCCCCAAAAAAAGACTCGGAAGTTTATAATATATAAAATGAACAATATGATACTATATTATATAACACATATACATATTTTTATACTATTTATTAGTCTTAGTTTTTTTGCGTATGCGTTATGGGTATATTTAATTATACGTCAATAAATCAATTGAATATATTAAATATTTTTATTTTTATCTAAAGGTTTGAGGCAGCGAGTGAACTCTAAATTGTCCGATGCTTCAAATTTGCCGGGGGGAAATATAATAAAATCTTCACTTTCTTTTTTTTAGTTCTTAATGATATTTACAACTGTATTAAATAAATACATCTAGTAAATTAAATCTCCAATTAAAAATGGAAAGACACAAGAATAAATCATAAAACCCCAGGATATGTAACAGTATACAATTATCTTCGAATGAAACTAAAATGATAATTGTAATACCTCTGTTAACAATATTCCAATGGAGAAGGCTATTGGGCAGGATTTAGTGAAGGTCGTGATGTATAAACTAGAACATTGGAAAAACTGATTACCAATGTTTTTAAATAACAATAACTCGTAATAGATAATTTATAAATAATTTTCTTTTTTCCTCTTCAAATATTTATCCGTACCTGTCATGAAGGTGACAATAAGCATATTTGTCGTTATTGTTATCGGAAAATGTCACGTGATAAAAAACAAAAACGACATAATTTAAAAATTAGTCATTATAAAACATTAAAGCAATAGTAAAGTAATCCCGTCTAACGGATCTGGATTAATTCCATTCTGGGCCATACCGGCAGACATTGGAAGTCAAAACACATCAAACTTCCGGGATAGAAACCGGTCCCGTTTTAATAAATAAATTGTCAGGCAAGGCGCCGTTATTTTTTTTAATTTTTATTTTAAAATTAAGACATTGACACAAAAAGTAATTTATATTAACATTCATGAATATTTATTAAATTTATTTGAAATAAACATAAAATAGTCCGTGGTACAGGCCCCTTTTTATCGAATTATTAACATCCGCCTGAAACTTCGTAAATAGTTTCATCTCATCGTAACCTACAACTATTTTATTTACGAAAACTCTTGGAATTAGCGTTCAATCTGGAGGAAGGAAAACTTTGTCTATTTAATTAAGTATTAAAAACTCGTAAATACGCATTTGCTTTCCACATGGATGGTAAGATAATTTTTTCAGGAAATCTAGAAAACAGGTGGCCTCCAAAAATATTGAGCCTTTTGGCGTGACCTACACCCCAAAAATTTCAAACCTATTATATTATATTATAACCCCAAAAATCCTATAACGAGGTTATATAGGATAAAGAGCCCAATATATTTGTAGCCTACCTTTTTCTCGATTTCGTGATCAAATTATCTTACGATCCAAGTAAAAAGCAAATGGGTATTTACGAGTTTTCAGTGCCTAATTAAATAGACAAAGTTTGGTCCTCTACAGATTGCAAACGCCCCAATTCCAAGAGTTTTCTTAAATAAAATAGTTGTAGGTTACGATGAGATAAAACTATTTACGAAGTTTCAGGCGGATGTTAATAATTCGATAAATACGGGTCTGTACCATTGACTATAAAGTTTCTATGAGGCTGACACCTCTGACAGAAGAAGCAATATTTTTATTGTAATCTATTTTTGTTATAGTGAATATAAGGGTGAATATTATATTTTCTTTCAGTTAGGTTTCCTAATTTTTAAAATTATTTTTTTAACATTCATATAGCGACCTTAAATATTGCCCATATAACATTTTCATGGATTCTTCTTATTTATTTATTTTTTTAAATGTAGCTTAAACTTTTAATTTACCACGAGGTTACAACGTAAAATTTCAATGTTCAAAATTATTTGAATTAACAAAATTATGATATTCATTAAGGTAATTAGACTATGAGGAATAGGAAACAAATATTATCGGAGTTTGATTTTTTAAATAGCGTTGCAGTTTAAACTCACAGAAATAGACATTTCGAAACTAACTGCTCCGTCAAAATATTCACTTATACCGGTGAAAAACCTCAATATTTAGCCATAATAGCGATTATCCAATTGTGGGTATTGTTGATTGCATGTTGCACGCAAGGATGCAACAAACTTGCAGAGATAAGACTAATGACAAACCCATTAGGACTGTTACTATTATGAAAATTTAGCTCGTTTAAATAAATTATAAGTCAAATCAAAAGCAAATCATATTTTACGTATTACTGATTGCGGATGAACATTTATCGAAACAATATGAACAATTGTTAATTTTATTCAGTATAACTACATTTTTTATGTTAATTATTTTTTTTAATGAATAATTAGCAAATAACGGAATAAAAAATCCTCTATTTGCTGTTTATTCTAACCGGTCTGAACTAGCAACCGAAGGCCATAACGGATGTTTTTAACTTAATTCCCTAATGATTGTGATGAAAATAATACACATACACCGAAAAACAAATTTTATTTTAAGGTGGCATAAAATATGTCCTTTCTTTGAAATCCTTATAAAAAAAAATCCTAAAGCCTCTTAAATTAACCATCGACGTCTGAAGATTAAGGAATCTTCATGTAGACGAATGTTTTCAGTGATAAATTAATACGAATTCACAGTTTTATAAAAATTATAATTGTATAATATAAAATTAAAATTAAAATTAAAAAATATTGAACCCCAAATTTTCAAAATAACAAGGTTATATAGGACAAACGGCCTAATATTTTTGTAGGCCACATTTTTTTCTCGATTTTTTTATCAAAATATCTTACAATCCAAGTAGAAAGCAAATTGTTATTTACGAGTATTTAGTACCTAATCAAAAAGACAATGTTCGCTGGTCTATAGATTGAAAACGCGCCAATTCCGCGAATTTTCGTAAATAAAATAGTTGTAGGTAAAGATGAGAAGAAGCTATTTACGAAGTTTCAGATGGATGTTAATAATTTGATAAAAAGCTGTCTGTATCACGAACTATAAGTTATCGTGAAATCTTTTGAAGTGTGTCCGTATGTGGTCGTTAATTGTTGACATGTGAAAGTATCAATGTAAAGTGATGTTTGTGACGTACCTTGGAGCTTTAGTTATGTCCTGAAAATGTTTGATTGAAAAGTTTGTAGTTTACGATTTTGCAATTTTTGTTCAGATTTAAGGTTTATTAAAAAGTATTTCTAGATAAGAAGATCATAGCAGATTGTATTAATTTTTATCATAAACTAACATTTTGTTTACAATGGATATTGTATAACATTCAATGTTTAAATTTGAAGAAATATTTGGTATTTCTAAGAAAACATGCAATATCACTGTTTAATATAGTGGTTTTATCATGGGCTTTCTGAAGGATAATGAAATATTAATAGGAGTATTGAATCAAGTTCATGACGGGGCAATCTGGTGTCATAAGCTCCGACCTATTGGCTCATCCCAGGCAAGTACCGGGGTGAAGCAACCCTAGCGGGCACTTATCTGTCTTAGCGAGTTCTCGGGAAACGACGCAGAAGAGAGACACGACGTCTACATGAGGGTTGCGTCAGTCCAATCACCAGCTGCAAGGACCGATAACAGCCTGAGAATCGAACTTTATGCGGAGAACACGGGGTGCAGCTGCTGGTGGGAATGTAATATGATCGGCTATTGGAGTTACATCGTCCCGCAATTAATTGCAACCGGGAAAGTACTGGCGATAAACCTGTCCTGCAATGACAGAACTGTGAAAGTTGAACGACAGGTCCACTACGTGCTGATCGCCTTGGCATAATTCTACCTTCAATTAGACACTTTTGCTATATTTAGATCGCAAACTAAATGCTGAATTTTTGTTTCTTAAAATAACCTCTGCAAAATGTCATTCGTATATTGGGTTCGCAAATAAGTTCTTTCAGTTTTCTGTTTATTTTGGTGCCACTATGATACTCTTTTTATCTTATGGATTAATCTATAAGGTGGATTGTTAGTCCGATTTGTAATATCTCAACAACTATATCTGTTAACTCTTGTAGAAACTATTGTAAAACTTAGTATTGTATTTGCTATTGCACTGTGAATATGGAAGAAAATATTATTCATTTTCACAGTGATCTTAAACATTATAGGCATATTTGATTGTATTATTTTTAAAAAAGGTAACGTGCTGCAGAAGCTCATAGAAAAATTTGCATTGTTTAGGGGGATGATTCAGCCCCAAAGCTGCAAGAAGACTTATAAGGGAAGTCAAAAAGAGCCAAAAGGCGTTAAAAAAAAAATATATATATATTTTTAAATTAAGTAATCTTTCAAATAATTATAGGTGCAATAAAATATATACATTTTGAGTTATTCTCAAATAAATATTTTTCCTGAAATTTCAAATCTTCAAAATGAGGCATCAATAAGTGGATTTGATGAAAAATTGACGAAGATGTAAAATTAATGAGCCAGCTGATTGTGTGAGATAATTAATTTAATCTAATAATAATACTTTAGGCCAGTCGGTGAGCAGTCCTTTTGTTCGATGAAATTTCTTTACACTTTCGAAATCATTATATTTTCATTTTTTTAGAATCGCACGTCTTATCCAGATTGTGTAAATCTCCCAGAATACTTTAACCCATTTAAGCAGAGTTATATTTCATCACGTTTGATGAAAGTTATTTTACATATCCATTTCATAATTGTGACACCGTGCAACAATGTAGAACACATTATGCGGAATATTCTTGAAATTTTATGATTTTCGTAATGTTTATAATCGAATCGAAACCCGAGTAACAGTACAACATTCGGAAATATTACATTAAAAACAATATAAAATTGTGAAATTACTCTTGAGGGTAGAGGCGCGAAAGAGAGGAAAAAAAATAGAGAAATTAAATATTGAATATTTAATAGTTGACCGTTGCATTATAAAGGAAGGAGATAGTCCGGGGTGACGGTCATAAATAGGCTAAATAGTGGTAAAACTATTTTATTAAAAGCCAACGTTTCGACCCTACTTTGCAGGTCCTCCTCAGGGCGGTGTATTCAGCTAGAATTTCACTTAGAACTGCAAAGTCGGTTCGAAACGTTGACTTTTAATAAAATAGTTTTACCACTATTTAGCCTATAAATTAAATATATTTGTGTTGACGGAAGAAAAAATGTCGTTTGCAATTAGTGGATGTTCATATATATTTTTTTCTCTCTTCATACTTCTATCCACACCTGTCATTATTTTGAAAATAAGCATATGTGATCTCATTGAAAAAGAAAATTTGCATTTTAGGGATGAGGAAGATTAATACCCAGCAGTACCTCTTCCTGGTCTTGGTCTACTTCATAATTTAGGAAAGGAGATCTCTCATCCAGCTCCTCTTTAGTGGTCTCCTGATGGGTATGTCAGCTGTGGTCATGTCGTTGATGAGTCCGTTGTGATGCCGTGTAGTTTAAGATGAAATTTGGAGTAGAGAGTACGTATGTGTCGGTTGTTATAAGTCGGTATGTAAAGTTTTGTTGTTTACGTACCAGGGAGCTGCTGTTATTAGTCTTAAAATTTTGGATTGAAATGATTGTTTTTTTTAGTGCGTCTTTTTTGCAGAACTGTAAATTTGGGAGGCGTTTTTCCATACCGGTTTGAGTAGGTAAGTGTATGTATTTAGTTTTTGTTTGATCTTTTAAAGATCAAAAGATTTTATCTTTTAAAATATATGAAATATTTCGTATTGTAAAAATAACAGATATTAAAAAAAAATAAAAACTGAAAATGATACTTAAATAATTTAACATAAATTAAAGTGTTCCACGTATATTTAGAAGCAACAAATTATCAGTGATTTTACACGAGAAACGTATCCACATTAAAAGCATTCATAACATGGTACATTTTTATAAATTAGATGGGTACCTTAAAATATTATATAATATAATACCTAATCTTAAAACATCAGTCCCGCTTTAACAAACGTATAATCAATTAAAGTACTGATATTATTATATTGATATCAATATAATATCAATATAATAATACTGATATTAATTTATATTTAACGGGCACACTACCTACAGACCTGCTTCAGATGTATTTCAATGCTGATTATGAAACATCAAATAGGTCCATTTGAATAGAAAATAAGGTCCCAGAAATAACGTTGGTTTATGTACGGTAAAAAATATTAGGTAAAAAAAAGGCAAATACATAGAGGGAATATACTTTTGCATATCCAAGCAGTAACGAGCGAAGGCTGATGAGAAAATGTCATGGCCAAACTGGTCGTGATTCCTATTCCAGGATTTGGGAAGATGCAACGCGTGGATGCAGGAGTCCGTGAACCTCTTCAAAACACCCGATGATGTGGAAAGTTCGTGAAAGCCTAACTAAGGATCTAATGTTCAGGTCAATGGGGAATTATACGCTGGCCTATGGGTGATCCTCCTTCTTTGAAGGTGACCATTCACAGCGGTGGTTTATCCTGGGAAGCAGATTTTACAATAACGCATGCATATAGAAGTATACTCTAAAACGGCTTCATGCAAATTTCGTAAGTCCCTCGCTAACTATTGAGCAATAACCAGACTTACAACTCTTTAAAGGTTGTAAGCCGAAAACCGGTTTCGTAGAAGTCCTTATTTCATATTCGACTTGGCTTTTCAAGTTAATGAAAAAAAAAAAAAGTACCAAGACCTCCGTAACCTAGATTTACTAGGCGCTTGCAAAAGTGAACGGAGTTAGAGAGCATTGAACAGCTATTAATGATCACAATATGAAAATTTAAAAACTATTCTTCACAGTAAAGGGTTTCAAAGAACGTTATGAGAGATGAAATATAACCTTGCCATAATATTCTCTAATAACCATTTAAGCTGTTTTATAACAAAAAAAAATTATATGAAGTACCTATACACTGTAACAAATTAATTATTTAGATATGATAATTTATTTGAAACGAATTATCATCTCCTTCATATTTTATTAATTTAAGACCATGATGTTCCTAAGGCAGGGATTAGTTGTAGAGAATCTTTCTTCAATACTAGCGAAGAGTCAGTCACCCACTTTTAAGCCCAACCCAGACGCAATTGTTAATTGGAAGATATAAACAACAGATTTCTACGAAAATATCACTTTCAGAGTAATAATAGCTACAATTTGATAGGTATAGATTTATTTGTAACCTCTTATAACGGTGCGTATAAGATATAATTTCCATTGAATCGTTTCCCAACTGCGATAAACAAAAATTATATAAGTATTTTCTGCTGGCCATAATAATAAACGAATCATTAAGAGGTGGTCATTGTTATCCTTGCAGAGTTTATTCTTACAGATTGGGATTTTTGTGGCATAGAAGTTAGTTATTTAGAATTTGGATGCAATAGTGATGGAATATCTCTGAGTCGTTAAATATTATTACCAGCTAATTTCAATATTGTTGAATAATTTTTTTAAAAATTATTAATTATAATATTAAGTAATTGGACAATAATTATAGTGTGGGAATACTAGATTCGCACAATAATGACTAAAATAATAACTGAAAAGTATCAAAAAAGTACATAAAATAAATAAAAATAAAATATCTTAAAGAAAATAAAAAATCACAAACGTACCTATATACACTATATTGCATTATTAATATATATGGTGTTAATTATCCTTCTTCTTAAGGAATTAAGGTCAATGACCGGATTTGCATAGACTTTTTGTTTAACGTCACCCCAAACAAAAAAAATCCAGTGGTGCCAAGTCTATAGAGCATGCAGGCCAAGCCAATGGTCCTGCACGGCCAATCCATTGATTGGGATAATTAACATTTAGCCATTGTCGTGAACCTATTTCGTAATCTGCAGGATATTCAATATGTATGTTAATGTTTGCATTTAATTAATAAAGTATTAGAACAAATAAATAGGTTTTATTTATTTCATAAAACATAAATAATTCATAACAACGAAAATCTTTAGGTGTGAATGTCTCCTAAACGAAGTGTTTGCAGACATACCTTCAGATGAAATTTTTTTCTTGTTAAACGATTCATAGTTTTTTATCATCCATTATCTTAACAGAAGGAAGTGTAATAAAAAAACTCGAAATCTATAATAATCAATAATCCATATCAAATCTTAATAAGCGTTGATTCAGTGATTATAGCGGCGCTGGATTATTTTATTTATTTTTAAACACTTTTTATTATCCATTTTTTTTATTAATTTATATAAAATAAGAGTTTTAAATGCTTCACAACAGATTTTTTCACTGATATTATTATATTTGAAAGGTGTGAATTTATAACAGTTGAATTTTGAAAATGACAAAGCGTTCCAAAACGAAATAAAAAAGGAGGATGGAGGACAAAGAATTGCGAAAATGGCAGATCCGAAGGGTAGCGAGAGTACACTTATGGGCAGTGAACCACCTTGAAATTTCCGATTAGTGCTTACATCCGATCCGCCTTGTAGAATGGTTTTGCCAAAGCTCTTGGCTAACTATCTATTTTTAGACATAATTAGTGCTCCGAGAGGTGATCGATCAACTTTCTCTTGCTGCTAGGAACTGGAGTCCAGTACTGGAAATCAGCCACTTCCTGATAGTAGTAATTAGCAGTGGAGGAAACTCGTTGGTGCAGGAGTCCTCTAGGTGATATATGCAGCTCCAGGACCTCAGACAAGGCCTCTAAATCACGAGGAAGCTATATAGGACCGTCTTCCACCCACGTGTCGGAGGAATACACGTCTGTCTGGGAAGTGGTCCCGGTCGAGGAGAACAAAATTCTTCAAGGGTGCATAAAGCTAAATAATATGTGCGAGTATCTTTCAACACTTAACGTTTAGTACCTAGTTTTAGAAAAATATGATTTTAAAAAATGATATAGGACTTGTATATAATTATGCGGGATGTGAAAACAGAAAAAAAACTAGTTACGTTGCTGAGTTTCAGATTGCTTGCCCATCCTCAATTATACACGTGACTTAGGCCAATGTTAGGTAAAGTTTCTTATAGACAGTCAACTGCTTAGCTCTTAAGTTTCCTTCCTCATTATATTTTTAAAAAATTGTCTTTTCTTGAATTTTATGAACAATTTTTTTTCTTTAAGTAATTCAATCGTAATTTCAATATGATACTATTATCGTCCAGTATCGTTTGGGATTTTTTTCTATGTTTAAATTTTGAAAGCTGCTGTTATATATCGGACAATCTTCTGAACTTTTGCTCATACTACGCTGCATTTCTCACATTTTTTGGTGTTCTATGTCTTTTCTGTAAGGAAGCCGTTCGTCAGCCGAGTGTGGCCAATCTTGCAACAGAAATTTCATCTCTTCTGCTATTTCCTTTTGAACATTTTTTCAGGCTTCAGTTTTTCTTTTACTATTCTTTTAATTATTTAATTTTTCGGTTGTTTCCCAAAGCTGATTCCACGTCTTTTTAACTTGAAGTTTTAAAAAGCAGCATATATCTGATATATTGTGGAATAATATTACTTCTAAAGATGATAATGGCACCTCTCCTTGGTTGCTCGATAGGCGGCTTTAATTCCTACGTATGATGGTGTCCAGATGATTAGTATGTCCTTCATCAAGTCTAAAGACAGATTGTTATTAAAATAACCGAAGAAAAAGTTCGGGCTTCATTACCAAGTCTTTAGAATACATGTCGGTAAAATATAATATGGCAGAGAGAGAATCTGCCAATGTTGCATATATTGTAACATTTTAAAATAGAGATCGCAATTGGGTCATAGTTGTAACTGGTGATATTTGATAGTCCACAAGTAATATTATCGATCTCTTTTTTTTTTTTTTTTTCTTTTTTTTCAGTAGGTTATATTCCTATGTAAATTATATATATATTTTTAACAGATCAGTCTTATGATGAAATGTAAGTGTAAATGACCAACGCTTGTTATCATTTTTGCTAAAAGTGATTAAAACATTTTTTTAAAAATGGGGTTTCAATACCTACTAATGGTATTGACCTATAGCGTATTAACCTAGAACGGTATCTCATTCTCTAAATAAAATATTCATTTTCATTTAATTGAGAAATATATTTACTTGACTTGCATGAAGGAGAATCACGTCACGTACGTTTGTTATTTGTAATCCGAAAGTTGAATGGGAGTTCACAGCTAATTCATAACTTCTCAAATGGTGGTGAAAATTTCCTGTTGTTATCGCGATAAAATAATTACTAGAACAAGAACGCATGTAGTATTAATTGCTGGGAAAGACTAATGATTTTGTGTTGGTCTCTTTTGTAGCCGTCGTTAGCTATAATGACCATCATAGACTTTTTCAATGTTCTCATTGAAGTTAATTTTCCCTAAAGAAATTGCACTGTATATTATTTATAAATGTGGTGTGGGAATTTGTAATATACAGTGATGAATGAAACTCTTTATAACCTTGAAAGAACGAAAAAAAAAACAAACATTAGTAATCTCATTCTATAGCATCAAATCGATCCCATAAATTAGTAAGCTGTTTAATGTCTTTAAAAATAATTGTTTTAATGCCGAAGACTGAGAAATAACTGTTTCAAAGAAATTCGTAGGCAAACATAAATTTGTAAAAAACTAAACACTTAGAATGCAAAAGTTCAAACAGGTCAGCAGTCTTTCAACTTCATTTGTGACTTCGGGTTTACTTTATTTCTATTCAAGGACTTGGAATGACACAGAATGTTTTTTATCTCAATCGGTCATGTAAAATAATCTGAATAATTTCAAGTAGATAAAATTTAGAATATTTATATTTGTTCTTTATTTGAAAACATCAATATTATAATAATAAAGATAAGGAATTAAATATAAAATTATATTCGAATTTTAAGTATATTTTAAAAATATGTAGGAGTTAATAAATATAGTGATTAAGAAAAAAATATATACATCAAATCAAGATACATTTTAATCTTACATTCAGTAAATAGAAGTTTTATTCAATATTTTCAACTTATTTATTTTAAATTATATTACTGTTATTTTTATTTTTATCTCTTCAAATCTTAATCCGCATCTGTAATGAATGAAGTGTATTTAATCAAGTATGGTTAAAAAAGAAGAAATGTTGTGAATGTTTTACTCACTGAAATTTTGGGAATTCGAAAGTTTTCAAATTACATCCGTTTTCACTGAACCATATTTAAATATATTTGGGAATGGGTTTTTTATTTATTTATTTTTTATTTACGGTGACAGTAAACTTTTGAAATTAAAAAATATATCATGCAATCATATGTATTAATGGAAATATAATGGTTTATTATAATTTCAACTAAATTATCATCTATTAAAAAATATTCATGCATATAGAACAGAACAGACTAAAAAATATGTGATAAATGACTTTGAACAGTGACAGTTGGTGATAACGTGGACTCTGATAACACTATATAGCAGAAACGTACTAGAAAATAAATATTAGAAACTTTTAACAGGAATTAATATTTGAATTATATTGAGTTCCTGAATGTCACACAAATATTTAACTTTCCATCCTTTAGTACTACCTCTGTCTTTTTCCATAGGTAAATTTGAGGATATAAACAAAAATTCTTTACTTCACACAATTCTAATATTCAATATTTTAATATAATATTAAAAAAATCGATAGGTGCTTTACCGAACTGAGAGCATTATCTTTAATATAATATCAGAAGATTTCATATAATATCATCTGTGAAAATGTGTTATAAGGCCTCTCGCTTAGCACAAGAAATTTATTGTTAAATATATGGATAACTTATAATAAGAAAGTTGACGACATTTTTTTGTTTTGTTTTAATCATTTTTTTCTGCCCATAAAGTACAAGCACGGCTGCAAGGTATATACTTAATTAAATATAAATTATAGTATACAGTAGTTCTTTAAAAATATAGTGAGAGGGATATTAGAATATGAGTGGTGAAGAATTTACTATCGGATGTAATGAAATGTTTTCCATAAGACAAATTTAATTTTTTCAAACTTTGTTTCATGTTTCATAAAAGTATTTTTGGTAGTATATTTCGAAATAAATACCATAACTTTATCATAATAAATAATTTTTTTCTCCTTCACTACCAAATTTTCAGTCACGTTTCATGTTTTAGACATAAAAAAAAAGAAATTTAGTATCGTATCAGTCTGTCGATCTGCCAGAAGTCTGCACAACAAATACCTCTTACTGTTTATCGGTTTTAAATGATTTTCAGAGATATTTCAGGTTGGTACTCAGAAAGTTCAACACTCTATACGATTATATTAAAAAAAAAAACTAGTCTCATTGGTTATTGCCAAAAATAAATCATTGAACATCAAAAATGGTATTTTTCTAGCCATCAGAAATGGAGGGGTATCTATACATGACCCATGCTTTTTTAAAACTATTTAAGGTCAAAATAATCAAAAAGTGAAACACATAATTTTCATCTAAAAATAAAATTTGGCGCCCACTAAATTCTGCCTCACTGGACAACTGCTGCTTTTGAGCCTCTCCTTGTTATAATCATGATTAAAATCAAGATCGTATTTACAATACCTGAATTATAGTCAGAAAATAGGTTGATAGCTTAAAAAAAAAAAAAACTGTATTAAGAATTTCCTGCTAAACGTTATGGGCCGTCCTAAAACTTAAAAATAAATGGAATAGATGTAATTAAACAAAACAAAACCGAATACATTGTATCATTTTCTAATTAATTATTATATTTACTCACATGTTTGGTTTAAAACTTAATTTAGTAAAAACTTTGAAATTGCATATTCAAACAATAAAAAGTATTTATAAATATAAACAATGATAAAAGAATCAGAGTAAAAAACAAGAAATAAGCTCCTATTCCATCGGCGATACAGAAGGATGCCTTGGTAGGTTAACAAAATAACCATTCCATTGTCTTAGGCCTGTGACAGGTAACGGGTCTATTCAGGAACTGCTTATAAGGAAGTACTAATCAAGACATGACCTGAATTTACGCAGTAAAATCTTGAAGGCTATTACGAGCTGCTTGGAAATAGTAATCGGTGATAAAACAATAAAATACTCTGTTTAAAGATATAAAAGAAAACAATAAATCTTCCCTAATCTGATGTCAAATCTTTAGTATTATCCTGAATGATGTTCATTGCGCCATTGATATATCGTCGATTTATTGTAAAAAGTCACTGAGTAAAACTTTTGGTAAATTTTTACCTGAAGGTACGAAGTCGATCATATTTATCGATACAATAACTCATACAGTGCTTACCAATCCTTTTATACGCAAAACAAAAAAAATCACTATGTGCACGATGTTCTTATTTTACAGAGCAAATAAGTCACTATTTGGTACTTCTTTCACTGGATTAATTGATCATATGGTTAATGAAACTAACGAAGTGAGGTAAGTTACTTTTATAACTTTGTAAGTACATAGTTACAAAGTTATAAAGCTAAGTTAGTGTTTTGTTTAAACTATTGTAGTGTGCAAAATGTCATTATGTTATGTATATGTTAAGTATTTTACGTTTTTTTTTTTTAAATGATTAGGCCAGAGGTAACCAAAAATAAACGTTTTTACATTATGTATTATTTATTCAACGTTTCGGCTTCTTGAGTTATTTTCAAGATTCTGGTAACAAACTTTAATTTAGTAATTTTACTTTAAAATATATCATTGTAAAACACATAATAATTTATAAACAATCAGTCACATACATAGCCATTGATATATCGTATTCTTATTCTATTTTATAATTTTTTTTTTTTAAATATAACAACAATTTTTGAATATTTAGGTTTAAAATTAAAGAAAATATATACGTAAGTGAAAGTAAACATATCTACCTACCATGAACTGCTTGATATACTTTTTTTTTATTTAAAATTGGTTGGTAAATAATTTTTGCATTAATTTCAAACCAAAATATTTTAAAATTGATATATTATATACAAAAAAAAAAAAAATTGTCTTCTAAAACTGAATAAGGATTATGTATGTAACAGATTTCTTATAAACTATTATGTGTTTTATAATGATATATTTTAAAATAAAATAACTAAATTAAGTTTTATTTGCAGAATCTTGAAAATCTTGAGAAGCTAAAATGTTGAATAAATAATACATAATGTAAACAACGTTTATTGTTTGTGACCTTTGGCCTAATGCTATATAAAAACATAAAAAAATGGCACCGAATCTAAAAACTACGACAAGAAAAATAAAGTGTTTTAATTATCTTTTGTAATAATAGTTGGTCTCTTTTGTATCCGTCGTTAGCTATAATGACCATCATAGACTTTTTCAATGTTCTCATTGAAGTTAATTTTTCCTAAAGAAATTGCACTGTATATTATTTATAAATATGGTGTGAGAATTTGTAATATACAGTTGTGAATGAAAATCTTTGTAACCTTGAAAGAACGAAAAAACAAAAAAAAAAAAAAAACATTAGTAATCGGATTCTACAGCATCAAACCGATAAAATTTAGAATATTTATAGTTGTTATGTATTTTAAAACATCAATATTATAATAATAAAGATAAGAATATAAAATTTTATTCGAATTTTAAGAATATTTTAAAAACATTTTGGTATTTTAATTAATTTTCGGAAACATAATACATATTAAGAAATTCAAATAACAAAACATAAATAATCAAAATGCTATTTTAGTATTTTTTTAATGAATCAGAAACTTCAAATTCCATTACCTCAAATTCATTAAAATGTTACTTAATGACTTTTTGTAATAAAACCGATGATATATTTATTGACGATTCATCCAGAATAGATGGACATGTTTGCCTTTTTGACGAACTATTCCCGATGATTGTTTACGTTATCTGTTGTCTGCAACAAGTTGTCACGAGAACGTCTAAGTTTTTTTTTGTTCGTTATTTTCAATAATGAACCATTGTAATAGTCCAAAAAATTCATAAACTTAACCCTCCACTAGAGTTTTGAAGTTTTACGTTCCAGGATACGTGGAACTCGAAAATTGAATAAAATAAAATTGTCTGTCCGCCGTCCGTGCATTTTCTCATAGACTACAGGACCAGTTTTTATCAAATTTGGAATCGAAGTCAGAGGTCCCCCGAGGATAATTCTCCTACTTCGACATTAATATCCGCCGTTTGTTTTCAAAATGGCGGGTGAAAAAACTGTGTTGCTATAGGATGTATCACTTAAACGAACGTAACGATTTCAATGAAACTTGGCTAAAGTATTCTCCTCGATGCCCTTTAAATATATGTATAGAACACACTTAAACAAAAAGAAGCTGGGAGTAAGTTACGAGGGGTCGTAAAATGACATTTCCGAATATCTCAAAAAGTGTATGCTTTTTGCGTTGTTGTATAGTCATTTAAAAGTTTACGAAATTTCCTGGAATATTAAAAAAAAAAAAATCGTTAAAATCGGACAATTTGGAGCAAAGATATGTTTAAAAAAAATATTTTTAAGGCAAAGCTTATGTCCTCTGTTTTGTTTTTTAATATCCTGAAAGTGTTACATCAGCCGAACCATGTGTTTTATTTTTCTGAGAAAATTGCTAATGACAGAATAAAAAATTATTTAGGTCAATATTAGGAATAACCTTTTATTTATTTTTTTCTTCTGTTACAAGGAAAGTAATGTTACTTTTGATATATATTTGTTTGGAAATAATAAAACATTCCGAAATTTACAGATTTTTTTATGATGGAATCGTCACATTAATTAAATGGATAACAGTTTACCCTATATTTTTTTATAAAGAAAAGAGATGGTTTGGGGTGGCAATCATAAATAGGCTAAATAATGGTAAAACTATTTTATTAAAAGCCGACGTTTCGACCAGACTTTGCAGGTCTTCTTCAGGGCTAGAACGGACAAGATACAAAAAGATAGAGAATTGTGGCAGTTACATAATATTTAGACAATATTTATAAACAATGTCAAAAAGCTTATTGAAATTATAAACAGTAAGTATATTAAAATATGAACAGAGAAAGCTAAGTAACAAGATCCTGAAGTAAATAGATGCTAACAATTGTTATAGTGTAATATATAATAAATGCAAATGTGAATATACTTCTACAGATCTACAGGAGAGATTGAAAGAAAAGGAAAAAGGATATAATATGAAATAATAGACATAATGGATTGTGGAGAAGAGAGAGAGAGAATCACTTTATTATCATAAAATAAAATGGTGCTGCCCAATTACATTGGGTTGCTAACAACACAGCATTAATCACTACAGACATTATTTAAAATTATTATACAATTATATAGGATTAACAATAAGAACCAATTAACAATAATAGGATTAACAAGAAAAAAGAAAACCAAAAATCAAATAAATAAGTAAATAAAATGGAAGAATAATGTTTATTTAATTTTTGTTTTTCTTTTCTTTCTCCGCATTCCTTTATGTCAATTAGTTCATATTATATCCTTTTTCCTTTTCTTTCAATCTCTCCTGCAGATCTGTAGAAGTGTATTCACATTTGTATTTATTATACATTACACTATAACAATTGTTAGCATCTATTTACTTCAGTTTAGGATCTTGTTACTTAGCTTACTCTGTACATATTTTAATATACTTACTGTTTATAATTTCAATAAGCTTTTTCTCATTGTTTATAAATTTTGTCTAAATATTATGTAACTAACCCAATTCTCTATCGTTTGTATCTTATCCGTTCTAGCCCTGAAGAAGACCTGCCAAGTCTGGTCGAAACGTCGGCTTTTAATAAAATAGTTTCACCACTATTTAGCCAATTTATGACCGCCACCCCGGACCATCTCCTCCCTTTATAATGCAATGGTTAACTATTAAATATTCAATATTCTATAATTTTTTTCAGAAGATGGATCCATTGTTTTCCCGACACTTGAGGACACGCACATAGATTCTGGAGCCTTATCAAGATACGCACTGAAGACAATTAGTGTGCCTAAGAAACTGACTGGTTATCAGATATATATTGATAAAGACGCACCTGACTTAAAACAGTGGTGAGGGGCCCGTTGATGTAGACGATGGACGACATACTCCGATGAGGAGCTGGCCCGTACTGGCGCGGCAGTGCCGCGGTGGGGGCCAGGCCACAGTCCCACTCTCTCTAGTATTATCGCCTCAATTGTATTAATTAATTGCTCTTAAATAATCGCTAATTGTTAACTTAATTTTTTATAAGCTGTAAAGGTTTTTTCTTTTTTTTTTTAAACTAGTATACCCCAGTGAAATTTCTCTCATAACTATTTATCTCCCTAACGCATTCGACAGAAAAACAACAACAGCGAAACACGATATATTTGCGTCTGTCAACTTATTGTTGACAATCAGCAAATGTGATGACAGAACATGAAATAATGACATGAAAGGTATGGGGAAGGAAAGTACTTAGCAGTACCACTTCCCTAACTTAGGTTGTTAGAGGAAGGAGATCTCTCATCCTACGCCTTTTTAGTCTCCTCCTCATGTTCTGGGGTATGTCAGCTGTGGCCATATCTCTTATTAGTCTGTTAATATGTCCGTTTAAATTTGTGTAAAATCGTTGATAAAGGATCGTTATATGGTGGTCAACTGATGGAGCTTTGTTATGAGTCGCAATAATTTTGATTGGAACGTTTGAAGTTTTTGTAGGTGGGTCTTTTTAGCGATACCGTATATTTTTGATGAGTACGATGTTGATTTTAAGTTTACAGTTTCTTCTAGATTGAAGAACATTGTCCCTCATTGACAATTGTGTGAAAAAAAATCCTAAAAGAAAATTTAAAATGCCTGTCATTGGTGTTTCCATAGTGCACTTGAGATAAATGTGTTTCATACCTTCCTACTAACAGTTTTGCTAAGAGTAGTGTTGCCCAAATGCGAAACCAAGACTAGTCTTGGTCTTGCAAACTCAGTCTTGGTCATGGTCTTGGTCTTGCGCAAGAGTCTCACAACCATCTTGCAGTTACTTATTAGCTTATTACTATAGATACTACTGTATTTTTTTAGATAGGAGAAACCTTAATAAGCCCGAATGAAAAATTAGAGGAGTTAAATGCAAAATTATATTGTTTATACCAATTATTAAGATATAGTAACAAGATTGTCGAGTATTAGTAACTATTTTGCCTTAATTTTTATTTAAAAAATCGATTTTTTTTTAGCATTCCTGGTCTTGTTCTGCAAAGTGCAAGACCAAGAACAATTTTGGGCAACACTAGCTAAGAGTAAGTTGAACATTTATCTTATCTTATCTTTATAGTTAAATAAAGATTTTAGAATTATTCTGAGGTATGAATATTATTGGTATCGACCCTCTGCTTGTTATTAAAACAATTGAATTTCGGGGTGTCCATCATTAGTACAAAAAGGTGTTTTTTTTTTAAATGGAGATTATATCTGCATAGCCGTAAATATTTTTAATTTAAAAGTTTTAAATAGAAAAAGGAGACCCTATAAATTTTAAATGTCCAACGGGGAAGTTTATAACTCTAATAATTACGGCGGCATCAGCCAAAAAATACACACATTTTCTTAGCTTTGGTGCGCTTACCCTACGTAGGACAGGTCCCACTGGAAAATATCCCTCCAGTTTAATAGTTAAGCAATAGCAAACATTTATTATTTGTTTGATGGAGAAGTGACTTTTTGTGTAGACCCAATTTTCCAAAGAATATTTAAATAAAGCTTTAAGCATAATTACTTTTCTGTAAACCACCCATGCAATAAGAATAAAATGAGTCCTTAATATATGTTGTGAGGTAACTAAAAATAAATGGATCAAATCATATTTTACAATCATTAAAACGACGAATATATTTTATTTTATTTCCTATAGTTGATCTCCCAAATAATATCAACAGTGAAATCATTAACTAAAAATACCAGTTACAGTATGTCTTGGAGGATTAATTAGAAAAAATAAGAACTATCACAAATTACTGAGGAAGACATTGTACATCTTTATAAACAGAAAAGCTCGGCAGAATATAAAGCAGGAGTGGTTTGTATGGAAAGAGAATATAAGTCTATTACTGATGGTCTTGAAGCCGCCTGGATTTATTTATTTATTTATTAAAAACATCAAAAAGATCATTTCTTTATTATTTTAAGTACCGAAAAGATCAAAGCTCTATTATCCTCCATTTTACCTTTTCAACAGATTTTTAGTTTGTCGAAGGCTATTATAAAGAGGAACATTTTAATTTTTAAAATCTAAGAGATTATAGGAACAAATTACGATTTTAGCTGGAAAACAGTACATTTTTAGGCTTTAGAAAACGGAGGATGATAGTGTTGATATCAGATTCGAAACCATTAAAACAGTATGTATCCCGTCTCGTTTCATTGATTTTTGAATCCATCTGAATTTTGAAACTTTATCACTTATTTTCAATTGTCTTTCGTTTGAAACCTCATCAATCAAAATTCAGATCACAATCGCTCCTGAGAGCCGTAAAAAGGTTTTATATTATATCTAGTGCAGATAAATACTTTAGTATTATCTTCTATCAATAAATAAAAATGACAAAAGGATAAAATATCAGAGATATTGTTTACCAAATCACAACAGTTATTTATCGAATTACCAGAGAAGTTAAATTATCAGAATATACTAAATTTTTCATTCGACTAGGGCTTGAAATTAAATTTTCTTTTAGATTTGTAATTACTGGAGTCTTTATTTTCATTTTTTTCCTCTTATTTCGGAGCTAGGACTATTTGATTTGCAACTGTTCAAGTAAAGGTTTTCCAGAACTTTAAATTTACAAAAACAATATTTATACTTTCTGTTTATTTTATCAGAACGTCAATCTAAAAAAATATTTTTATTCTTAATTATACAAAGAAACGACACATTAGAGTAAAGTAATTTATTTAAGATTAATCATAATTCTATTCTAAGCCCAATTAGTGTTTTTTCTCATTTAATGTAACTTTTTTTTTTAAATGACTTTAATAAATAAAAACTAAGCTTTTACTATAAGCTTAGAACATTAATTTCAAAAAGTTCCTTAGAAATTATAATTAAAAGTTTTCATGGAAAATACTGAAATAAAATTTTATAACAAACTTCCATAAACGTTTTAACCACTGCTTTGGACAAAATGACCCTGCACCAGTATAAATAAACCAGGCATACATTACAAAACCCTAACTAAACAAAACAAATAACATTAAAATTTGAGATAATTCCTGGCAGAACGTAGACTACCTTAATATTACAAAAAAATAAAATAAATCATTTCATTGATACATATTTATGTGACACTAATCGAAAAACATAAGAAATATTTAATCACATAATTTAATCACATAAATATACTAATAAAGTCCAAACGTTCAACTACTAATTCTAACAGATTTTAAATACACAAATATCTCATGATAATAATATTTAGCATTAATATTTTTTTTAAACATTTAATTTATGTACGATTATTTAGGTTTTGTTTTGATTCATCTCCCTCCCTAAATTTTATTTGGTTTTCATTATTTTTTTTTTTTCAAACAGAACGATTTTAAAACATTTCATACAAACACCCACGATATGAAAATGGTGAATAAGCAAACTAAAGCTAAAGCTCGGTAAGGCTGTAACGACCCGCTAACCGAGTAAGCGATTCTTCCGCGGTCTATTTCCTCGGTCTCCTCATCTTCTTGGTCAGTGCTTCCATCAGCGATGCATCCAGGTCTGCTCTTCCTTTTCATTCAGTCTTGTGAGGAACTGAAATTTTACCGGTGTTTCCCCGTACATATCAAACGGAAAACAACCAATTCATTGGTTCATCCAAACAAACTATTTTCTACACAATTTAAAGAATAAATTAAAAACGATCTTTTGTTTAAGTATGAAGGGAACTATTTTTCGAATACTATGATCATCATTATAATAAATATCAACTTTACATTGAAAGTATTACATTGAAGAAAAACGAGTGATATGTAGCTCTGTTTTCTTTAGTTTTACATGAACATAGTTAACTATTCATAACAGTTCATTAAGATAACAAACAATTACATTTATTTTAATATTTTGTACCATTTGCAACTGTGCTGCAGAGCACCTAGCAAATTTGATATATTAGGGATTTGCTGCTAGTTTTCTTGATTAGCTTCATTTTTTAATTATTGTAGTAGGTTCCTTGACCATAAGAGCAGGTAGCAGGGAGCAGGAAATATAAAGGACTAATGGATAGAAGTGATTTAGAATTGAAGAGTGAAATGATGTGGAAGTAGAATTTCACTGTTGGGATGTTCAAGTCGTTATGTATAGTGTTATTTGAAATGTACCAAGGTGAGTTGACAATTTCTCGTAGAATTTTTTATTGTGTTACTTATATTTTGTTCATGTGTGTGTGTGTTTTGCAGAACCCCGAAATTCTGCTCCGTATGTCCAAATTGGTCTCATTATGGTGTTGTAGATCAGTAGCTTAAGTTCAGTGAGGATCTTAGTCTAAAAGATGTGAGAGTTGGTTGTATCGTCTAGTCAGTTCTTACTGTAATTTAGGATGTATGTTCCAGATAAGTCTTTTATCTATGTAGAGTCCGAGGTACCGTACATAGTTTTTTGAAGGCACTGGGATATTGTCAACCGTTAGGGTGGAAATGAGGTTTTCCTAAGACAGTAAGTCACGTGGGTGGATTTGTTACCATTGATTTTAATTTTCCATTTTTCAAACAACAACAATGAAGATCATAGAGGTGGTTTTGAAGGGAAATTGATTTGATAGTAGGATTTTTGTGAGAAGATAGAATTGCAGTGTTGTCAGGAAAACAATGTATGGTGGTGCCAGGGTGCTCAGGGATATTAGAGAGATCAGGGAGCGAATATAGAATCGGAATTAAGACACACCTTCGGGTACGGCAATGTGTTGAAGGAAGAAAAAGGAATCAGGAGAATCTACGAAAACACAGAAAAACCTGTTAACAAAGAAGGGTTGAAGAATTAGAAAATAACTAAAAGGAAGTGCGGTTTTTAATTCCCATAATAGGATCTTGTGCCAGACACTATCAAATGCTTTCCCTATGTCAAGGAAGACCGCAAAGCAGTATTCCTTTTTTTCAAAAGCAATAGAAACAAACAATATTTTCATTTTTTTATATTATATCTTTTCTACCTCAAATCTCAGTTTAATTTAAAGAGACATTAACGGAAGCAAACCAATCCACATATTTATGAAACACAAGTCAATGTTAAATAATCTTTAAAATACGGTCTTTATTTCAAAAATAGGAAGGTCACGTTCTATTTTTTTTTTTTACAAATTAGATTTTTCAATTGAAGATACTTCAACCAAGAGTAGGTTTATTTCTATTAAAAATAGTAATCAGCGATCCACTTTTAACGAGTTTTTTTTTAAGGATTGATTCTTCCCTGTTAGATATCTTCCAATTCGTGTGACAGATTCTACCCTGAAAAATAAATTTTAAAGTAAATCATAATTCAAATTTTTTGTTTAGGGAAAGACTTCCGTAACGAATTTTGTTGAATTTAATCAAAACAATAAAGCAAAAGTTAAAAATATGACATAAGAACCACAAGCGGTTTAAGCAAAAATAAAATATTCTAAAAAGAAGATTAAAATTTAAAGAATAATATTTATTGAATATGTTCAGGTTATTTATTAGTTTTAAATTGAAAACAAATCTTTAAATAGTCATCGAATATTAAAAACAACAACATTAATTTGAATAATTATTGCATTTGATATGCACCTAGTTGTGGAAGCATGTTTTGTATGGCGTAACTACGTTTTTTATTTCAGCTTATAAAAAATAAGAAAAAAACTCTAGCGATGCAACCGCTGTTAAGTCTGGATAAGTCGCTGACGAAATAAGTATATCACACAAAAGTACTCCTAAGCTCAGCTTAGCCTAGCTAAGCATGGGCGACGGTCCTAAGTCCTATCTGATGCTTATACGATTGTACAACAGCTGTTCACACAAAGAGCTCAATAGAAAGCTGAAGAACCCTAAAAGTCTCTTATTATATAAGCAATTTTTTTTTATATGAAAAAGTAACTTCCGTTCTCACAATATTGCTTCAACTTCCTACAAACAAATAATAAACAAAGGAATTCATTTTCAGAATCTTAGAAATCTATACGTTAAACTAAATTATTTTTTTGAACATCTGCATAAACAGTATAAAAAATAAATGTTGGCACTCTCTCCGGAAACAACATGCGTGGAATCAGTTTCACATTTTTTACACGATTTTTTAGAACGATAAAAAATATTATTGGCACGAACTGAATATCAAGCTATAAGCCCTTTGAAGTGTTTAAAAATGAACATTACATTATTAACCTTCAAGGGTCATTCCATATCAAAGCAGAAAACAAATATTGTGACACTTTTATGCAACGATTCTGATAAAACTTAAAAATAATAGATTTTGTTTAGTCTTTAATGGTTTAGATTTTACAGTTCCTTGAAATTTTAGATTATTTTAATGGTTTCACATGTTTCTTAGTTTTCAACCACTAACTAACTAACACGGCTACAACTCGGTGAGGAGTCTTGGCCTCCTCCACTAGCTTCCTCCAGTCATCTCTGTTCTGTGCGGCCATCATCCAGCTCCGGACTACCAGAACATCCCTTGAATCTCTTGCCACACCGTCTGACCATCTTAGTTTTGGTCTCCCTCTTCTTCTTGTGCCGTAGAGTGATTCTGTCAGAGATTCTGACCATCTTATGGATTGCTTCATTCTCCATCCTTGCCACGTGGCCAGCCCATCACAGTCTTCCAAGCTTCATCCTCAGAACGACATCTCGATCATTCAAAATCGAGTAAATTTCAGAATTTGTCTGTCTTCTCCAATTTCCATCGATCTGTATTCTTCCGAATATTCTTTGAAGATTTTTTCTCTCAAAGATTAGGAATTTAGGGAGGCTCAATTCTTTTAGTTGTCGTCCATGCTTCTGATGCATACAGCAGGACTGGACGGATTGTTTTTTAGAGATCGAGCTCATTATGCTGGGAAAGAAGGCGAGAGGTGAATTCCTTGCGAAGGGCAAAGTGACACTTGTTAGACATCAAAAATATAACCAAATAAATTAGCTTTCAATCAATGTAGAAGAAATCTTTTGTCAGTATCCATCAATGTGTCAGGTAATATATACAAATCTAAAAAAATGTTACCTAGGGCCAGGAACAAATCATAAAGTATTATTTCGGAATTTAATGCATAGTTCCACACTAAATGGAATATCTCAGAAAAAGGAAAAGGATAAACATGAAGAAAAGTAAAATTTGTAAGTATCTCATTACTTATTTTTAAACAAAAAAAACAACAAAATTTTGTTAATTTATCCTATTCATAAAAGAATATAAAATTATAATTTATCAAATATAAACATTAGACGGTTTTATTTATTTATTTTACAATTATACATCAATATTTCAGGAATAGTAAAAAAAAAAAAAAAAAAAATTATCCAAGTCCTTACTGGAGGCCACAACAAAAGTGACACTTCATGTGCATTGGTTGAAAGCTAAAGCAGATTAGATTTGTTTCTCATTTGTTCTGCAGCTGAGTACGAAAATGGCAATAATACTGAAGTTTAAAGAGATTTATAATTTTAACCATCAGTGATGGAGAAAAACAAAAGTGTCATAGTTACATACGCAACTGAATAGAACAACCACGCCGAATTTTATCTAAAAATCTTTACTGTTAGGTGTCTTGGTCAGGTTGAACTGATACGGTTTCATTCTGAAATTAGATAAAAAATAAACTCAGTTTTAGGACGATATACAGTGGGTCAGACAGCATATTTATCACGAATAAATTATTCCAATTTTGAATATTTAACTATAAATTGTTTGTAATGAAACTAGATTAGACAATGACATTAAAACCAGGATATTGATCACGAACCTATAAGATTCTCAAATTAAGGCTATGAAAAAGATACTGCTGATATACGGCAGTGATATCTGTACCTCAAACATTATGTAAACAGAACAACAAGGTATGTAAAGCCAATTGATATATATATATATATATATATATATATATATATATATATATATATATATATATATATATATATATATATATATATATATATAACTGAGACTGTCGAGGATCCCATTGTTAGCATTAAAAGCCGGGATCGAAACGTCGAATAAACAACTGAATCAATGAACGTTGTGAAGTTTATGAAGTGACCTAATTCCCAATTTAAATAATTATGTTTAAAATATATATATATATATATATATATATATATATATATATATATATATATATATATATATACCCACTGAAATATATTATCCTTATGATTTCCCAATGCCCACAGAGCTATCTCTGACGAGGAATAGAAAGTGAGTCACAGTACACAATTAGCACAGTAAATCCTGGTTTTCCTTCACGAGAATTCATACCACAAACAATAACAACAATAACAATTCTGAAAAGATTCAAGGCCTCATTCTAATAGTAATGAAGACATGAGTATACCTTTTTTATTAGTCCAAATACTTTCAACTAAAATGAAGATTTAAATAGTATGTAATGTATTTATTACACAAAAAAATATTTAAGAAAGAAAATATGGTGGAAATGAATCTTGAGTTTGGTGATTGGTGATACAGTGGCCAAGATTCCACCACAGAAGCCGAGGAGCATTTCCAAAGATAATCCTAGAACGTAGCTATTCTGTTATTTGCATTCGAAGCCTTGTCGGGGTTTCTCATGGACTATATTGTAACACTTCTTTGATTTAGTGTTTAGATCAAATGTTTCTAAACTTTATAAATGATGGAAAAGAATTCTTGATAATAATAACAATAAAAAAAAAGTTGTTAGTAACAATAAGTAGCATTATGCTCAATCCGTCCGGAATTATCAAAATAAGGAAACCACTATTGATAGCATGCAGAACAGCGTAAGATTCACAACAATGATACCGACAATGAAGAACCGAACAATGACAAGGCTCATTCTGAATGCAGCGATAGAAGGTCTGTGATACGGTCGCGGAAGTTCCAGGGCTATACATAGACCCCTGAGAATGGAAACCACGCTCCTCACTAAAAAATAAGAACAAAGGGCACGCGGAAGGAGGCTGTCAATGGAGAACCGCAAATATTGTCGCCGAACGTGAGTCGACCGGGGGCACATGCTCCAAGAATGGAGAGACACTATGGCAGTCATGGAGTCAGGAAGATAGCAGGTTTAGGATAAGATAGCAAGTCGAGTCTAAAGCTTTAATCACGAACCTAACCATTTTAGGGAAGATCCAAGAGAAGAACAAGCAAAATTATGGCAAGGGATCACAGCAAAAAATATATTAAAAAATCATGTTTTCATTTCTTCTACTAAGATAGACAGAATATCATCTTTATCAAGCAAAAAAAAAAATGAGGAAATTCAGACGATTTTATATTACCTAATGCGTTTTAAAATGTTCTCAAGTTCTTGCAAATTTCAAGGAGAGTAATGTTTTGACAAATTATTTATTTCGAGGAAAAAATTGTCAGTATTCTTTCTACAGAGGCACCATCATTCCTTTTAGTTTGTCTATTATAATTTTTTTTAGAGGGAAATAACAAACAAATATTGCAGTACATATACATTCTTCGGAATATTTGTTACGTACTTCGTGTAATTATATTTGTTGAAGTAAAAAAAAAAACAATGTGTTTCTATCTATTTTTGTTTAAGTTGAAAACATAATTTATAATAAATGGTTTGGGCTATATATATTTCACAATTTTGTTTTTGTCCTATTCTACACTGACAACGTTTCTGCTATACCATTTTCAAGCCATCTCTAAAGATTAAAATAATGATGCTCGTTATGTTGTGTTATTTTGGTGAAATAGATATATCCTTAATCTTTTATTATGAAATTAAATAATGAAATGAAACACATTTCTTGTCAGAATTAATTTAGTTTTTAATTTCTTCAGTCCACCACTTGCAAAACGTCGACTATTTAGTTATGTACAATAGCTGTGTGATATTTAAAAGGTATTTTGTTTTCTTAAATCTTCCAATATTATATTAAAAATAGGTTTTCCACATTTTTTCATACTATGTTTTGAGTTTCTAACCTAATTAAATTATTTTGAAATAACAATACTTCCATGAATTACAGATAACAATATGTTTATAACATTCATTAGACTTCTTCGTTCAAAAGTAAAAATTAAATAAATGAAATAAACCTGCATTATTCTCTCATTAACATATGAATCCCAAACTTCTTAGTTTAATATGATTAATATTATATATTAATATGATAGGATTTAATATAATAAATATAGATTTATGACTATATTCTAAAGATAGACTCATAACTTTTCTTTCATTGTAGATCCGGCTAATGTTTCCTAGAATGGGATTATACCTTATTCATTTATACTTTATATCGAGTACGGCTTATTACGGTATGTTATATGCTTATTCCTTTCAAGACGTTCGAAATTAAAATGTAGTCAGAAATTTTCACAAACGCAGAAACAAACACTTATTTATTAAAGCCTATTCCAATCCACTCTTTAAAGGTATACCGCTTATGCAAAAGACGTACGAACAGAAAAAAATCTCAGTCAAAACATTCAGAATTATAAAAGAATTCCATGCTACATCACCAACATTACTTTAAATAAAGACCTTCATATACTAACAGTTTGTATTTTCTTCTCTTCCCTTCACCGCCTTTTCTGCTATACAGCGTTTTTCCTGGGCCAGGGAAAAGGATGGAGGATTAATGCCAAAGAAAAAAGTTTTCCGGCCAATGGGAAACTCAGGTTGCCAGTTGTATATTTTCCATACGCGTTAGCTCTCTCGGCCACTCCGCCCCAATATGCTAACAGTTAAAGTTTAGATGCAATAAACACAACTAAAGATTTCAAGACCACTTACACAGCATAACAACTCACTCATTCAAGGTACGATCATAACTGATACTACACTAGGATGCTGAAAAGAAGTCGGGTGAGGGATCTGTTCATTCAACTATGAATTGTGAAATGAAGATAGGAAGACATTACGGGTAATACCGTTCCTCACACCTATGCTATATTATTCGATTTCTTTACAGAAATTTTTCTGGTTTTCAGTATATCTAATAGATGTTAGTAGAAAATATATATAATTAAACCAATACGATTACCAATCAAAGTACCAACGAGAACGTTGTATGAATTACGCTGCGTGGGCGGGTTGAAGTCCGTTACACCATGCTGCACCAAATGACAACCGATATAAGAAAAAATGAAAGTGGTTGAAACCCGGGGTAACAAATCCCTTCTCGGCGGTGAGAATTTGACTTGTTAATGGCGATCCCTGCGTGGGAAGTTGTCAGTGCACGCAGCCTTTTCGCTCTCCTTAGGATTGGTCACTTTCCCTCTTCGTCATCAGGGGGCTGCGGGGCAGGAGTGCTAAGGAAGGCTTAATTACTCGTTAGGTATTGGCCAATATCGGTCACAGCTTCTAACTTGAAGTCGATTTTTTGAAATCACCAAATCCAGGTATCAGGCATTCTGGAATATCTTGGTTATAAAGTGCCGTATCATTCCATATACATTACGATGTCGATATAAAGGATTTCATCTGAGTAATCAATGTCTCTTGAAAAAAAATTACTTATTTCGCTGTAAAATTGCGTAAGATTTGTAATTGGTGTCCCGAGATACTCCCATGTCTCTCACCACTACACTGAGTTAAAGTGGCTCTTCTCCTACATTCGAAGACAATATTTCCTAGGTACGTTCCTTTATCAAATCATCAACAATCATATTCCTTCTTACGCCCACAACCTTTTCCAATTCAAGTCCTCAGTCCACTTCTTTTCCACAAGATCTCGACCTTCCGATCTTTACATCCCTTCAAAAAGATCTGCCTCGTTCCAAAACGCCTTTATTGCTCGCTTTGTTAATTTCTGGAATTCTCTTCCTATCAAAATTCGGCATTCTTCCTCCCTATCTACATTTAAAACCATCCTATTTCAATTCCTGTCCCAAAAACACTCAGATACCCGCTAACCTTTTATGTAAAATTACCTATTATTCATACTAATGTATTTACATATAACTCATCATTTAAATACTTACTATCAGATTCGACATTCTTTTTTTTTTTCAAATGTATTTTTTATTTCTAAAAGTGTATATTCATATTTTAACGAGTTTTGTATATAGATTTTTTAAAATTTTGTATATAGTATTATTTCTCTTTATTTTTACTTTTTATGTTTGTTTTTATAGATATAATATATTAATTTTGTACTTTTTTGTTATTCTAAAGGGACTCTGTCCCAGAGTAAAAATATTTTCTATTCTAAAATGATACAGTAAAAAAATTACAAAACCCAGGAATAGTCCGAAAATGGTAAGTTTTTACTGCCGACCATGCCCTATACAACCAGCGGAAAAGTGAACCTCTTAGTATATTTAAACGAAAGCTAGAAAGTAGCTGGAAGGCAGCCATATATGTCAATAAAACTTCGTCCTCGTCCAAAACACAGAGTGAGAAAGCGCTCCCATTTTCGAATATTACTTTAGCTTATAAGATGAACATCAATGATTAGCTATAACAACGAAACATTTTGTTGTGGAGTCTGACAACGTTATAATTTATCAAATTAAGTTATCTTGATTATCACATGTGTGAACATTGATAAAAGTGAGGTTAATTTTTCTTTGAAAATCTTTTTGACAAAATCTTAGAGTAAATTAACAGTGAAAACTTTTCTTTTTGTTGCATTCTGTTGTTGAAACCAATTAGCTCCAAGAAATAGGAACTCCACACCTCGGCGTAGCGGTTTCACCGCAAACGATGTCTGAGACGTCGATATCTGGCAGTTCTACAGAAAATGTGGACGCCTTAAGCTCAAACCAAACTACTGAAAATAATTGGGAACTCGTTACAGGAAGAAAACGCTCAATGGACAATAACAGAGACCCAAGAAAAGCTAAAAAGGTAAGCGAAGTTACAACAATAACCTCAAATAGCTTTGAAGTTTTAACTAACATTAGTGACGAGTCTGATGCTACCACTAAGCAACCGGTTTCTGTAAAACCGCCTCCTATCCACCTGAATGATGTACAGAACTACACCGAACTGGTCACATTTCTCCAAAATGTAGGAGGTTTGAACAGCTTTAACCTAAAATCCACATCGAGAGGAGTAACCGTATATCCTGAAAACTCTGACACATATAGACGTATAGTAGCTAACTTAAGACAGGTAGGTGCCGATTTCCATACCTATCAGTTAATAGAAGATAGAAATCCAAGAATTGTATTAAAAAACTTACACCATGCTACTCCAATTGAAACTATAAAATACGAATTAAAATGCCTAGGTTACGATGCCACAAGTATTGTGAACGTTATTTCCAGATATAAAAATCCACTTCCCATGTTCTTTATCGACATCTCTAAAGCCACATTTAATGAAAAAATTTTTGATATTAAATATTTATACTATACTAGAGTGAAAATCGAAGAACCTAGAAAGAAAAGAATGATTCCACAGTGCACCCGTTGTCAGCAGTATGGCCACACGAAGGCTTACTGCAATCACTCCCCGAAGTGCGTTAGATGTGGCCAAGGACATGATAGCACCCTCTGCCAAAAGACAAGAGAGACCGCAGCAACATGCGCGAATTGTAGCGGATCCCATCCAGCAAATTATAGAGGTTGTGCAACTCTGAAACAACTGAGAGAAGTACGAAATCTCCGTAAAAATATACAAAGTCCCCAAAAAGCACAAACTAGCGCACCCCCAGGTATAGACGAGTTTCCTTCTCTTCCGCAAAGTCAGCAAACCGCAAATTCAGGTTCTTCAAAACCCGATTCCCAATATCTAGGACCAAAACTGCGAACTTCCCCTACAGAAGTCTCAGAAAATCACCTTCACCAGCCAAAGCATTCAGAAATGAAAAAGGGCTTTACTCAGCCGCCGCCACCGACTTACAATCACCCGGCTTCAGCTCAGCTCTTCAACTTGGTAAGTGGATTGAATAACCTCATCCAGCCTCTTTTCAGCCTTCTCCAAGAACTGTCTCACGTTGCACAAGCCTTATCCTCCAGTTATGGCTACTAATCGGCTGACAGTGGGCTCCATGTCCGTTCTTCTCTGGAACGCAAATGGTATAAACCAACACAGGACCGAACTTGACATGTACTTACATGAAAAACGGACTGACATTGCTCTCATCACTGAAACACACTTGACTCCACATTCTAAATTTTACATTCCAGGCTACAAAATATATAGAACTGACCACCCTGATAAGACGGCACATGGCGGTACGGCAATACTGATTAAGCAATCACTAAAACACAACCCTTTACAATTACCCATTACACCTGACATACAATCCACAGCAATTACTCTGTATACCCAGCACCATACCATTACCTTCGCTGCAGTGTACTGCCCTCCGAGATACGTGCTAACATCTGCAATGTTTTACAATTTCTTCCAACATCTCGGTCGGTGTTTTATTGCAGGTGGTGATTATAATGCCAAACATCAGTCCTGGGGAGCACGACTCTGTACTCCTAGAGGAAGAAATCTAAAGTCTGCCATCGATCAGCTTTCATTAAACACGATCTCACCTGATACACCTACTTACTGGCCAACTTCAAGACAGAAAACACCAGATTTACTTGACTTTTTCATTACTAAAGGACTCAGGACAGTGCCGTATACTGTAACTGCAAGCTCTGATCTTTGTTCTGATCATTCTCTTCTCAGTTTGTTACTATGCGATGAGCCTCGTACTGCATCAACAAAACCAACACTTACAGATAGGATAATCGATTGGGAAGCTTACAGCGACTACTTAAATTCGACGCTATCAATCCCAATGTCCCTTAAGACCGAAGAGGAACTCGAAAAAGCTGTTGATAAGTTCACAATCAGCTTACAACAGGCTGTATGGTCATCATCTGTACCAAGACCCAGCAGAAATACGTCTCTTCCAATCTATCCGCAGTACATTAGAGACCTGATCAGAGCAAAGAGAAGAGCGCGCAAAGTGTGGCAGACTGGTCGACTCCCATCTGACAAACGGACTTTCAATAGACTTAACAATGAACTTAAACGTCAGATTCAGAATTTTAAAAGAACGATCTACGACAATTACCTCAAAAATCTTTCGACTGACGATGGAAGCTTATGGAGACAGACTAAGAAACTTGTAAAGCATCGTGAGGTGTCAGCACCACTCCGAAACGTAGATGGTTCCTGGGCTGTGTCAGACCTTGAAAAATCTGAGCTCTTTGCCAACCATCTTTCTTCTGTTTTCACACCACATACTGACTTCTCTAATACTGATCACGATAGACATGTACAAAACACTTTAGACATTCCTTTACAACTGTCATTACCTCCACTTTGCTTCGCTCCAACTCAAGTTGCAGAACAAATCAGACAGTTACCTAAAAAGAAAGCTCCCGGTCATGACCTGATAAATGCTCAAGTGCTCCAGAAAATGCCAAGGAAAGCTCTAGTATACCTAACATCAATTTATAACGCAATACTCAGAACGACTAAATTCCCCTTACAATGGAAATATTCATTCATAAAAATGATTCACAAACCTAACAAAAACACTGACATTCCTTCATCATACAGACCCATCAGCTTGCTCCCATTATGTTCTAAAATCTTTGAGAAACTTCTCTACAAACGACTTTTTGACATACTGACTACTGAAAACATAATACCTGAACATCAGTTTGGATTTCGTTCACACCACTCAACCATTCATCAGCTACACCGAGTGACAGACTACATTGCGACAGCACTAGAGCACAAATTATATGCAACAGGAGTATTTCTGGATGTTGCTCAAGCGTTCGATAGAGTCTGGCATCAGGGACTTCTTTTCAAACTTAAGACTATACTCCCTCCAACCTACTATCTTATTCTTCAATCTTTTCTTTCTGACAGATTTTTCTCTGTTTGCCAAGGTACAGAACTATCTACCATTAAACCAGCCCTAGCAGGGGTGCCTCAGGGGTCAGTACTCGCTCCTCTGTTGTATATTATTTACACATATGATATTCCAGATCCTCTCGATACTCTGACCGCGACTTACGCAGACGATACAACAATCTTGACAAGGCATCAAAATTCAGCATACGCCTCACAGACTTTACAATATCACCTAAACAATTTCTACGACTGGTGCAAACTCTGGAAAATTCGACTCAACCTAGACAAATCACAACATATCACTTTTACCCTTCGACGTGAAACTTGCCCCCCTATTTACCTTGACAATATCCAAATTCCTCAGACTGACAAAGTTCAATATCTTGGACTGACCTTTGACAGAAGAATGACATGGGGCCAACATATTAAAAACAAAACAAAAACTCTAAACCTAAGACTACGCCTATTGTACTCACTCCTTGCAAGAAATTCGAAATTAAAACTTAGACAGAAATTGAATACATATACTTACCTACTCAAGCCTATTTGGACCTACGCTTTACAGATATATGGGACAGCCAAAAAGACTCACATACGTAAATTACAGACTTTTCAATCTAAAACTTTCAGGACTATCACCAAAGCTCCCTGGTACGTCAGTAACATTACTCTACATAAAGACTTACAGATGCCAACAGTTAACGACCACATACGAACATACTACAAACGATTTCATAATAACTTACACGGACATACAAACTCATTGATTCGAGGCATGGCCACAACTAACATGCCCGATAACACCCGAAGGAGGCTTAAAAGAAGCTGGATGAGGGATCTCCTCCACTAACTATAAACATTGCGGTCAAGACAGGAAGGACGCCGCTGGGTACTCCTCTCCCTCACGCCTATTCCAAGACCAATCTCTACATATTGACATCACACTCGCTGATTGTCGGAACTTCTGACAGGTGTGAGTTGAAGAATCAAGTTCAAAAAAAAAAAAAAAAAAAAAGTTATCTTACATTTTTTGTTGTTGTTATTAAATCACAAAATACGTAAACAATTTTTTTTCCTTTTTTTATCTGGTTCTGATACAGCAAGGATGAACTTTTAGAGCGTCACATCATTTGCTGTACAAAGATTTACATCAGAACTTACCAAAAATGTATTTCACCCAAAATTGGTATACGCATTTTATAAGCACGATTATGAAAGTAAGAGGAGAATTACTTCAATTAAATCACAGAATAGATAGAATCGGCAACCATATTTGTTCTCTTTGCAATTTAAACCAAATAGAAAATATTGATCACTTCATTGCAGCGTGCTCGGTTCTGAGGGAATTATATTTTAACTTATAATGGGTCCCTTGATATGATAAATGGGGGATCTGAATGCAATCTACATATTTACAAACACATAAATATCATCTTACTAGACTCTAACATTACTCTAACTTAGTATCATATTACTAGAGCATCTCTGATAAAATAATTTAATTATTGAATATTACTATTTTTGTGGTTTTTGATGAATGCTGAGGAAGAAAGGTAAACGAATAAAATTCATCTAGGCCCCTTCGCATAGCGTGGTCACTGACACTGTGCAGGCAGCATGGAAAGAAAGGCAAGCACAACTACGGTGGAACCAATTAACCAAATTCCTTTAGTGGACTACATAAAAAAAAATAAGAAGATTTGGCAAAAAGAGAGTAAAGTAGTTTGAGTCGTTTGTTAAGTGTCATGCGTTTCATTTTAACATGTGGGCCCCATGTCATCCTTCTGTCGAAGGTGAGTCCAAGGTAAAGTACCGTGTCCGTTTGAGGAATTTGATTGTTGTCAATATAAACTGGAGGACAGGTGTTTTTTCGAAGAGTAAATGTTATATGTTTGGATTTGTCATGATTAAGTCGAATTTTCCATAGTGTGAACCAATCTTGTAGTTTAAGCAAATGATGTTGTAGAGTTAGTGAGGTCTGTGTAGGGTCTTGATGTTTTGTGAGGATCGTTGTATCGTCTGCATATGTAGCTGTCAAGATCTCATCGAATAGGTATATCGTAAGTGTATATAACGTAAAGTAGAGGGGCTAGTATTGAACCTTGGGGAACTTCGGCCAAGATTGGACGGACTGAAGATACTTCCGAGCCCTGCCGAACTGAAAAAAATCTGTCGAAGAGGAAAGATTGAAGGATAAGATAGTAGGTGTATGGAAGTATAGTCTTAAGTTTAAAGAGAAGACCCTTGTGCCAGACTCTATCAAACGCCTGAGCAACATCCAAAAATACTCCAGTTGCATATAGTTCAGAACATGAATTATTTTTTTAAAATACCAAGTATTTTGTATTTTTCAAATACAGCGTATTTTAATTTCAAAGTATTAAATTTATTTTCAGAAAAGGTTTTTAAAATAGAAAACACCAAAACTATTTTGTATTTTAATTATGAAAATCAAAATAAAATACTGTTTTGTCTATTTATTTCTTAAATGCAAAATATAAAAATTATATTTTATTTTGTACTTGAGATATTGCCCAGGTCTGGTATAGAATGCTTGTATTTGATATCTCATACCTTAACATATTGTAAGTTTTGATAATTTATTATTTTTCCATGAATTATAAACATTAATAATTATAAACATATGAATTATAAACATGAATTATAATTGAATTATAAATGAATTATAGATATTTATAATTAAAAACATATACATTATAAACATTTATAATTATAAATATTTTAAAATGTTTTATTGTTATAAAAATAGTATAGAACTTTTTTTAACGGTAAAAAAAAATTTGTAAGCTGCCAGTTATTTTATACCCCTTACCTTTGAAGTGTTTGCAAATATACAGCACACAAAAGTATTGCGGGTTAGTGGAACTTACATAACACGGCGATAAATCATTTCATTCTGAGTTGCTCCTACATTTTTTTTTCAGGATGTAATTAGTTTCGTTAAATATTTGTAAAATGCTATTAAAAGAAAATTTTAAAATACAATCATTTTGTATCAAATTTATTTCTTTGTTAATTGTATTCTAAATTCTTATAAATATTCAATATGATAAAAATGTTTCTTTTTTTCTATTGCTGAATTTTTATAATAAGTTTTCACCTTTATTAAATGTTTTGCAAAATTAATATTAAGATAGGGTATATAGGTATGCTAAATATTAATTTATTCATATTTGAGTTATTTTATTTGTATTCATTGTACAATTTTTTTTTGTTTTTAATTATTTATCCGCACCTGTCATGGTGTTGACAATCAGCAGATGTGTATTGTTTTATTTTAAATTATGTATTGTAAATGTTTTATTATTATTTAGTTTTTATTTTAATGTTTATTTTATATTTTCTGTCTATGTAGTCTTACCTAATTTTAATTATTTTCCATGTGACAGAATGTTATATTACTGAATAAATAAAAAAAATATTATGATAACGACTGGTCAATGCAGAAAGTTACACCAATACCTCTTTATATTATTAATATATCATGTTATTAATTGTTAATATATTAATTATATATTTCAGTTATATAGTATTATAGAATACCATCGAATGATATTCAGTAGTTATATTAATAAACCGAAATTAGTGAATGAAGATAACATGATGGAAAATAAACCCCTTCTCTTGCGAGGCACGCTATTACACACCACTGAACTGTAATGCGGGCTAGTGGAACTTCTAAATCACGGCGATCAATATAATTTACATATTCATAATATTAATTAGCCTTTAATTTACAAAATCTTTTTTTCATTTATCTTCACATCATTAGAGGAACCTTTCAAAGATATGAATGATAATCAGCAAATATGATTATATCAACATTTATTTTATAATCATAAAACTTTTTCTCATCAATAAATTTAATAATTTTCTTTATAATTCCGTTTTGATTTTGTGACAGGTCACGCCATATGTCCGAAAATAACCAAGGAAGTCTGAAAAAGAGATGGTTAATGCAGACACTTAAAACAATTATCTTAAATGATTGGCAGTTTTCTCATTTACATTTAAAAAATATATTTTTCACTCATATCCATTGGATGCACAATTGAAAGTTGTAATGTTTCTTTTAAAATCATTTAGATTTTATATTTTTCGTCGGAATATTATTTAAAAAGTGAGAATTTGCTTTGATAACTCCAGATATTTTCTCTCCAGAGTTTGTACTTTACAGCTAATTTCTTAATAAAATAAAATTTTTGGCGACAATGACATTTGTTACTGTTATAGGAGTATTTCATATGTGTTAATATAAAATAAAGTAAATACATAAATACACCAGCAGTAATTAATTTATAATATCCAAATTATAAAATACCATATTATTATGCTATACTACTACTATTAATATTCTTCTATAAGTATTATTACAATGGCATATTTAAGATAGTATCATTGTTTGTTTTCACACGGCCCAATGCCAAAAATTTGCATTATTATCGAAACGAATCAAATAACAACATGTTTAGTCCTTGAGGCAACTGTTCCGTGAGTGAGGAATTGTTCGCTTTGCTGATATCATCTGAAATGTAAAAAGAATTACAAACGGAGCCGATATAATCAAAGGGCCATCAAAGCCCGAAACAGCTCGGTAAGATATTTAAATTCTCCCGCCTGTCGGTCATGCCATGAATACGAAGCGACGGCTTGATGGCGGAAAGAAAGTAAATGGCTTCCCCGGCAAGAAGATGATGTGGGAGAGTGTGAGCTCATTTTGGAAAGTTTCGAACTTGATCAAATGAAGACCATCTTTCTCCTCCATACCAGGCCGACATCGGGAGAGGTAGTTTTATAATTTATTACTATTAAAAGCAACCAAACCTGTCCTTAAAATTGCAACATTCTGCTATAGATAAATTGTAAAAGTATCAGTATTAAAAATTAATTAAAGGTTTAAATGTTTTTAAGTATTTGTAAAATGATGTAATGTAATGATATACCTCAATGGGAAATAATAAGTAATTTAATAATAATAATAATAATAAGTAATGTAATAATATACCTCAATGTAAAATATTAGCTTATTTAATTAAAATATATTGTTTTTGGAAGTTTATTATTTTCTTAAAATATATTTTAAAACAGTGTTCTGAGAATAAATTTCTTCAATAAAATGACAATAATTTGATATTCTCTTGTTTTATATTATGAAAATTACCTTCGACTATTCCTAAAGAATAAAGTTCTAATTTATGTTATTTTTCCCTATAAATCATTGTTCAGTTATTGTTTGGTAAGAATTTATTTGTTTTGTTAAATTTGTTTACGTTGGTTTTATGGCTGTTTTACCTTATATTTTATATTCATTATGTTATTGACTATAAAACTTCAGATTTCAGTCTTTTGATTGAATCTATAGAATATACAGAATACATATCTATAGAATATACCAAGACTATTTTTTAGCACTGCCACACAGCAGAGGTATCAGCAATAAAGTAAATAAATAATATGGCTCTTCACTTGGTTCTTTCTCGCGTATAAATCATCTACTTCTTTCTCAATGCCGTAGATCAAATCTGTCATAATATTTATAGTTAAGCGAGGAAATCCCTCATCTAGCATCTTTAGAACCTACTACATTTAACATGTATTCTAACATGAAGGCCTTTGTTTTTTCAAGCCTTTTCGTATATTTTTCATCTTTGATTATTGGAACATTGGGCCTAGACTGTTTTTGAACACAGACGTTATCAAACAAGTTTTGGTTCTTTCTGAAATATAAATGAACTATTCTTTTCTCAATTAGATCTGTGATTTTATATATTATATTACTTATGCCAAAGACGTTGGTCATTCGACCATCCGACATCTTGCTGTTCAGTATAAGTTATATTTTTAAATACCAAATCTATTTCAAATTATTAATACAGTAACCACCCTTGAACTTCTGCTTTGATTCAATCTACGCTAAAAGAAGTTTCGTACTGACCTTGATGGGTACCTCGTCCATCTCCAAGAGCCTGAACTCGAGGTGGTCGTTCTCCTCCCGTAGCTCTGCGACGGTCCTCCTTAGTCCCTCCGCCTCTGCCTCAAGCTGGCCTATCCGCTCGGCCAGGGCCACGTTGATCGGGTTCCTCTTCTCCTCCAGCTCCTTCGACCGCCGCTCTTCGGCCCGCAGCCTCCTCGTCGTCTCCTGGAGGCACAGCTGCAGGCCGAGGTGCTCCTCCATCAGGACGCCATACAGTGTCTCCAGGCCCACCACCTGTTGGGAAAATAGTAAACCATTAGTTGTATTCCGCGGTTAGTTAAAGAAAAAAGTATAAAAATAAATCATATAAATCTACTATATATACATTATGGTAGTACATACCCCTTTTATTGCTTTCAGAAACGATGGACATAGACAAACCAGGTCTAAAAGAAAAGAATCACAAAAAAAAAATGACTAGTCTTAATTACGACCTGTTAACGCCGCATACTTGCAGATCTACATTTTTTTCTCTCACCATATTTACCCTTTTAAATGTTAATGAAGAAAATGTTTATTTATTTTTTTTAGTAAAAACTGTGGGGTAATTGTCTCAGAAATATGTTTATGTTTATATTATTTTGTATATCTGCCTTCGTTTGCGATGTATTATCGCTTGTTTATATGGACCAGCCCGGCAGTATTACCCGGTCTTAGGGATTAAGACATCAAAATACGGCCGAGGGCAGTCGTCTACCCCCACCAATCTCACCAGGCCGTCTAGTCTCGGCACATCTCATCTAGCGCCATTTTCGAGGGTCAGCTGAGTAATCGATACATATCGATGCCACCCCACCATCGATTACTCAACAGCTGAACATCGTAGAAGGTAACCAGGTGGAACCTCCAACCTGGCTCGTATTTTTTGTTTATATTATCACCATCACAAAGACATTAGAACCTTAACCAATTTTTGTTTCACCGGTAAATGAGTTTATTCTTTTGGAAAATAATTTTTCTCTCATGTTTTATTTATAGCTTTTAGAAGTGGACTTCATTATATATATATTTTTTTTTCATAATGTTTAATTGTCACTGAACATGATGTTTTATGTTTTCTTTTATTGGAATACTTATGTTTTCTTCTCTTTGGAATTGAATAATTTTTTTTCTTCTCATTTGTTTGTTTTACATATATTTTGTATCTCTTTTTTTATTTAATATAACTGTGTGAACATTCAAAAGGGGGTTTTCATTTTTCCATTATTTGATTTATTGAATATTTCTATTTTTTAATATTTTCTTTGCATGCATTTGTTTTTTTCTCTAATGTTTTACAGGTCTCATTATTCATTATTTTTTTTTTCTCCTTCTTTCCCAACGTTTTTAATTTCACTCGAATTTTCCCCACCATTGAGGAAACGCACCGGGGAAAGATCTGTACTTCAATTTTGAAGTACCCCTGGCCCCAACACGACCCATTAATTAGCAATAAAACTGTAATAAAGATCGTACTGGAAAAGAAAGTGATTTCAAAACTCCGACGTTAGTAAGTCAATGAACCAAGAAATGATTAATTGTTTTAATGATTTTGACGTAGAAATTAAAGAGAGGTTCTTTTTTAACGAACCGGGCACCGCTTTAAAAACTTAAAATGTACCGTTTACGAGAAAAACGAAACAAAAATGCATGGGCTCAGACTAATCCTTAGATTGTCTCTTAGATGCCAATGTGATATAAGATACTTTTCACATACCGTTGAGGTTTTGAAAATTGAATTATCGCTATTTAGAAAAGCTTGCGATATTTTTTTCCTTTTCATATTTCCATCCACATCTGCCATAAGGTTGACACTAGGAAGATATGCTGTAAGTGATAAGCATATTAGCATTTTGGACATAAGGAAGAATAGTACCCAGCAGCATCTCTTCCTGTTCTTGGTTTACTTCCTTGATTTAGGAAAGGAGATCTATCATCCAGCTTCTGCTCAGTCGTCTTCTGGCATCGTGACTACGAGTAAGTCGGTTGTGATGTTCGTGTAGTTTAAGATGAAATATGGAGTAAAGAGTGCGTATTTGTCGGTCAATAGTTGGTTGCCGTACGTACCAGAAAGCTGTTGTTATTAGTCTTAAAATTTTGGATTGAAATGATTGCAGTTTTTGCGTCTGTTTCACAGAACCGTAAATTTGAGAAGCGTATGTCCATATGGGTTTGAGTAGGTAAGTGTGTAGCCTATGATATTAAACTAATTTTTTTTGAAAAGTAAAACAAATAAGAATAGCCACAAAATTCTTTGGCTATATCGGATAATATTTAATTTATTTTTGGTTGATAATATTTTTTGGTTTGTATCTTCATTTCTTATATCACACTTGTCAAAAATATTGACAGTCAGTGAGTTTTGTATTGAAAAGAATAGTATTAGCATTGATCAGCGTGAAGAAGCGGAGTGACCATGAAAATACTTAGTTCTCGCCGGGGTGTGCTTCCAAAGCTTTAATTAATCAAAACCTTTGACCTCTAAATAGTCTAATTATAATTTAAATAGAGCATGCAAGTCATAAGGTTAATAAGTTTGACCTCAGAATAAATGAAATGAAGAAATAGTAGTGAATGGAGGATTACTTTGGTTGCGGTTCATTAATTTCATTGTGTAAGAAATGTAAGATGATGAGTAATCTTTTAAATATCCTTAGGAAATTCATTTGCAATTTTCCTTCTTATCTCTTTCTATGTGATCCACTAACATTTACCGGCTCTTAATTGACATTTATAGACTCCTCTTCTCCTCATTCTTTTTTTAAAATACCGAACTTAGTCGCACTGCATCAATCTTTTTTTATCTTCTTCAAACTTTTATCTGTTCCTCTCATGAGCCTGAAAATATTTCTTCCTGTCTTTATTTGCTTTTTTAATTCAGAAAAGGAGATCTCTCACCCAGTTCCTTTTTAGTCGACTCCTGATGGGCATGTCAGTTGTAGTCATGTCGTTTATAAGTCTATAGTTGTGTCTTTGTAGTTAAATATGGAACCGGAAGTAAATAGTAGGCATGTTTTTCTCGATAGTTAGTTGTCGTAAGTCGGCATGTAAAGTTTTTTTTTCTTTACTTGTGCCAGGAAGCTGCTGTTATTATTCTTAAAAATTTGTAATGTAAATGATTCTAGTTTTTGTAAGAGCTAAAGTAAAGTTCTTTCGGCTGAACCGGAAAACTGTGAAGCATATTTCTATGTGTATGAACTTTTATTTTCTGATTTCCATTGAAAATTTTGATTTGGAAAAAAGTGGGTATAGCATGTTTAATTGCTTGTTTTTTTTTTGTTTTTTTTTTGTTCATTTTGACGTGTATTAGCCGGGTTCTTCTGTCTAATAATAAGTGAGTCTAATTATCCTAAGTTAATCCTTGAGAACTCCTCCAACTTAAATTAATGGTCCGCTCTCTTTCAATATCAACCCCTTTGCTTTATTTGACCGTATTATTAGTATCGGAACAAAATCACGTTGGGTTTCCCTTCCATTACGCTCCTGTCTTTCATAAATTTAATATTTAAACTTAACCAACTTTAATCAAAAGTTAATCAACACACGTGGACAAACGATTCCATACTAATTTACACGGACATACTAACATACTAATAAAATATATGACTTCAGCTGACGCCTATCAATACGAGGAGGTGAGTAAAAAGGCGCTGGGTGAGAGACTTACTTCACTGACAAACCATGATAATTGAATAAATCTTGGGGAGATTGCTGACTGCTATCCTTCTCCACGTGATGCTATTTGAAGATAAAAAAATATTAAAGAAATAAACTTTTTATAAACAACAAAAGAGGAATCACAACAAGAACTGCTACTTGTTAACTCAAATTCACTAATATTCTTTGTTGGGATAAAGAGGACTCTTGATGATAATTTAAAGCTATCCATTGAAAATCATTCACCAAGAGATTATTGCAAAAAGCCTTTAATCCTTAAATTGTGATTGAAAGATTCAATTCTCTACCTCGAAATTTGATACGTAATAATAATAAAGACACACTGTTCCTCCATCATCAGTCCAAAATCAATATATCATCTCCGATGACTTAAGAAGAGCAGAACCAACCGACGATGTTCCACTTCTTGCAGAGATCACTTTGTTCAATGTCGTGATCGAACAATCCTTCACGCTTAATCCATTTTACTGAAAGCTTCGGACCGTCGCAAAATAAAAAAGAATAGCTAAGTTGTATAAAAGAAAAACAAATGATTTATTCTGCCTCTAGTGAAATTTAAAAATAAATATGGACTTTCCAACATTAACATACAATATACCTACGATTCCCAATACATATAGTAAACAATTTTCACTAATCACACACCTTCAAGGAGAACATCAGAGAAAAAAATATAATTATTTGAAATACAAAGTAAGTTGTCTTTTCAGCGTATAAAATACCTAATAATAATAATGAATAAGTGAACTTATAATGAATAATGTAATATGTAGTTATGATATAACAACTATGTCAAATGAATATATACCCACGCGGTCAAATAAATACTATATATTAAAATATTATTTTATAACTTAAAGTTTTTAGGTGATTTTTTGTTGACATAGTTTATAGATAGCTTCGTTATTAAATCAATATGGATACTTTGTTCATCAAATAAAATGTTTAGATAATAATGACAGATTTTAACATTCATGTTAAGACGTTTTCCGGAATATTTTTAAATTGTATATACATATATCTATCTGTACATATAAAGAGCTGTATTCAATGGATACATCGATTGGTCAAAAAGCATAATTTTGTAATTTTTTTCTTAAAGTACTTTTGTTAAAGATATTTTTACAGTATATCTTTGACCATATTATTTATTGTCATCATTATCTTTTATTTATGTGATCATTATCTTGTCAAAACACAGAACATGAATTTAATAATACAAAAAAAAAAAGTGTACAAATAGAATAGGACAATTATTGAGAAACTATTATTCCTCTCCAGTTTTTGTTTATAATTTCAAAATGTTTTTAGGCCATTATGTAAAAACACGTCAATACGATCTAAATATTTTGGTTTAAACATATCTTAATTGAATAATATTACACTCTGTCACAACACAGGACATTAGCAAGTAGTGACACAGGAGTTCATTCACACCGTGTGTTTACTAAATAAAAATAAATTTAAGATGAGAAACAACAATAATAATACTAAAAATAAATGGATACAAACAAAATAAATTTAAACGAATTAAAATAACAAGTTAAATGCAAGCATACTTGTATACAACATTTACAAAATTCATTCACTCACGACAACTCTATACCAAGCTTTTTACCACACTCGTGAAAGGAAAACAGTATTCTAGGAGATCCCAGCGCCTAAGACTAAGGACTAGTGGAGCCTGAGACGTTATAACCATCTAAATATTAAAAATTAACAACGATTTGCTTTTCAATCGCAAGAATCGTTAAAAAGGCTGATTTCCATTCTGTATGTGAAACGTATAAATTTGGGCTTTATAATAATTATCGATGGTTCAAAGAATTGCTAGTCTGAAAACTGCTTGGTGGTGAGAATTTTGAATTTGATAGATATGTTTTGAGATGAGAATTTTAAATTCAGAATTTACCAATTTAAATATTAAACAGAACGGCATTTTCTTAAGTTACATGATCTAGTTTGTTTATTGCAAAACGAAGCCTAGGAAAACGTTCTAAGGAGAGGAGGAGGAGACATGGAATAGGAAGAGGAATAGAAGAGGTTATGAAACGGTATCCTGCGGTTGGCTGCATCCAATTCACTATGTACTTCGTCTTCGGCTAACGGGTGTACCAATGTCTGCAACAGAGTCAGTCTAAGGAGACCATAAACTTGTTAACTCCGTGTATTAAAATTTCTGAATACTACGTTAGCGTTAAGTTTTTCAGTAATTTATTTATTTTTCAATATTTTACTAATGCTTTACAATTTATATTAAATTGGGTACACAATTATGGCACACGAGTACCCACATACGGATCTATTGGAGAGGGGAGAGAGGGGAAGGCTTTCAGGCTGAACTTTTACATCAAGCTTATACATTTAATATTTATTTGAGTCATTCATGTCATAACGATATTTATACGAACAAATCACCGAAAATCACCAAATGCATATATATTTTGTACACCTTTAAAATTTTGTAAGTCATTTAAAACAAATTTACCTCATGGAATATATTATAGTTTTTTTGAAATGAAAACTTCATTGAACTTTTTTTTGTGGAGAGTCATTAATTAATCAATTAATTAGATTGAGCCGTCAGATCCCCGATTCGTAACGCTCGGGTAAAGTCGGCTGGAGTCGACTAATTGTTTTTGCATATGGATTAAAATATTTCGAAAACTAAAAATCGGACTTGCATATTGTTAGCGGGGAAAATGTTTGTCATTTCATCGTCTTTGTAATGGGCTGTTATTCAAAATTGTATTCTTACGCGACGCCATGTTGGAGAGGTAAAAAGTGAAAAAAAATTGTTGAAAACCAAATGATAAAAAGTTTTATTGAAGACATGGATTAAAATATCTCAGAAACTAAAAATTGGGCTTCCATAATATAAGCCAGGAAATTGTGCAGCATTTCATCTTCTCTGTGATAGGCTATTACTCAAAATTGTATCCTTACGTGACGCCGTGTTAGAGAGGCGAAAAGTGAAAAAAAAAATTGTTGAAAACCGAATGATAACGAATTTTATTGAAGATATGGATTAAAATATCTCAGAAACAAAAAATCGGACCTGCATACTGTAAGCGAGGGAAATATTCAGCCTTTCATCCTCTTTATAATGCGCTATTATTCATAGTTTATATTTCATATTATTAATCTATCTTACCTTGTTGATGTTTTCACTTCCATCGTGTGATATAAAGCACACATTTTTTTTTTTTTTTTTTTTTTTTTTTTAGTTGCCGTAGAAAAAATAATATGATACATAAATAGTTAATTACGCATTATTATGAGAAAAAAAGACTGATTATAGTCTTTCAAATTTCCATTAACTATAAACATTTTAAATTGCCTGAAGACGATATCGACATATGAAACATCAAAGTTTCAACTGCAAAAGAATAAAAAACATTTTGTAATTTATAATTTTTAGTATCTTTAAGTATGGATATTATAAATAAAAATGTGAAATCTTAGTGTACTGGCGGATTTAATTTTTTGAGAGAGGGGCTTCGGCTCGAAATGTTTTTTTAACGATAATTACTTTGGAAAAAAAGTAAACTAACTACCAATATGAAATGGTGCTTAAGTGATACTTGAAGTCAGTCCAGTAATTAATTATTAATTACACGAACAATAATACTTTAAGAGATAATTTTTAAATATTTTTTTCCATAAAACATGGTTACATTTTACCATTTGGGGAGGGGATGGGCTTGAACCCGAAAGCTTCCCCCTCCTTGTAGAATTGCCTGTGGCTTAGTATGATATGGTATACAATCCCGGGATTATTTTGTTTAATATCCAAAAAATTATTAACTATGAAATAATATGTATTGATTTTTTTTCTATAAATATTTTGTATTAATATTCGGTTTTAAACGAAATTATAATCATAAATATTTTGATAGTTTATTTATTGATTTATTCATGCTCACGAGATGAAATAAAGGGATCCGAAATGAATACCCTATTTGTATTTTTAGTTTTTTATATTTTATTAGAATTGCTTAAATTTAAGGCCAAGAAAGGAAAGCATTTTTAATTATCAATATTTTTCGTTAGCAATGTGACAGATTTTTAAAATTTTCTAATATTCGCGTGTGTAATCTGGTTAAAGAAATTCAGTTCAGTATGTAATTATTGTCAGTAGGCGATTTAATAATAAAAATAAATAAATTTGGTAATAGCTACATTAATTAAGGAAAAAGCTTATCCGGTAGACGTCAGTCCCGCTTTTTAGTTCTTTGCCTTAGAATGTCAAAAAGTAATGGAAACAACATTGATTAAAAGCCATCAATCAGAATAAAATAATGACGATGGAACATCGAAGCGGAAATTGGAAGATGGGATAGCCTAGGCCTTATCAATAAACTTAGACAGGACCGGAAAAAGCTTAAAAGGAAAAAGTTACTAAACGACCCCGAGTCGAGATAGGCGGTTTCGGATTGAAAAGTACCATGGTAACTTATTGTATTATGTACAGACATAAACTAAGTAACAGGTTTAGTTTTACATAAACTGCTTATAAGGAAATACATTTCTCGTGTCCAATGAAAGAAAAATATCAGTAAAACACACTTTTTCAAGCATTCGACAAGCAATAACGAAAATAGGAGAAAACAATTGTTAGATAATTCTTTCGCCTTTTTTATGCCTCTATAATCGCTTCTAAAATACTCAAGTAATGATAATTTAAGATCACGCAGCCATTTACCGCTCAATACTTCCTCGATCGAAGTGTAATCTTTATATTTAATTTAATATTAATCCTTATAATAAAGTATTTTTATAATGGTACTTTTATGGCCAGAAATTTATTCTTAGCACATTATCTCAAGTTCTTCGAACAAAAATAAACCTAAAAATTAATACTACTCACTTTGATTAAAGTATATAAAACCAGTGCTGTAATAATGAAATTATGATGCATAAAGATTAAATGGAATTATTTATTTAGCCCACCTTTTTAAAATTAATAGAAATATTTTAAATAAATGACTGAAATTTAAAATCATCAAAACTTAAAATTAGAAAGAAATTAAATACCTACTCTTAACTGCTCGAATGAAAATTGAGATTAGTGTCCATTCTCATGTAAAAACACCCAAAGAATCCGATGGTGTAATATATAAATATATTTTTTAACGAACGTAAATATAAATAAAAAAAGGTTTTGTGAAAATAAGTTGAATTCCAAAATCGGCCTTTTATTAAAAAGGAATGTAATGAAACTTACATTTTTTAAGCATTCTAAAAAAAAATTATCAAAAGCTCTTTAAACCGTTTTACTCCAGTGAAAATTAAAAATAAATTTATTTTATAGTACCATTATTTCAAACAAAAATTATTTTTTTTTTTAAATCCTACACACGCCTCACAGACTTTACAACATACAACAAAACTAAACGATTGATGCAAACTTTGGAAAATTCGACTCAACCAAGATAAATCACAACACATCACTTTCACTCATCGACAATGTCGAAATTCCTCAAACAGACAAAATACAATATCTCGGACTGACATTCGACAGAATAATGACATGGGGCCCACATATCAACAAAAAAAAAACTTTAAACCTCAGACTACGACCATTATACTCACTTCTCTCAAGACGCTCAAAATTAAACCTAAAACAAAACCATAATACTTGCAATTACCTGCTTAAGCCTAAATGGACCTACGCTTCACAAATTTACGGGACAGCCAAAACGACGCACATATGAAAACTACAAGCGTTCAGGGCCATAACTAAAGCTACATGGTATGTCACAAACATTTCTTTATATAAAGACCTTCAAAATCCAACAGTTAAAAACCACATACGGACACACTACAGACGATTTTACAATAGCTTACATGGACATACTAAGACACTTATACAAAGTATAGCTAAATTTAAAATGTCTAAAAACACACTTAGGAGGCTAAAAAGAGCTGGATAAGGGATTTCATCGCTTAAAAGGATGCTAAGTTCAACAGGAAGGGATGTCGCTGTGCATTTCTTAAAAAAATATTGATTTTGACATTACAATTATAGAAAACATAGTTTTTAAAGTTTCATGAAAAAATGTTAATAATGATTACAGTTTACTTTGCAGATAAACGCCTCATGTCATATACACAATTTTACCAATAAAATATGTCCAATTAATTTAATTGCAATTTATATATTGCTTTAATAATTTATTTATTATTATTAGGATTTATTTAATTTATCGTTTTATTTTAATTTCTATAATTAAAAAAAAAAATCATTGGTTTTTGTTTAAATTTATTTTTATTACTGTTATTTATTTTATATTTTTCTTAGACATTATTTATTCTATTATTATTCATGCATTCTACGGACTTTATTAGTACATAGTTACAGGCAAGATGTATCGATAGAGGTGTCGTTTGTATGAGACTATACCCTCACTTAGCAAAATGTCAAACATTTACTTATTGTTAATATACTCATGTATGGCTCACTAAGCTGATGTGGAAATGAAGAATATATAAAAAGAATACACATATAAATGTATCTATTATTTATATTATTTGATCCATCAAATAGTTTCTATTATTTCCAAGCTCACAGAACTAATTGCCTTTCTGGATAATTCACAATATTCTACCTGTATCGAAAGAAGGGTTTAAATTCTAAAGGCGTGTCGTGTATTTTTAAATACAACAGTCTAAAATGCATATAATCTATATGACTATCTCTGATGTACATGTTTTCGTTGTATTAAAACTAAATATATTTTCTCCTTCATAATACAAGAAGACTCTCTTGAAACGAAAGTACAGCACTTATGTAATAATAACCGTAACATTATTTACAGTAACATAATATTATTTTACTTATGAATTTAATATTATATATTTAAGTACGATTAAAAGCCATGAATTCTGAATTCCCAAATAGTGTTTCGTTATGAAACATTCAGAAAAAATGTTTTAGTTTTCACTGCTGCTATAAGTCTTACTATACTACATCGGCAAATTACGTTACACCATTGAAGTTTATCTTGGATAATTATAATTTCTATATTAGGACTTAATAGACCCGGAATAAGTTCCTAAGGACTGGGGACTTATAAGCTGCAATCGCTACAAGCCAGAACTAATAAATCACCAAATTAGAGGGTCCTAGTACCGCGGTCATTGGCGAAGATGACTTGGAAGTTGATTCTTACAGTTCGGAGTCCAGTTTCTGAACATGCCGCATACGACGCTCTTATCTTTAAAAAATATTTATTTATTACACGTAAATATTCAAGCGGGATTAATATTATAACTTATTATAATATTGAAATAACTATTGGTAGTTAATTGACAAGTCGTAAACATTGCAATTTAGTGTGAATTTTTTTAACCTATTTTTTTAGTTTACTTATAATTATTTTTTTCTATGAATCTCTGAAATTTATTTGATTTTAACTTTAAGTTGGATTTATTATAGTTTTTGCCTTTGTTATATAGATATAATGTATTTTATTTATCTATTTTTATTATATATATTTTTATAGTATTGTATATGTGGCATATACCTTATATACCTTACTCAGCTCTAGTACTCAATACCCTTAACTGTGACAAAATGTATTATTACTCAATAAAAAGATCTTGAAAAAAAAAATGAAAATTTTTTTTTCTTTAAATTTTTATATTGAAAATATTACAATCTGTTTATAATAGTGTGGAATTGATGTGTTTTTTTTCTTGCCAGACAAATTTGTATAATTTCTGAGCTCAGTCATTATTCTTAGAGGACATTAGTCCCAGAATAATAATTTTTTTTTATATCATTTCTAATTATGTAATATAAATAAAACGATGTCTGACTAACGAATAATAAAAAAAAAATGAGAAAAAACCATTAAAAACACAACAATTGAAACATATCCGACTTTGTGAACAAATGTTATGTCACAAGATTCAGAATTCACTTTGTACTTTACTAAATATATATTAAGCCTTCTCTTCGAAAGAAACCATAAAGGTTAAAGGTAGTGTATTTCTAAATATAACAAATTACAAGCAACGAGGCATATCGGCTGTACGGTATTTATATTTTAATTTTAGTGTGGGATAGAGATTTGGGGCTCTACTAAACCATCAAATTTCTCTCTTATCCAATTTGTTATACAATCCAAAATCCATCTTAAAATCCTCAATTCTCCATACTTTGTCACAAATAAAATCATCCATAACGACATTAAGGTATCATATGTTTCTGATTTAGCTCAATCCAGATACCTATCCTTCCATAATAAACTTCATAACCATCCCAACCCTCTTGTTTTCAACCCTCCTTAATCTTCTATTCCTGAACCTCCGAGGGGTCTGAAAAGAAGATGGCCCCGAGACCTTCTAATGTAGAAATATAATTAGAGTGCTACCGATGGGTAGTTTCTCTTCATGTTGTACATATCATGTTACTTGTTTCATATTTACTTGTTTTATTTATCATTTAATACAGTCGTAAATTTCAATAATAAAAATTAAATAAATAAATAAAACTTTTAGTCTAAATTTACACTGACATATTAAATCACTGTTTCAAGGCATGATCACAACTAACTTAGGAGGTTGAAAAGAAGCTGGATGAGTAGTGTTGCCCAAATGCGAGACCGAGACGAGTCTTGGTCTTGCGCAAGATCTTGCAGTTTCTTATTAGCTTATTACTATAGAGATATTACTGTAATTTTTTAGATAGGAGAAACCTAACTAAGCCCGAATGAAAAATTAGAAGAGTTAAAAGCAAAAGTTTATTGGTTATATCAATTATTTAAATGTAGAAACTAAGATTATCAAGTATTAGTAAATATTTTGCCTTAATATTTATTTAAAAATTATTTTTTTTACCAGTCCTGGTCTTGGTCTTGCAACAGTTAGGCGGCCTTGTTCTTGCAAAGTACAAGACCAAGACCGATTTTGGGCAACACTATGGATGAGGATTGGATGAATTAAATATTAAAATCAAGATAGGAAGGGATGCCTGTGGGCACTCCTCTCCCTCACGGCAACAAGACTTGCTCCAAATTCTACTTTTCGAACTCGCAGGTTGTCGTTAATTTTCATATAAAATATACTATATGATATATATAAATAATACATTTTCGAACTACTCTTGTATATTCCAGCTCAGCAATGCAGGAGATTAAACCAAATTTATTCCTATATAAAGTCCAGCCTATCCCTGCTCCAACATACCGTGAACATCAAGCACTACCGACTTGTATCCATATGCCTTATCCACAGAGCTCCGTGTCTCCTCTTTTAGTGTTACCGCTATTCTGATGCTTTCCTGCGAAGTGGATTCAAAGTGCATCAACGCCAAGTCGGAAGGGAGTGGCGTGGTTTCAAAGGTGTGACACATTAAGGAAGTTGAAGCAGTGTGGGAAAAAAACTAGGTGCGGCGGATTTCTTTTAAAGATAGAAAAAAGCGGTTCTTCTAAATACTTGTCCTAACAGACACAAAAAAAAAAATCGAAAACAAAAAATCCTCTCACTATTACTAAGAGCAGACAGAAATTTACAGTCTACGGTATCGTTGTAAGGAAGAGATGTTATAACTTCGTGGTTTCTTTATAATATAGCTGGAATATCTTGTTTCATAATCATTATTTACTTTAAAGGAAGTTACGAATCGAATACGGTAAACATAGTTATGAAATGATAGAGAGATCTAGGGAATATTTTCCTCCTTTCTCCCCTCTCCTCCTAAAATAAACCACAAGAATGGTAAATTTATTAAATTAATTGTAGTTAAGCACATTGAAATACAAAATTTCAAAAACAAAAAAAAAAAACCTTGTTCATTGCTTTTCGATTTAATTTGGAAAATGTATTAGCCTGAGAGAAGGGTTAATAGATATTTGTAGTTTTTATGTCAATTTCATTCAATAGATAACTAGTCACAGTACTTATGAGGGATGAAATTTTTTTGGTTTACATTTTTTACAATTTAGAATACATTTTTTATTTACGTATAGCTTTTAGTATTGAATATTTATGTAACAGGATATTTTTTTTAAGACTTTAATTTTTTCTTTTAATTAGAATTACAACTTTGTTGTAATAAGTACAAAAAAGACATATTTGTTTTGTGATGAGACGAGGACGTTATTTTTTTTTTTTTATTCATTGATATTTACAACTGTATTATAAAAAAATACAACTAGTAAATGTGCACTCAGGAATATAATAACATGAAATCGCTTGTTGAGAAACTACCCACTGACATCACTCAAATAATAAATTTACACAAGAAGATCACGAGGCCATCTTCTTTTCAGACGCCTCGGAGTGTTATCAGGGATCGAGGAGGAAGCAAGGTTTGAAACGAGAGGGTTAGGATGGTTCTGGAGTTTGTTATGGAAGGATAGGTATCTGGATTGGGCCAAATCGGAAACATACGGAATATTAAGGTCTTTATAGATGATTTTATTTGTGACAAAGTAAGGAGCGTTGAGGATTGTACGAAGGATTTTGGATTGTAAGGTTTGGATACGAGAGGAATTCGATGGTTTAGGACGTTATTTAAAGACATTTTCTCATTGAATGTAGTTTTAGGATTTCACGAGAATATAATTAATGGGATAATTTTGTTAACTTTATTTTATGTAAAAACATTCTAACAGTACTTATGGAATGTTGTTGGTATATATTTTTTAAAATTTAGTATACATTTTTTTTAACGTATACCTTTTAAATATTTATGTAATCGGATGTTTTTTAATCGTTACTAGATTTATAATGAATATTGGAAAAAATACTTTTTTTTAAGCTGAATAGAGCTGCAACATTATTTTAAAACAAATTTTTAAAATCATGCATTAATGTTTCGTAATGTGACTGGAACTTTAAAATTTTTTGAAACATAATTTTTCATGTTTTGTTGCAATGTTGTTCTGAAAAGTACCTATTTATTTTTAAATTTATTGAAATATATTTTCTCAGAGAATGTTACTCCAGGATTGAGCACTATAATTTTAAGGAAATAGAATTAATGGTATGATTTTAATTATAATTAAAATTGTTAATTTATTTTAAACTTAATTAAGGAGAGAAATTTTAATATAGATTGGCATTCTCTTAGGAGAAAATTCAGTATGTAGCGATATACTGAATAAATATATATACTCAATAGATATGGATATTGATTTAATATGGACATATATACTGAATAGATAGGTAAACTATAATTAAGTTATAAACTTAAACATAAAAATGGGTACGTAATATCCATGTTCAAGATACAGTCGCAGTGAGTTTAATAGTTTATGTACAATAACAGTTTCAACGCTAAAGAAAACATCTTTTTTTGTTTTTTATTAATGTTTATTAATATGAAAAACAATATCTATAGTTTATAGAAAGCAACAGAGTGTTAATAAAAAATCTTAATTTCTGACAATCTAATTATGAAAATCTGCGACTGTGCGACCGCCTCAATTATAAATGGCATGTGTTCATAAGACCTCCCACTAAGAAGCTACTTATCAACTCTTGAATAATAATTTAGAAAGAATGATTTGTTTTAAAGACATGTGTTGTGCAGCTGGAATCGTATTTTGAAACTGATATTTCATAATGCTAATAAAATGGGATTCCTTGTACACAGGCCCGATAGGACAATGTATACATGAGAAGCATTGAGCCTGGTAATTCAAAATAAAATACACGACCGGACATGAGCCCACGAATCGAGTAAAACAAGAAGACATATTGTTTTATAAGATGGCATCATAACACACTCAAATGGACTCTGGATGGTAATAGTGGTAGAGGGAATGCCTTCGGGATTGATTTATCACACAGCATTTATATTCTCACAGAAATCAGAAATTCAAATGGAAGAATGGAGATTGTTATATATTTACAAACTAAATCAGGGTCCAAGGAGAGATTTGAACCCTATTGTTCAGCTTGATGGTGCAATGATGTGGGCGCGAAGACTCTTAGTATGATGATCTTATGTCATAAAACTATCACTCACTTTCTGAATACAGTGATATTTATCACGGATCTTCAAGATGAGACAAAACATACGAATATTTTATTTTACAAAACCAAACAGTGTAGGAATATTTACTGGCTCGAGAAAGACAATAATAATCTCTTTTCTTTAAAATTACAATACAATAAAGCACAAATAGTTTCGAGGAAATAAAAACAAAAATAAAACTTGTACCATGTACCACCAACAACCCATAAAGGGTCTTGTGTGCAGTGCAATATGAGGAAGTACAGTTACTAGGCCAACGGTTGTGCAGGAAAGTGATCAGGCCGAGATCATGCTCAACCACCAGGTTTTCCCCCTTAATTAATTATTTTATTTAAGAGTACCCGCTTTATAGAGGCTGAGTGTGCCCCAGGAGGGTCGATATACGTCAGAAGAAAAATTACTATTCATCAGCCAGATTCAAATCTGGGACCTTGAAATCTGGAAAAAGTCGGTGCTTACCCTCTTAGCTACCCCGTTCCTTTTTATATATTCCCATGTATTTAGAAAGAGATTTTCATTTAAGAGTTAAATTTCTCGTATTTTTTAATTTCCAGCCTTATTTTATGTTATCTTACAGATATTATGTATATTGCTTACCATTGCAAATATTTTAAAATTTCATTGGCAAATTACTTTTTAATTCAATTATTTATCGATTCATCATATGGTTCCAAAAAAGCCAACTTCTATAGTTCATTTACATTATTCTTATAGGACTAAATGTCTCAAAATATAATTTAATTTACTTTCATCGTTTCATAACTTGTAATTACCATTTAGCTAATAATATCTAATATATCATAATACAAATAAAGAAAGAAAAATAAATTTTCGGTTTCATAAAAATGTGAATAAACATCGTATAATGAATAGAAAAATTCCTCTTAAAAAGAGATAACTACGATTTAAAAACTTAACTATATTAAGTATTTAATTTTCCATATATCTTGGCTTTCAATAAATTTATCTTATTATTATCTTGTATAACAATTGAAAAAAAATATTAGTTCATCTATGAAGTATTTTATATAAGTAGAATTGGAGGGACTTTGCCCGCTTACAATATGCCTGTATTCTCCCAGAAGGGGCACTAACAAGTCGACTTTGCATACCCGAAAGAGTCAGTAAACACTTGATGTGCCGCCGCATTAATTTCGGCACGTTGTGAATGTAAATCAAGACCGTAAATGCGTTTTTCCTGAATGTCCAAAGTATTATACGCAACGCTTAATTTTAACAGCCTCGCTTCCGAGAACCCATAACATTGCTAACGGTCTTCAAGAGAAATTTTAAGAAGTAGTCCGCCGGCTGGAGTCCAAATATTATATAAAATCAAGATGTAAACCTTTCAAACAAAATATGAAAGTATAAGCCAGATCAGTAAATATCTTAGCCTTTGGTAATTATCAAAGATTGAGCGATAAAATCCAGTTTGGAAGGTATCTGATGACATAGAAAATCTTTTAGAAACGAGAAAGAAGCACCTTAAACTTCTTTTTTTCCGGTTCATAGCAGAAAAATTATTTATTCTGCTTCATTGGCCGTGGTAGGGAGGACCCTCCTGGGGCACACTCAGCCTATATAAAGTTTATACCCTTAATTAAATAATTGATTTAGGGAGAAAACCTGGCTGTTGAGCGTGATCTGGGCCCGATCCCCTCCCTGTACAACCGTAGGCCTTGAAACATTGCTTTCCCTAAATATTACTGAACCCAAGGCCCTCCATGGTATAGTACAGGTTTTTTTTTTTTTTTTTTCCCTAAGCTAATGGAATTTTTGATATGGCAAAGATTAATACCCAGCAGCACAATAATTAAAATTAAAAAGAAATCATGCAATTAATTTTATTCCCCTAAAATTATAGTGCACAATTCTGTAATGACATTCAATGAGAAAAGATCTTTAAATAAATTTAAAAATAAATTGGCACTTGTTTGTTTATTTGGGATTTAAGGCGTAAAATCATCAACGCCTTTTGGCCAATTATTTTTGTTTTATGGAATTCAGAAACTTCTTAGAAGAGAAAATAAAAAAATAAAAAATATATAAAAAAAAAAAATGATCTGTATTTCTATGTTTTGTTAAATGACCTGTCGAGGATAAATAGTTACTTATCAGAACCAACTTGTAACAAAACATGAAATATTATGTTTAAAAACATCATAACGGTTCTTGTCTCATTACAAAGCAGTAATACTTTTTTTTTTAATTAAGATGTAATTCTATTTAAAAAAAATTTTTTTTCCAACATTATCATTATAAATCTTGTAACGATTAAAAAATTTCCTATTACATAAATATTTAATACCAAAAGGTAAAGATAATATGTATACTAAATTATAAAAGATGTATACCAACATTCCATAGTAATAAAAAACTAAATAAATACCACTTCATATACCCTCTTATTCCAATTCTTAAGTGAAGAGAATCTCCAAATTAAATTTAAAATGAGTTGAAACTTTTAATTATAATTTAAAATTAAAAAGAAATTTTTTTCCTACCCACCTTTAATAATTAAAAAGAAATTATCCCATTAATTTTATTTCCGTAAAAGTGTGCAAATACATTCAATGAGAAAATATCTTTAAATAAATTTGAATGATGGTCTTGCCTAATTACAAAACAGATATATGTATGTTTTTTTATTTATTTTTGCAACAAAATTATAATTCTATTTAAAAGAAAGTCTTCCAATATTTATTGAAGATCTTTTAACAAAACGATAAAAAAAATCCTATTGCATAAATATTCAATACCAAAAGGCATAACTAAATAGAAAATATATACAATTTCATTCCAAGTACTGTGAGTAGTATTCTACAGAATGAAATTGACATGAAAAATTAAATAATGACATAACTTTTAATATCTATTAATTCGTCTCTTAATTGAATAGAATTTCCAAATTAAATGACAGAGTAATGAGGGTGGTATCTTTTGGAATTTGACATTTTAATATGCTTAACTACATTGAATTTACTAAATGTTTCAAATCTACCGTTCTTGTGGTTACTTTGAGTGGAAAAAAGAGGGTAAGTATTCTCTAAATAGTTTATCTCAAGGTAATATCTATTAAGTCCTACAAGAGTATCTAGATCACGAAAAAAATTGAACTTGGACCTGAGGTTCTGAAGGTCAATGCCTTATCCTTAATTAAGATAAGACAGTCTAGGGAAGATTAAGATGGAATTCCATTGCAATGTTTATAAATATTTCTATCCGTAGAAAGTAAAATTAATTTGTTTTCACTATGATAATTATAGTTTGCTATATAATTTGAAGCGATAGCTGTTGTAATTTTAGATATCACTTCCACAGACCGAGGCTGAAATTAATTCGAAAGTTGTTTCCTAACGATCCTTAGTGTGCAGGCACCTTCACTTTCGTCAACAGATATTAAATCGATGCCTCTCTAACTCGATTTTTGTGTATGTAATTTATATTGCAAAGTTTCTCAAATGTATTCACATTATATACAGATATTTTATATAAAAATCTTTTCCTCTAGTAATAATTGTATAACAATAACTTCCAAAAGCAATCGTTTATGTTTTCTAATCTATAGCAATTTATCTTACGGTTTAAAAGGGTTATTATATGTAGTTCAGATGCTCCATAACAGCATGACGTCTATTAGATATCTTTTCCTTTAATTTCCTAGAATGAGAAAAGTGGGGATATACACAAAGGTGACTCTGGTAATATTCTCGAATGTGATTGGTTGATGGAATCTCCCACCACTCTCTTCCGATCCTACCACTTCCTTTGCAGTGGACCTTGCCCACTACCTGTCGAAGCGTGTATTGACCTGTACAGTCTTGTCGCATAAGTTTAAACCAGTCTTTAAGATATTCTCCACAGCTTTCTATATCGTTAATATACATATGTTATGAAAACAATATTATATTACATTTTAAGAACGATTGTTCATGAGTATATATGTATATTGCTATGTAACCACCCCTGGTAATTAATAAATATAATAATCGTCACATATGAGGTAGATCAACAGCGTTAGTGTTTATGGGTGTACGCTTTTAATATTCACATGTAATGGTACCCATTTAATACAAATTTTGAGTCATATATTAGAAAAGGTAGCAGAAAATATCATACAGAAAGATCAGTTTATATATATATATATATATATATATATATATATATATATATATATATTATATATATATATATATATATATATAGAGAGAGAGAGAGAGAGAGAGAGAGAGAGAAAATATGAGGTGGCCAGAAACAGAGAGGACAAAGGGGTTTCATCTACATATGAAATCAATGTGACAGAAAAGACATCTCCTAATAAATTTACAAATATTCAATAATAAATAATAAGAGTAATAAATAAATTCTTTACCTTAGTAAGTATATCTACAGTTAATTTCGGCATTTCTTCTGATTTTGATTTTTCCAGTACCGGCAGCTGTAAACAAAGAAGTTATATTTAATGATAATATAAAAGCATTCGAAATACATATAGTGGATTATTGAAAAAAGACATCAAGTACTATTTCTTAATCTTAAATCACTAAGAACATTGACGATTTTTTCGATCTAAATTCAGAAAAATGTGTACTTAGCCTAACTATTTCCGATAATTATAAGGGCTTGTGTCCTTTTAATAAACAAAACCTTGTTCGAAATTCATAAAAATGTACTTCAAAGTTTAGCTGCATCAGAAATGTATTTCCTTACTTTTTGATATTAACCGACGACCTATTATGTAAATATTATGTGTCTTGAAAGTACAAAAAACATGTGTATGCATTATTCACAAGTGTGTGACGAAATATTGTCATTTTATCAATCGTTCCAAAACTATACTGATCTTACAGAGGTAATTTCAATTTGAATTCTTGAAAATAGTAAAACTATATAACAGAGTGTAGGTAAAAGGTGTTTCCAATAACCCTGCAGGGTAGAGGCAAACAAGAAACAAACCAAAATAAATAAAATTTCACTTTCTTATTTAAATATAACATACAATTGAAGAATAGTTAATCTGTATATTAGTGCAAGGGTGTTCCATCTCCTCAAGTCGATGCCGCATGAATAACCCACCCCTTCCAAGACATTTTTTTGCTAACATCTACTTAAAAAAGTACAAGAGATAGTAGTATTAATAAATTCGTAGATCATTGACAATTATACTTGATTTGTATTGTTCCATGTTTTTCCTCTTGTTCTCTAGTTTGAAACCTTACATTCCAAAAATTCATAACTCTATAGAAATGTACTCCTCTTAAAAATTCAAATTTTGAATAAATCTATCTCTGTTGATAAATATGAAATATGTACCTTAGAATGCGGCTGCTTTGTTGGTATAAACCCCACATCTTTCTCCGGCACAATATCTTTTTCATCCTGAAAAAAAATACATTGTTAACAATTTTTTATAAATAATGCATAAAGTTATTAATATTAAATCTTAGTAAGTAAGTAATGAATATTAAATCCGATGAATATTATAAACTAATTGAAATAAAATTAAATGCTTTTTCTTGAAAAAATTAATTGAATATGCCTTCAAGATTAAAATTAATTGGAAAATATTTATATACATCATGATTTTTTTTAACCATATAATTATTTTATTTTTCTACAATCATTTATTTTAAGTAATAAAATAGAATATGTTCTCTAACTTGACTGCTCACCAATAATGTAAACAAATACTTGAAGGATAACAGTACCTAATATCTTTCTTTTACATTATTAAGTAGAAACATAGCAGTGGCATTTGATGTATCACCACTAACAAATTGATGCATAAATTATTGATAACATGAATAAAATATCATATTAACACTAGTGCCATCGATAGAAGAAAAAAAAATGTCCATTAGAGACTTAAGTAGATCCTTCGTCCAGAGAGCCATTTCTCCTTAAGAGGAAACTGGACGGATTGCCTTACACCAGTTGCTGGTTTCCGGTCTAGTAATGGATGGTCCACATACATAATGATCTACATTTCTTCACTTGTAAGTTTCATCTAACTATAAATTTAAAAACATAATAAACAACCGGCCTATAATTTCACCTCAAGAGGAAGAACTGTAGAATCGATTGCTACCTAGCGTAAAGATAGAACTTGCAGACAAAAATATTGCTATAAATTGGAAGAAATCTAGACTTCCTATTTGCGTATTATTATGAAAAATGAAATTTGTATATACTTTACTGCTTATCGAATAAAATTAGCTAATGCCAATCCTCTGGACCCATCTCTTTATAGTTCCTTGCAAGTGAGACGCTGATTTCGAAATATATATATATATATATTTTTTTTTTTTAATTGATTTTTTAATGCATGTGGGTTCTAATGGTTTGAATTTATCAAAATTCGTCATAATACTATATAAAAAAGAAACTAAAAATCCTTTCAATTTAGGTTAGAAAATTATAGTCCCTTCCAAAACAGTAGTAAACAGTTTCTTTCCAAAATGTATTTCATTCTTTTTCACAATGAAATATCCTAATTTTAATTAACTGCAAGATATTAATATACTGAGTATGAATCGGTAAAATATTATATAATGTAACACACTATTTATATTGAACTTTGAATGATTAAATTATTTTTTTTGGCTTTAAGACTTGTCAAAGCAAGTCCTATTTTGTCAATACCATACTTTAATTGTCACTGCAAGATAATAGTATACTGGACATGAGTCACTAAATGATTATTCGGTGTAACTCACTACTTATATTGAACGTGAATGATTAATTTTTTTTTAAATTTTATGCCTTAAGGCTTATCAAAGCAAGTGCTATTTTGCCAGTACAATACTTTAATTGTCCCTGTAAGAGAATATTATACTGGTTATGAACTGCTAAATGATTATTGAATGTAACTCACAACTTATATTGAACTTGAACGATTAATTTTCTTTCTTTCTTTTTTTTTATGACTTTAAGACTCCTCAAAGCAAGTCCTATTTTGTCAATACCATACTTTAATTGTCACTTCAAGATAATAGTATACTGGACATGAGTCACTAAATGATTATTCGGTGTAACTCACTACTTATATTGAACGTGAATGATTAATTTTTTTTTAAATTTTATGCCTTAAGGCTTATCAAAGCAAGTGCTATTTTGCCAGTACAATACTTTAATTGTCCCTGTAAGAGAATATTATACTGGTTATGAACTGCTAAATGATTATTGAATGTAACTCACAACTTATATTGAACTTGAACGATTAATTTTCTTTCTTTCTTTTTTTTTATGACTTTAAGACTCCTCAAAGCAAGTCCTATTTTGTCAATACCATACTTTAATTGTCACTTCAAGATAATAGTATACTGGACATGAGTCACTAAATGATTATTCGGTGTAACTCACTACTTATATTGAACGTGAATGATTAATTTTTTTTTAAATTTTATGCCTTAAGGCTTATCAAAGCAAGTGCTATTTTGCCAGTACAATACTTTAATTGTCCCTGTAAGAGAATATTATACTGGTTATGAACTGCTAAATGATTATTGAATGTAACTCACAACTTATATTGAACTTGAACGATTAATTTTCTTTCTTTCTTTTTTTTTATGACTTTAAGACTCGTCAAAGCAAGTCCTATTTTGTCAATACCATACTTTAATTGTCACTTCAAGATAATAGTATACTGGACATGAGTCACTAAATGATTATTCGGTGTAACTCACTACTTATATTGAACGTGAATGATTAATTTTTTTTTTTAATTTTATGCCTTAAGGCATATCAAAGCAAGTGCTATTTTGCCAGTAAAATACTTTAATTGTCACTGCAAGAGTATATTATACTGGTTATGAACTGCTAAATGATTATTGAATGTAACTCATAACTTATATTGAACTCGAACGATTAATTTATTTTCTTTCTTTTCTTTTTTGGCTTTAAGACATGTTAAAGCAAGCCATATTTTGCCAATCAAATACTTTAATTGTCACTACATGCTGAGTATGAACCGCTAAATGATTATTGAATGTAATGCACTTATATTGCGCTTGAACGATTAAATTTTAGCGATAGCAAAATCAAACGATTGGTAAGTTTGAAGGTTGTTTTCAGTAAGTAAGTACTCTTTTAAATTAAACTTATTAATTCTATTCTATTTGTAAGCTCATAAATTTATTGTAAGATTTTTCAGAAACTCATATTTTAATGGAATATTGGAATAAGATCTTAGAGGCATTTTCAATCACCCAAGTAAAGAAACGGGTGCCTGACTCTTTCAAGTGAAAACAAATATATTAGACTATTCTAAAAACCTGATATGAGATAAATAAAAAACATATTTTCGTATTTCCTGTAAAATATCAAATAATGGATACTGCACCTTTTAGAAATCATCATTTCAGTTATTGTTATAGCTTTAATTGTCGGTCAGATAAATTGATCTTTCCTATTTCCTGTAACGATAAAAATATAAAAATTGTTTCAACGAGCCATGGTTTAAAAGCGGCGAATAAGTCAACTTTTGAGACTTATCTAACCATTTCGATTTACTGTAAAAGTTTACTTTTCACTATACTTCGATTTACAGGAACAGAATCATAATAATAAGTAGGATGAAAATGGCCTACCCGACAAACGAGTCTTCATTATCTTATATAAAACTTTGCCAATTAAGATGGTAATTCATCTGGGAAATAAGTTAATATAGATATTATATATTTTTTTGGAGCTGTTATATATTGTATGAATTCTTGGTTATTAATAAAAATTAATAAAACGATATATCTATCAAGTTTGAACTAAGATTATGTATTAATCGAATAAAAATGAATTTAATAGGTTATGATTTGTGTATTATTCGAATAAAGACTTATTCAATAGCCGATGATTTTTTATTCAAAATATTTATGATCCGATAGATATCGATGGGTAAAAGTACCAACTTGATAAATTTAATTATTTAAATCACTGATTGGTTATCAATATTTTTTCGCTAGTTTTCACAGATTTAAAATTAAATATAAAAACGCTTTTAAACCTTGTTAGGAAATAGAATGTGGAACAACAGTTTACCTCCACAACACTATTTTTTTTTTCTCTTAATTTTTTAATTCACAACTGTCAATGTCCACTGACAACCAGTGATGAGATAACTGTACAAATAGACTAGGAGAAAGGGCATGATAGGCATGAGGAAGAGAAAAACCCAGTGGTTTATCTTCAGTCATGTTTGAGGCTAATTAAGGAGATCTCTCATCCAACTCCTTTTCAGCCTTCTGCGGATGTTATCGGGCATGTTTTTATTGGCCATGTCTTGGATGAGTCTATTGGGGTGACCATAGAGCTTGTTGTGAAACCTTTTGTAGTAAGTTTGTATATGTTCTGTGACGGTTTGCATGTGTAAGTCTTTGTGGAGAGTTATGTTACTAACATACCAAGGTGCTTGAGTAATTGTTCTGAAGGTTTTGGCCTGGAATATTTGTAATTTCTGAATGTGAGTTTTTTTGGCAATTCCGTATATTTGTGATGCGTATGTCCAAAGTGGTTTTAGTAAGTAAGTGTAAGTGTTAAGTTTTTGTCTTAGCTTTAGTTTTGAGCGACGTCCCAGTAGGGAATATAATAGTCTAAATCGTTGATTTAGTGTCTTTCGCTTAGCAGTGATGTGTGGGCCCCATGTCATCCTTCTGTCAAATGTTAGGCCTAGGTAATGTACTTTGTCAGATTGGGGAATATGTTCATTGTCAAGATAGACAGGAGGGCAGTTTTCGCGTCGGAGTGAAAATGTTATGTGTTGGGATTTGTTGTGATTTAGTTTTATTTTCCAAAGTTTGTACCAGTCGTGTAAGATTTGTAAAGTATATGAACCATGTGTGGGGTCATTGTGCCTTGTGATAATAGTAGTGTCATCAGCATAGGTGGCTATCAAAGTGTCGCTGGAGAGGGGAATGTCATGTGTGTAAATTATGTAAAGCAGTGGTGCAAGAATTGATCCCTGGGGCACTCCGGCCAGAATTGGTCTGATAGTTGAGATTTCAGAGCCTTGTCAAACAGAGAAAAATCTATCAGACAGGAATGATTGTAATATAAGATAGTAAGTGGAAGGAAGTATTTTCTTAAGTTTATAAAGAAGTCCCTGGTGCCAGACCCTGTCAAATGCCTCAGCAACATCCAGAAATACACCAGTAGCATACATCTTTTGCTCTAGTGCTGTTGCTATGTAATCTGTGACTCTGTGTCACTGTTGAGTGGTAGAATGTAATGATCTAAATCCAAATTGATGATCGGGTAACAACACTATTTTAAATTGAATAAGTGAAATTCGAAAAGAAGTGAACATACGTTGGTTGAACTTTTACATATTGATATATAATTATTTTTTATAAAATTTAGGCTAAATCGCAGAAGATCGTGAAGTGGTGCTATCTGGCGGAAAAAAATTAAACCAATGCAGACTCAGTAGTTTAGTTTACGTCGCTCTATTTATTTTATTCAAGCGAATCAAATTAAAATTATAATTTATCATAAGAAAATGTAAACAATAAATTTCTGGCTTTATTTGTTAACATTTAATGATATATTATTATATTGAAACATAGGATTTCATAAAATTCATCAATGAGAAATATAATTTTAACGAAAGAGATATTTAATTAATCCTAGATAAAAAAAAGAAAAAAAAAAGATAAATAAAAATATCATAATAAAAAGAAAAGTAAGTCAGATAAAAAGTTGTGAAAAGATACTTAACACGAAATCATGTTGAAAATTTTTATTGTTATAAATTTAACTGTTAGTTTCAGTAAACACATTTCGCTATTTTTATTAAGTAAAAAGAATCTACATAGATAGTTAGAATATATTTGATATAAAAAAAAGTAAATTATTTAGTATTGTTCAATTTTTAGAATTTTATTCACAAGTAGCCGACATATCTTGCAACAATAAATTTTTTTATCATATATTTAGACAGACAAACCATCTTCTCAGCTAAAAGTAACAACAGATAAAATACTATGGAAAATAACAGAGTTTAATTTTAATAGATACTTTTTTAAAATGTGTAAATCAAAACCAAAGTAATTGCTTGGTTTAAAGCTATCTATAACTTATCTATAACTAAATAATTATTTTCATTTTATAGAACGAATTCCTAGAGCCGATGCTATTTTTAATGGTATTTCAGATATAATATATTGCGGAATAAAAACATTCTATTACGAGCACTATAATTGATGCTTATACTCATTAAAAGTATTTTATGAGTTTTATATTTTTATTTTATTAGTTTATAGTTATGAAATTTGAAAGTAATTAAAAAAAAAAGTTATGAAATTTCATTAATTATTCTCTTCTTACTTTTTGCCCATCGTTCCATTTAATAAATAATCATTCTCAATTTATTTCATTATTCTTTATTTATTTTTATTTGTACGTTTTAGGGATTCTTTTTCTCTCTGTTTAGCACATTATTTGCACCTCCCCTCCCCCATTTACCCAACTCAACATTGAATGTTTGATTATGGACCAAGCATATTACCAACCAATAGTAAGACTTATTCAATACTGGGGTAAATAATCCCTGAAACGTACAAATAAAAATTAATATATAATAATGCAATAAATCGAGAATGGTTGCCTATTAAATTGGACCTATAGGCAAGAAGTAAGAAGAGAATATTTTTTATTTTATTTCTTTCTTTTATTTGATTTTCAGCAACACAGAAAAAATCCAATTAGAATTGACACTTCTTAGACGGAAGTGCGGACAGATGCTTTCATCGGTAAGACAAGCGAGTACAATATCGCGGAGTGGTTCCATTCAATCCCATTACGATCCCTTCGCTCCATAAATCACACAAGATCAAGATAGCATCGACCGTATCAATAGCTCGCCCAAAATAATAGCCGATTTCCATTTCGCGGGCCGTTTCGTAACCGGAGAAAGGGCTCTTGAAGAAGCAATACCAGCCCGCGGCGAAACGTCCTATGTAATTACTCGTACACCATCTGGCCAATAAATATCAGGATTTATGGCTTTTCTTCTGCTTTCTATGGTGGAATGTCTCAGGTTGTTTTTTCCTTCTTCGTCCTATTACTTACGAAGGGGTAGTCCATAAGCTATTACTTTCTACCCGGTCCATTTGCCACTCCTTATTATCCCAATGGATCAAATGAGGTTTGAGTAGTGTTAATTGATTCAGACTAATCATGGAGATTGGTTCACACATTTCAGTTTTTACACCATGATTAATCATAACTTTTTTTTTCTATTTATTTATTGAGTATTACAACAATCTGTCACATGGGCATTAGTTATAGCGAGGTAGGATAAAATTCATACTATACAAAAAATATGAAGTAAATAGAACCAAAATAACAATAAATAATAATCAACATGTGTATACAATAAATTAAATAAAATAAGAAAATTAAAACTAAGCAAAAACACATGCATACCTATATACAATTAAGCGAGGGAACTCCAGAATAACCCTGCGCTACTCTCTCAACTGCATCACTGGTACTAAAGCCAACGGAGATTGATTGAGAGCACTTTAGCCACATACACGCATGTCTTGGGTGGAGAATCTGGCCATTGCCAGAACTCCAATATATACAATCTACAAAAGGTCGCGAGGCCACTGCTGTTTCAACCTTCTTGGAGGATTATAGGGATGGGTGGTGCTTGATAGAGATTATGCCAGAGGATTTGGATGATACGTAAGGTTCTGATGAAGTTTGGAGAATTTTTCTGGGATAAGGTCATGATGAACGCTTTTTTGGTTACATAGAAAGGAGCATCGATTATTGTTCTAAGGACTTTTGACTGGAAGGATTGAATGCGCTTGATGTTCAAAAAATTTGCTGTTACCCACAGTTCTAGTCCGTAATCATAACTTTTAATCAAGCAATTTTAATACTTATGGAGGTCATCTAGAGATTGGCTAAGGATCAGGTAAGATAGGGTGGGAGAAGCATATCAGCCTTTTAGTAAATGAAGATAAGACCAAATACTCGATTATAAACCAAAAAATTCGAATACGTAGATTGAAAAATATTAAGAGAGTTTACAACTTCAAAACTTCGGTTTCACGATAATCTCGATAAATGACAACTATCTGAGATCGTCCAGCGAATAATAAGCTCTGAATTTATTTTTCTCTTTCAAGAGTAATGAAATTTTGAAATATATCTACAAATCTAACGGTATAAATAAAGCCAGTGATGCAAATATCCGAGACATGTACTCTAACCAAATCTCCATTCAATCCTACTTCACTTCCCAGTGCCGCAAGAGGGGGGCTTTTAATTCTGGCATTATTCACAACACCTGGCCAGGGAAAACCACCCCAAAAATGCGAAGAAAGGCTGACAAAAAAAAAAAAAAAGATTTTCCCGCCTTTTAAATTATTTTAAATGTTTAGAATACCAGTCCAGGAGAATTACAATTAGGTGAACTAAGATTAGTTTATAACCTAATTAAAGCCGATTTTATAACCTATATTAGTATTTTTCCAGCGGGTGTCTCCTGGTATTTCCAATGGAATGAGGTATTATTTTTTCCGTATTGAATAGAAAATTAAATTTCATATCAGGCTTCTTCTGATCTGAAACGCCCAGAATTCAAAACGCCAAAAAAATAAATAAAAAAATAAAATACATGGTTTCGTACATAACAAAAACTTTTGAACGTTGCAGAGAACCAAAATATTTGAAATGAGCCTACCTATTTTCTTCCAGAATGCTTGGTAGTAGAGTGGCAATAATAGAATACGCCAAAGTATTTTTAAAAAATTGGATGTTACCTAGGACTCCATCTGGACAAACGTCTAACTTGGAATCCTCATACCAGACTGAAACGACAAGAAACAGCTCGACGTTTCCGACTACTTCAACACTTACTAGACAAACGCTCTAACCTTCCAATCAATTATAAAAGACTCATTTACATGACTATAATAAGGCCTATTTGGACTTACGGAGTTGGGCTATGGAGCTCCACCAAACCTTCTAATTCCTCTCGCATACAATCCTTACAATCCAAAATCCTTCGTAAAATCCTCAATGCTCCTTACTTTGTTACAAATAAAATTATCCATAATGACCTTAATGTTCCTTATGTATCAGATTTGGTCCAATCCAGATATCTGTCCTTCCATAATAAACTTCATAACCATCCCAACCCTCTTGTCTCTAACCTTGCTTCCAACCCTCCGAAGCGTCTGAAAAGAAGATGGCCACGTGATCTTCTAATATAGACATATTATTAGAGTGCTACCAATGGGTAGTTTCTCAACATGTGTTTCATGTCATTATATCCATGTGCGAATTTACCAGATGTATTTTTTGTATACAGTTGTAAATATCATATAAATAAATAAATAAAAATAAAAAAATTGGATAAAAGTAGACATTATTTTTCAATATATTATGTTCATATATGTATATTTGAGTTTGATATCATGTATTAATTAATCATGAAAAAAGTATATACGTAATTGGTTGGGTACATGATGTTTTTTATCAGATTATATTGTATAGTTTATTAACAAATAATGACATATAATTATATTCCTGAAACATTTATGTTTAGCAGCTGTATGTAAAATCAAATATTGTTTGTTTGTTGTGCTACACCGTTATGTTCCCAAAAAAAAAACAAGGGACTGTTATGTCTTGGACATCTACGGTATCGAAAGAAACCCGCCAAAGCAACCGATGACCGACGCTGACTCTAATATTTATGATAAATGGCGTCAGTAATTGGCAATAGGAACGAGCGGGAAGAATGTTTATAAGGCACTAACTATAAGAGCGGGACCATTAGCCTTGTAGGGTAGAACCGATGAAGAAATAAAAACGAACCTGCCGGATAAGGAATGTTGGCGACTAGGCTAGTAGCGTCATTCATCGGATCCGCCATTCATGAGTCCATCGGATGAAAAAACCTGCTCCTCAACCTCTTTTCTCCTCTCTCAATTACTTCTTCCTCCTTACCCATAGGCCTACTTAATCTTCTTGAGTTGGGTCTGGATTTGAGTAGAATCAGTCGTTCAAACATATGCTCCATGAAAGGTATAGATACTGTGCCTAGAGGACCATATTGATAATACCTATCTTCCCTAACAATAAATTCAAAAGTTTTTCATTTTCATCTTGAAATAATTCTCTATTTGAGACTAAGTTATTATTTCCAAGATATATTTATTGAAATTTTTTACTTCATTAACCAAAAATATAACAAGTAAATATGAATTAGTACAATAACAATGGCAGTATTGAAATGCCAAAATTGTTGGACGTCTTCAAGTTCCCATTAAAGCGGGATCCAGGACTTTTTTTTTTCGACAAGGGAAAAACTAATAACGCAGCTGCTCCTCATTTCCGTTTCGAAGTCACCTTGTAAAATTAAAATCACTCTTAGAAAATACCATGTGTAAAGAGTCTGGAGCGGACACGCGAGATTTTCCTTAGAAAGTTCCTCTTCGAGAATGAACTCACGAATGACGTATGATATTCTAATTTATCAGGGAACTAGGATTTCCACTTCGTTAAAAAAGTACCCCTTTGGAATAAAATTCCAAGGTTGCCAGGGAAAAAAAAGAAAACAATTTAAATGAATCATATCCTTACCTGAGCACAATTTAAATAATATTCGTAAAACAGACACAAAATGAGTAGGTGCATATAATATTACAAATTAATATGTATATACTTGAGCGTAAGGGATTTTCAAATTCATTCTGAAAACAAATAAAAAAAACCAAGGAAAATTTGTGGGACCAAATACAAAACTCTTTCTTACCAAAAAGAAAGTTAAAAAAAAATTGGAAGGAATACTGCATGAAACATGTAATCCGTTATCATTACAAGTTCGGGAATGCACCATCCAAAATAAATTGTAGTCGCATTGGTAAGTAATATTTGATTTAAAGATCAGAATCTTAATTTTTTTTACCGCTAAATATAAAGAAATGGAACCCTCCCGACATTTTTTCTTTTATTTAATCAGTAATATAACACTTTATCACACGGACAATAATTATAGTGAGGTGAGAACACATTCACATCATGAATACGAAAAAAATAAAATAAATAAAAAAAAAAACGAACTAAATAATAATAAAAAAGTAAATGTTATACAGTAAAAAAATGTAAAATAACTTAAAGAAATATAAATTAATAAAAAACACAGCCATATAACCATTTTGACAATCATACAAGGAACTCAACAACAGGCTTGCCCCTCCAACTATAGAGGGAAAAGTAGGACTCCAAGAGATCCATGAGGTACTCTCTCAACCGCGTCACTGGTCCTAAAGCCAGTGGAGATAGAGCAAGAGCGCTTTATTCCCATAAACTCATGTCTTGAATGGAGAATCTGGCCTTTGTCAGAACTGCAATACATATATGCTACAAACGGTCGCGGGGCCACTGCCGTTTTAACCTTCTTGGAGGATCACTAGCGGATCCAGGATTTAATTTTGGGGGGGAGGCTTCAGCAAGAAAGCTTTTTTTTCCATAAAAATAACGATAATACTTTGGAAAAAAAAGAAAATAACTAACTACGTATATGAAATGGTGTTTAAGTGATTCCTAAAGTCCTTTGAAATGTTATAACACGAACAATAATACTTTAAGAGATAATTTTTTAATATTTTTTTTTCCATAAAACATAGTTGTTTTACCATTTTGGGGGGGGAGGAGGGCTTCAGCCCCAAAGCCCTCCCCCCGTAGTCCCGGCCCTGTGGAGGATTATAGGGATGTGTGATGCTATTTAGGGATTGTGCAAGAAAATTTAGATAATACTTAAGGTTCTGCTGAACTTATAAGATAAGATTTAGAACATGGGGATGTCCGACATTAACGAAGATAATCAAGATTTGTCCGTATCAATGATTGGTGAAGGAGGAAATGTTGGTTTCAGATGGTCAAGGAGAAGAGAAAATGTCATATTCTTTTTCAAACTTCATCTTGCAGTTGTTTACTTAAGGTACACAAGATATCACGACTCGGTTACACAATGAGATCGTTACCCGTAAACTGCAAACCGATACGGAATATTGTTGCCCCAGCTGGGTGTTGTAGGGTGATGAAGTACCCCAATGTTGCGTATTTCATTCCACTGTTAAGGCCTTTCTATATCTTTACGCAATCTCGTGAAAATTGGCAACGATCGTGGCTTCCGCATTGAGCCACCCTTCGATATAACGCAACGGCGTTTTTCCACTTTTCGAATTTCAACTCAATTATTTATCAAAAAGGTTTTAAAAATATTAAAAATAAGTTATTCACTGGCAGACTGTCCATATAACAATAATGATGAGTTATTCAATTAAAATCTTTTTAGTATACAGTAATATAAACACTCGAAAGAGTTCTATGAAAACGGAATTGAAATAATTCGCAAGTAGAGCATCATGTTCAATTTCATTTAAATATGATATTTTTTGAACATTTACACGTAGCAGGATTTTTTTTTAACTTAGAATTATTCGATATAAAGTTTATAAAGAATTTATTAAGGAATTGCCTGAGAGTCTTGCAGATCTGCAAATCAGAACGGAAGCATTAGATCACTTCCGTTCTGTTCAAAACTAACAATCCAACTCTTTGTTTTATAATTAGAAAACTTCCGATTAAAACAACTCATTTCCATTAATTTGCAATTCCGTTGCGATGAGATCAAACAAACGCTTTTAGACTAGTTCCGTGACAATTAACCTTGAATTAGACAAATTTAAGAGGTTGTTTATGGATTTGAATGAAATGAATAATTAATAAGAACTATAATTTATTCAGAAATTAGTAGCCTAAATAACTAAATAACTAAGTTTAATAAATGCATAGAATTAATATGATCAGAAACTCAAAGAACAAATAATTTCATCATTAGGTTATAATTAGAAGAATTCAAAACAAAGCTTTGAACAAAATAAGATTACAGAAAATAAATCATTCACGAATTCAGGAATCATCAGGACTAAAAATCATTAGATCATACAATCGCCACACTAGCACATCTTACGAGGGCAGAATAAGGATGAGGGGTCATTAATTTGAATGATACTTTTTTGGTGATACAAGTCAAAAAAAACCGCTGCAAATGATTTCACAATGGTTTATTATCTCCAAACGATTATACATCTAAAGTAACATTACCTTCCGAGTTACAAAGAAAAAAAAACAAAAGATGATTCCAATTATTGGACTAAACTGTTTTTCTTTAATCATTAGTAATATGCTAAAAAAAACAGCATTATTTCAGTAACATATTTAAAATTTAGAAACCAAACCAAGGATTTAACATTTGGAGTAAAACACATTAAAAAAAAACCAGAGACCATATCCTTGCTCCTAATTGTCCGATTTTAACGATTTTTTAATTTTTTTTTTGGAAATTTCATAAACTTTTAAGAAACTGTATAAAATATCAACAAAAAAGTAAAAACTTTTCGAGTTATTCGGAATTTAATTTTACCATCCGTCGTAACTTTTTTTCCAGCTTCTTTTCGTTGTTCGTTCGTTCGATCGTATGTTATATAGATAAATTTAAATGGCGTCGAGAAAATGACTTTAGCGAAGTTTCATTGAAATCTGTACATTCGTTTAGAAGCTACAGTTTTAGCAACGCAGGTTTTTCCGCCACCATTTGAAAAGTTAAAGGCGGAGAGTAATGTCGATGAAGGAGGGTCATCCTCGGGTGACCTCTGATTTTATATTAAAATTTGAAAAAAATCGGTCCAGTGGTTTCGGAGAAAATGCGAGGACGGCGAACGGACAAAAAAAATTTTATTCGTTTTTCGAATTCTACGCATCTTGTAACGTGAAACCTCAAATTTTGAGAGGGAGTTATGTTTTTGAATGTTTTGGTCGATCACAATGATTCATTATTGAAAATAATAAACCAATATTAGACCTATGTCCGAAGATACATGCCAATTGGACCCAAGAAAAAAAATTATTATAAAATTTTAAATTTTCTTCAATTTTATCTGCATGAATTTTTAGGTTATAATATATCAATTGATATATTTTTATTTATTTTTTTTTTTGTAAAATATATTGCTAGTTGTATTAAATGTATAATAGATTACAAAAACTAAAAAATGATTCCAGTAAAGTATTCGTTTCTAGCACCTTTATAACTCTTTAAAAGGAATTCGTTTTGATTATCAAAAAATATAAATTATTTGACCAGGTTTTAGGGAGGATTTTTTAAAATTCGTTTACTAAATAAATCATAACTTTCAGGATTTTCTCCTAATTCATGTTAACACAAACTTCGAAATGCTGAACTATTGCTCTTTCAAACCACATCAATAACTTTTACATCTTACATCATTATAAAGAATAAATCATTTTTTTTTCTTACTCTCCAAAATGTTTATTGAAACAATTTACATATATAGTATACATAACAATACAATATGTACATATAACAAATTCCTTCCACTGCCCGAGGGCAAACTCTCGTAAACAAATTAAAACTATAAAATTAAAATAAATTGCGGTTTTCCTTTATTTATTCATTATAAAGAATAAATAAAGGAAAACCGCAATTTATTTTAATTTTATAGTTTTAATTTGTTTACGAGAGTTCAGTTTGAGCTATTTCGTTAGACCCTAAATCACAGCCAATTTTCGTGTGGATAGGTGGAGTCATGTTGAAGTTACTAACTTTTTTGTGATTTTCGTGATAAAAATAAGTGAATAGATAGAAAAAAAAATTAGGAAAAATTTCTTTGAAAATTCGTATTTAAATATTTTTGGAGATGGTGAGTTTTCAAATCTCAACTAAAAATATTTGCACTCATTTTGTTTATTCGGTTGGTACAAATTGTTCAATATTTTATAGCTTTAAGCCAAATATTTATTTTTCTAAACCGGACGGGTATCTACTGTTAGGAAACTTGCATAAATCTGGAATGATGTCCTCAACAAATTGTCTTCCTCTAAAATACCTTTAATTTGGTTTATTTTAAATAATTAACTATCTCTCATTATTAGGAATCATAAAACATTGCTAAATATAACTTTTGAAAGAATTCGCTAATTGAATAAATGCCTTGAAGAAGTAGTACAGCATATATCAGCCAGAAAAAAAAAGCTAGTAGAATAGTAAATTCAGTATCTTTAAAGGGGAAGAAATTATTTAGTATACCTAAATTAATGGACTGTATCTTTGTTACTAATTGTCTGATTTTTTATTTTGTAGGTAATTTAGTAATCTTTCAAATAATAATGGGTGGAAAAATGCATACTTTTTGAGCTATTCTCAAATAAAGTTTCTTTTCCTTTATAACTTTTTTCCCCGAAAACTCGGGGAGAAAGGAGTATTTTTCGCACGCGAAGGCGAAGAATATCTTCAAGATGAGTGGTCAATCATTGGATTTGATGAAGAATTGACGAAGTTATGGCGTACCGACAAAAAAACATCTTTTAGAAATAATATATAAGACAATTAGATATCAATCGTCCGCTTATTCCGAAAAATCATCATGTAATTTTTTTAAAAATTAAATCAGTTAATAGTTTGATGAATTTTCCTTTTGTGATATCCCAACAGTATCCACTTACAATTAGTGTGACAACTTTTGACCTATCGATCACAGGCAATGCAAATCTCGTTATTCCATTTTAATAAATTTTTCTGTGGGAAATAACAGTTTAATAACTAATGATCGTACAATCCATAATCAACTGATGATATAATAAATAGGATTTTGTTATTTTAATAGTATTAATAATTTGTTAGCTGTAAGCTTTAAGCTTTAGCTCGATTAAAAATGCACTTCAAAAATTTTATAATAGCCATACATTGCCAGAAAATAATTTCTATTCAAAGTAGAGCGGTAAGTGAAACTTTGAATGTGATTAGCCCATCTCATTTCAAAAATGAATTAATTCTATGTCAATTTAGATCCCGACTACTAACCTTAAATAAATGAGGAAATTACATAACAATAGTGTCTGTAACATTGCATATTCTCTTTGAAAATGTATTAGTTTTAGTTGTTCTCCAATTTTTAAGGGTACAGGTATTTCCTAAGAAGAACCGAACTGGATGCTTTGGTTACATGGTCTGCCGGATTAACTTTTTCATTCTTTCATCTACACGGATGAACGATGAACGGAAGTGTGCCTTTCACTGATTGCTTGATGACCACAGAAGACTATAATTTGGCCCTGAACAATGGAACGCTGGACGGTACCGCCCACTATAAGAGGTAACGGTGTAGCAAAAAGTCTTCCAGAAGAAAGTAAACTGTAAAAGAGAAATGATCTAATAGTCCTGAAGAAATAAAATCTTCTACAATTGGGTCGTTCTACCTCACGGAATGTCAATTGACGAACATGGCTTTCCGAAGAAAAACATTAGAGTCAGTGGCTTAAGGAAATAGTTACATTACTCAAAAAAACATTTAGTAAAACTAAAATAATGTTTTACTCCATAATAACAACTTGTTTCCCAAGTATCGAAGAAGCTCGTGGCAAGCAGAGAGTGGCCATAGGCCGATATTTTCTCACAAAAACGACTGCGATCTATCTCGAAATTTCAAGGATGGATTCTGGTTTAACCGTATTTAATCAGAACAAAGGGGGAAGACTCTACAATTGTGTCAGTAAATGATGGGATGATGGAATGGAAAAACGTCTCTACATGGGAGATACTACAACAAATTGAATGATAGCTCCATTGACGAGAGAAGGTCAATCGAATGGTGAAAAGCTGCAAGTTATTCTCCGAGACAGAAGAATTTTTATTCGGCATCCAAGACCAAGTCATAGCCACTATACCATATAAAAGACATGCTCTAAAAGACGCAACAAGACCGGAAAAGTGTTCTTTATGCTCAGTAACGCTGAAATCAATCCAACAAATCACAGGTACATGTGGAGTGCTAACTGGTACTGAGTATCTCCAGAGGCATAAAAATTTGGCCAAAATTTTCCAAATGCCCTGGTGGTGAAATTCAACTTATTAGATGATAAGGCTCCGTTTTATAAGTACCACCCAAATAGGCTCCATCAAAAAGATCCACAACAACACCGAATAAACGTCCATTATTCACAGTGACGCTGGAATCAATCCAAATTATCACAGGTGGATGTAAAGTGTTAACTGTTACTAAGTATCACCAGAGGCTCAATCTCTATTATAATGAATCAACTATTACGTCATAACAGACCAGATATCGTCCTCATAGATATGAGAGCAAGAAATCAGAACTTATCGACGTCTGGATCCCCAACTATAACAATATAAGCTCCACTGTTATACAATAGAATTGAAGAAATTATATCATTTGGAAACTGTTACCACTATTCCAATTATAATATCCGCCAATGGACTGATACCAAAGTGGCAGACAAGGATGGTTTAAAATAACCTACTGATGTGCTCACAGGTACTTATTGTTCGAAAATTTTAATTATTTGAAAAAAAAATATTATGAAGGTTGCTAGACATTGTGGTCTTCCATCTAAGACATGCAATCCACAAAGTGAGAAAAAGACAGGATATAAATAAATAACGCGCTAGCAATTGTATCTGAGTCGAATAAATCAAATTAAGAACAGTTGAACCCTGTGTAGTGCTTGATCGAGCTGACCTTCAGCTGACAAGATGACAGGAGTTAATATTAACAGGCTTAGTGATGTAACACCCTGGCACACGAGGAACCTTATGACGTCATTACGTGATTAACGTACCTTCCACGATTTAGCACGTCCTGACAGACTGCTATGGGCATAAAGCTGAACCAAATGAAATTGGAATGGTGATATCGCATAGATCCTGATAAATATTAGATGGCAGACATATTCTTTACCTTTACTTAATACCGAAATAAAAAGATTTGTTTGTTATAACCGAATTTTTATATCACATGAAGGAACAGTTAATTTTTTATTGCTTTCAAATGTTCTCAAAGATTAAAATACAGGGCATAAATGACACAAGTGGTTGGAGAGATCTAACAGCTGTAAAATAAATATTAGCATTTATTTAATGTTTCCAATCGTACGAAAACTATATATTTTTAAAGTATACATCAAATGCGCAGACTTTCCATTTTGATTGGGAGATGGACAATAAAAAAAATAAATAAAAAAGAGCTAGTTTATTCTATGTGTAAAATCTAAAATAACTATTGTGAAACGAACAGTAGACGGCCATCATAGCATAGGCACATTTCTATAAATTTTTCACTTAAACTAAATGATATTAAAAACTGAAAAATATTTTTAATTTTTAAGTCTTAACAACCTTAAAAAAAAAAATACAATGTTTTCACAGTCTAAATAGTTACGTAAAAATGTCTATAAAACTATATTTTTAGTTGCACTTATTAAATATATATATTTTCAACTTTATCGTACAAAATGCATAAGAAAATCACGTGAAAATGGAGGTGTCCACATGAGAGGTGAATGAATCATAAAATCCTAGGACATGTTTATATATTATTATATTAATTGCAGGTTTAAAAAATAGGAATATTTAGATCGTGATAAAATAATTACGTATCTACTTACAGGGTTAGGCTAGTTATTTTCCCTATCCGACTGTTCTTAATCGATTTTAGTTTACATATTTCATTCATTCACGTAGCTTATTTGTTGTATATTTCAAATTTGTTTTTACTTAAAATTATTGGGGGAGGGCGACATGATATTCTATGCGCCTATGATATATATAACTGCACTGTCGGGTTACGGTGTTTTACATAATAATCGACACTTATCACAATAAAAAAAAAAGAATTCACTTTAGAAATAAGCATCTCCAGTATAACATGAAATTAGGTATATAAATTAATGTAGTCTCTTTACCTTAGTTCGTTACTCCTTAAAAACACTTAAAACTGTTAAAAACACTATTTTAACATAATATATCAAAAGGATTATTACTAAAATTTCTATGTTTGAAATTATTATTTTAATATTTTACTGTAGTATTTGATGTTATTATGTTGGTATCCATTTTACTTTTTATCAAATAATTAAATTGATCTGAAACCGTCGTATGTTATCTAACCTAAATAAATATTAGAATTAAACAGCCAGGGTTTATTCTAAAAGATGAAATAATAATTATTTATAAGAAAAATATTCTTGAGAATAATCAGTAATTAGTTTTGACAACCCTTATTAACCTCTTTCTATGTAGTGCAAAACCAGAAATTCCTATTAGTAACAGTGGTAACGCAGGTGATTATTTATTTAAACGTATTGTTAAATTAAATATTTTCCATAAAATATCATGATTTTTTTTTTTATAACGAAACCCGTAATTGCCAAGTTTATATTTTATTTGATCAATAAGTTGAGACCAATTCATAAATAAATTTTCTGCCAATTGTCGGTTAACAAAAGACAACCATTTAAGACCCCCTGCTCCCTTCCTCAGACATCTACCGATGGTATCTTTATTACCTCGAACATCTACTTCGAATGCCGCCTGAAAAGGTATTAAGATATTCTCTAGACACTGGATTACAGAAGTTTCTTTACGATCCTCGTAAAATCCTTTTGTCCAAGATAATACAGCTCTTCGGTAGACAGAGCAAATGGTATTTACTTCTATGGTACAGATTAACATTTTTATGGCTGTCATTGTAAAATTTTGAGATATTATTATTTTGGGCCATCATAACAAATTATACCTTTCTATCAGTCAGAGAAAAATTTTTAAATTTTATTTAAAAAAAAAACATTTTAATGGTTGACAGTTAAGAAATTTGATTAACTTCACGCTTCAGGTTTATTGTACAGCTCAGATGAAGAGAAGAAAAGATGCCATCAACGCAAAGTGAGATAATTATGTGTTATCTTCTTTCGATTTTCGATTCTCCATTTCAAGGAGTGTTGCTCAGATGCGAGACCAAGATGAGTCTTGCAGTCACCTATTAGGTTATTACTATAGAGATATTACCATATTTTTTTAGATAGAAAAAAAACCTAACTAAGCCCGAATGAAAAATTAGAAGAGTTAAATGCAAAAGTATATTGGTTATTCCAATTCTTTACATCTTTTAAATAAAGTAGTCAATTATTAGTAACAATTTTGTCTTTATTTGTATTCAAAACTAGATTTTTTTTGAAATTACATAACAATAGTGTCTGTAACATTGCATATTCTCTTTGAAAATGTATTAGTTTTAGTTGTTCTCCAATTTTTAAGGGTACAGGTATTTCCTAAGAAGAACCGAACTGGATGCTTTGGTTATATGGTCTGCCGGATTAACTTTTTCATTCTTTCATCTACACGGATGAACGATGAACGGAAGTGTGCCTTTCACTGATTGCTTGATGACCACAGAAGACTATAATTTGGCCCTGAACAATGGAACGCTGGACGGTACCGCCCACTATAAGAGGTAACGGTGTAGCAAAAAGTCTTCCAGAAGAAAGTAAACTGTAAAAGAGAAATGATCTAATAGTCCTGAAGAAATAAAATCTTCTACAATTGGGTCGTTCTACCTCACGGAATGTCAATTGACGAACATGGCTTTCCGAAGAAAAACATTAGAGTCAGTGGCTTAAGGAAATAGTTACATTACTCAAAAAAACATTTAGTAAAACTAAAATAATGTTTTACTCCATAATAACAACTTGTTTCCCAAGTATCGAAGAAGCTCGTGGCAAGCAGAGAGTGGCCATAGGCCGATATTTTCTCACAAAAACGACTGCGATCTATCTCGAAATTTCAAGGATGGATTCTGGTTTAACCGTATTTAATCAGAACAAAGGGGGAAGACTCTACAATTGTGTCAGTAAATGATGGGATGATGGAATGGAAAAACGTCTCTACATGGGAGATACTACAACAAATTGAATGATAGCTCCATTGACGAGAGAAGGTCAATCGAATGGTGAAAAGCTGCAAGTTATTCTCCGAGACAGAAGAATTTTTATTCGGCATCCAAGACCAAGTCATAGCCACTATACCATATAAAAGACATGCTCTAAAAGACGCAACAAGACCGGAAAAGTGTTCTTTATGCTCAGTAACGCTGAAATCAATCCAACAAATCACAGGTACATGTGGAGTGCTAACTGGTACTGAGTATCTCCAGAGGCATAAAAATTTGGCCAAAATTTTCCAAATGCCCTGGTGGTGAAATTCAACTTATTAGATGATAAGGCTCCGTTTTATAAGTACCACCCAAATAGGCTCCATCAAAAAGATCCACAACAACACCGAATAAACGTCCATTATTCACAGTGACGCTGGAATCAATCCAAATTATCACAGGTGGATGTAAAGTGTTAACTGTTACTAAGTATCACCAGAGGCTCAATCTCTATTATAATGAATCAACTATTACGTCATAACAGACCAGATATCGTCCTCATAGATATGAGAGCAAGAAATCAGAACTTATCGACGTCTGGATCCCCAACTATAACAATATAAGCTCCACTGTTATACAATAGAATTGAAGAAATTATATCATTTGGAAACTGTTACCACTATTCCAATTATAATATCCGCCAATGGACTGATACCAAAGTGGCAGACAAGGATGGTTTAAAATAACCTACTGATGTGCTCACAGGTACTTATTGTTCGAAAATTTTAATTATTTGAAAAAAAAATATTATGAAGGTTGCTAGACATTGTGGTCTTCCATCTAAGACATGCAATCCACAAAGTGAGAAAAAGACAGGATATAAATAAATAACGCGCTAGCAATTGTATCTGAGTCGAATAAATCAAATTAAGAACAGTTGAACCCTGTGTAGTGCTTGATCGAGCTGACCTTCAGCTGACAAGATGACAGGAGTTAATATTAACAGGCTTAGTGATGTAACACCCTGGCACACGAGGAACCTTATGACGTCATTACGTGATTAACGTACCTTCCACGATTTAGCACGTCCTGACAGACTGCTATGGGCATAAAGCTGAACCAAATGAAATTGGAATGGTGATATCGCATAGATCCTGATAAATATTAGATGGCAGACATATTCTTTACCTTTACTTAATACCGAAATAAAAAGATTTGTTTGTTATAACCGAATTTTTATATCACATGAAGGAACAGTTAATTTTTTATTGCTTTCAAATGTTCTCAAAGATTAAAATACAGGGCATAAATGACACAAGTGGTTGGAGAGATCTAACAGCTGTAAAATAAATATTAGCATTTATTTAATGTTTCCAATCGTACGAAAACTATATATTTTTAAAGTATACATCAAATGCGCAGACTTTCCATTTTGATTGGGAGATGGACAATAAAAAAAATAAATAAAAAAGAGCTAGTTTATTCTATGTGTAAAATCTAAAATAACTATTGTGAAACGAACAGTAGACGGCCATCATAGCATAGGCACATTTCTATAAATTTTTCACTTAAACTAAATGATATTAAAAACTGAAAAATATTTTTAATTTTTAAGTCTTAACAACCTTAAAAAAAAAAATACAATGTTTTCACAGTCTAAATAGTTACGTAAAAATGTCTATAAAACTATATTTTTAGTTGCACTTATTAAATATATATATTTTCAACTTTATCGTACAAAATGCATAAGAAAATCACGTGAAAATGGAGGTGTCCACATGAGAGGTGAATGAATCATAAAATCCTAGGACATGTTTATATATTATTATATTAATTGCAGGTTTAAAAAATAGGAATATTTAGATCGTGATAAAATAATTACGTATCTACTTACAGGGTTAGGCTAGTTATTTTCCCTATCCGACTGTTCTTAATCGATTTTAGTTTACATATTTCATTCATTCACGTAGCTTATTTGTTGTATATTTCAAATTTGTTTTTACTTAAAATTATTGGGGGAGGGCGACATGATATTCTATGCGCCTATGATATATATAACTGCACTGTCGGGTTACGGTGTTTTACATAATAATCGACACTTATCACAATAAAAAAAAAAGAATTCACTTTAGAAATAAGCATCTCCAGTATAACATGAAATTAGGTATATAAATTAATGTAGTCTCTTTACCTTAGTTCGTTACTCCTTAAAAACACTTAAAACTGTTAAAAACACTATTTTAACATAATATATCAAAAGGATTATTACTAAAATTTCTATGTTTGAAATTATTATTTTAATATTTTACTGTAGTATTTGATGTTATTATGTTGGTATCCATTTTACTTTTTATCAAATAATTAAATTGATCTGAAACCGTCGTATGTTATCTAACCTAAATAAATATTAGAATTAAACAGCCAGGGTTTATTCTAAAAGATGAAATAATAATTATTTATAAGAAAAATATTCTTGAGAATAATCAGTAATTAGTTTTGACAACCCTTATTAACCTCTTTCTATGTAGTGCAAAACCAGAAATTCCTATTAGTAACAGTGGTAACGCAGGTGATTATTTATTTAAACGTATTGTTAAATTAAATATTTTCCATAAAATATCATGATTTTTTTTTTTATAACGAAACCCGTAATTGCCAAGTTTATATTTTATTTGATCAATAAGTTGAGACCAATTCATAAATAAATTTTCTGCCAATTGTCGGTTAACAAAAGACAACCATTTAAGACCCCCTGCTCCCTTCCTCAGACATCTACCGATGGTATCTTTATTACCTCGAACATCTACTTCGAATGCCGCCTGAAAAGGTATTAAGATATTCTCTAGACACTGGATTACAGAAGTTTCTTTACGATCCTCGTAAAATCCTTTTGTCCAAGATAATACAGCTCTTCGGTAGACAGAGCAAATGGTATTTACTTCTATGGTACAGATTAACATTTTTATGGCTGTCATTGTAAAATTTTGAGATATTATTATTTTGGGCCATCATAACAAATTATACCTTTCTATCAGTCAGAGAGAATTTTTTTAATTTTATTTTAAAAAAACAACATTTTAATGGTTGACAGTTAAGAAATTTGATTAACTTCACGCTTCAGGTTTATTGTACAGCTCAGATGAAGAGAAGAAAAGATGCCATCAACGCAAAGTGAGATAATTATGTGTTATCTTCTTTCGATTTTCGATTCTCCATTTCAAGGAGTGTTGCTCAGATGCGAGACCAAGATGAGTCTTGCAGTCACCTATTAGGTTATTACTATAGAGATATTACCATATTTTTTTAGATAGAAAAAAAACCTAACTAAGCCCGAATGAAAAATTAGAAGAGTTAAATGCAAAAGTATATTGGTTATTCCAATTCTTTACATCTTTTAAATAAAGTAGTCAATTATTAGTAACAATTTTGTCTTTATTTGTATTCAAAACTAGATTTTTTTTACCAAAGGAAGTCTTGGAAAATGCGAGACCAAGACCGATTGTAGGCAACACTAATTTCAATTCTAACTCATTTTATTAAAAATATGTCATTTTTATAAGATAAATATTTCGTTTCAAGTTATAAAAATATTATTCATAAAGTAATAAATATTATTACTTTAGATGTGGTATATCATACTAGTACATTGTTCTAATTATTAATTATGGTCTAATGAATATAATATATTTTTAAATATGTTTTCATTGCTATTTTATTTCCCGTTTGTTTCCTTCTCTTTTATCGATGACTTACTTCATAGACTCAGTACGTCTGAATAACTTCTTGTGGACTTACAAAATTTCAAAGCAAAGCCATCGATATTCTATAATGAAATTAAGAGCCGTTAGTCGTCTCAGAGTAGCAAATAAAGATTTTATGAAAATATACTTAAAAGATGCTACTTTGACTATTAAATCCAGTGAGGTATGTGGTGCATGCAACTGCCTTGTTAGAGATGGGCAGTACTCGATTACTTTCATGATTTGAGTAATTTTATTAGGAAAAAGTATCGAGTAGTTTCTGTACTCGGCCTGGCAGCGGCGAGTACTGAGAGTACTCACGCAGCGTCAATCATGATTTAGTCAAGTACAGAAAATACTCGCGCTGCTATATCGAATTACAGAAAGTACTCAGCCGAATTCCTACAAAGAGTACTTTTTATTTTTCAACTACTCCGTCATTATTATAAAGAGTAAAAATGTTTTCTTTTATTTCCTTCAATAATAGCGGCCATATTCGACCTGACCAACCCCGAGCCCCCATTAATCGATATTAGACTAACCATCATGTCTTGGGGGGCCCTTTTTATAAAAATATACTGTCGGATTTTAGATAGTGCCCCCGGGCATCGAATTTTCATAACTTTTCCGGTTAAATCGATATCAGGGTCGACTATTATGTTTTGGGGGGCGCTTTTTATGAAAATGGTATCGAATTTGAAAATGGGCCCCCCGGGCCCCGACTTTTTTTAAGTTTTTCGATTAAATCGATATCAGGGTCGACTATTATGTTCTGCGGGGCGCTTTTTATAAAAATGATATCGAATTTGAGATAGGGCCCCCCGGGCCCCGACTTTGTTTAACTTTTTGGATTAAATCGATATCAGCGTCGACTATTATGTTCTGCGGGGCGCTTTTTATGAAAATGATATCGAATTTGAGATTGGGCCCCCCGGGCCCCGACTTTATTTAACTTTTTGGATTAAATCGATATCAGGGTCGACTATTAGGTTTTAGGGGGTGCTTTTAATGAAAATGATACCGAATTTGAGATTGGGCCCCCCGGGCCCCGACTTTTTTTAACTTTTTGGATTAAATCGATATCAGGGTCGACTATTAGGTTTTAGGGGGTGCTTTTTATGGAAATGATACCGAATTTGAGATTGGGCCCCCCGGGCCCCGACATTTTTTAACTTTTTGGATTAAATCAATATCAGGGTCGACTATTAGGTTTTAACGGGTGGTTTTTATGAAAATGATATCGAATTTGAGATTGGGCCCCCCGGGCCCCGACTTTATTTAACTTTTTGGATTAAATCGATATCAGGGTCGACTATTAGGTTTTAGGGGGTGCTTTTAATGAAAATGATACCGAATTTGAGATTGGGCCCCCCGGGCCCCGACTTTTTTTAATTTTTTGGTTAAATCGATATCAGGGTCGACTATTAGGTTTTAGGGGGTGCTTTTTATGAAAATGATATCGAATTTGAGATTGGGCCCCCCGGGCCCCGACTTTTTTTAACTTTTTGGATTAAATCGATATCAGGGTCGACTATTAGGTTTTAGGGGGTGCTTTTTATGGAAATGATACCGAATTTGAGATTGGGCCCCCCTGGCCCCGACATTTTTTAACTTTTTGGATTAAATCAATATCAGGGTCGACTATTAGGTTTTAACGGGTGGTTTTTATGAAAATGATATCGAATTTGAGATAGGGCCCCCCGGGCCCCGACTTTTTTTAACTTTTTGAATTAAATCGATATCAGGGTCGACTATTATGTTTTGGGGGGCGCTTTTTATGAAAATGCTATCGAATTTGAAAATGGGCCCCCCGGACCCCGACTTTTTTTAACTTTTTGGATTAAATCGATATCAGGGTCGACTATTAGGTTTTAGGGGGTGCTTTTTATGAAAATACAGTCGGATTTGAGATTGCACCCAGTGGATTCACTTTTTGGAATTAGTCGATATCAGGGCCGTCTATTATGTTTTAGGGGAAGGATTTTATAAAAAAAAAAAAATCCGACATCATTTTCGTAAAAAGTGTTCCCCAAAACCTCATAATCAACATTGATATCGATTAAATCCGAAAGGTTACAAAAAGTCGGGCCCCGGGGGCACTATCTCAAAATGTATGAAAATGATTCGTAATCTGATATCATTTTCATAAAAAGCGCCCCCTAAAATATAATAGTTGACCCTGATATCGATTTAATCCAAAAAGTTAATAAATTTCCAGGCTCGGGGGGCCCAATCTCAAATTCGATATCATTTTCATAAAAAGCACCCCCTAAAACCTAATAGTCGACCCTGATATCGATTTAATCCAAAAAGTTAAAAAAAGTCGGGGCCCGGGGGGCCCAATCTCAAATTCGATATCATTTTCATAAAAAGCACCCCCAAAACCTAATAGTCGACCCTGATATCGATTTAATCCAAAAAGCTTAAAAAAGTCGGGGCCCGGGGGCCCAATCTCAAATTCGATATCATTTTCATAAAAAGCACCCCCTAAAACCTAATAGTCGACCCTGATATCGATTTAATCCAAAAAGTTAAAAAAAGTCGGGGCCCGGGGGGCCCAATCTCAAATTCGATATCATTTTCATAAAAAGCACCCCCTAAAACCTAATAGTCGACCCTGATATCGATTTAATCCAAAAAGTTAAAAAAAGTCGGGGCCCGGGGGGCCCAATCTCGAATTCGATATCATTTTCATAAAAAGCACCCCCTAAAACCTAATAGTCGACCCTGATATCGATTTAATCCAAAAAGTTAAAAAACGTCGGGGCCCGGGGGGCCCAATCTCAAATTCGATATCATTTTCATAAAAAGCACCCCCTAAAACCTAATAGTCGACCCTGATATCGATTTAATCCAAAAAGTTAAAAAAAGTCGGGGCCCGGGGGGCCCAATCTCAAATTCGATATCATTTTCATAAAAAGCGCCCCCAAAACATAATAGTCGACCCTGATATCGATTTAATCCAAAAACTTAAAAAAAGTCGGGGCCCGGGGGGCCCAATCTCAAATTCGATATCATTTTCATAAAAAGCGCCCCCAAAACCTAATAGTCGACCCTGATATCGATTTAATCGAAAAACTTAAAAAAGTCGGGGCCCGGGGGCACTATCTCAAATCCGACAGCATTATCATAAAAGTCAAGTGGTGTAAAAAAGAAAAAAAAAAAAAACGGTCCCCAAAGTTGATTAAATCCAAAATATTTTAATAATTCTTTATTTTATCGATTTACATTAATATCGATACTATTTTAAAAAACTATACCCCCATAAGATAACAATGGACTTAAACATGGAAGAAATATTAAATATTCTACTCCTGTAATTTTTATAATGAAATACTCGATTACTTTGAAAAGTACTCAGAGTAAAATATTCCCGAGTAGATTTGAAAATAGAAAGTACTCACGAGGCCAGCTGATTACTTTTTGTACTCGTCAATCATGAGGTCGAGTAGTGATTGAAGTACTCGATACTCGAACCGGGCGAGTATTTGAGTAAATTACTCTGTAATTGTACTTTTTACTCAGAGTACAATTTTGCCCATCTCTATGCCTTGTAACTGACCCGGTGACTCATTTTCTGATCCAATGTTTCAAGTTCAACGAGCCGAGAAATAAGTACTTGAAAACATTTATCACTGAATCCAGAAAAGATGCTAGTGTGGAGGAGATACTGAAAATAGACACTACGAAAAAAATAAACCAACTGTATTATTTCATACAGGGCTGTTCATTGAACTGTTAAGTGGTAAAGTTAATCATATAACATATATTAATGCTTATTTATATTGTCATTTGTCTTATACCTCTCGAATATTTAAAAAAAAAAAAATAAAAAAAAAGTTTTACTAATTGTTATGTATATATATGTATACATATCGTTTACTAATCTGTTATTGTATTAGTCATACTTAATGCTGTGGACATTGTTAATTTTATGTTTGAATGCAGTACTAGACTCAAGATCTAACATTGTTAATTATACCATTATATTTATTTGTACAGGAATTTCCTTAGACAAATAAAATAAACTATCTATCTATCTATATAATCATGGATGTAACCAAGGAAAAATTGTGTAATTTTTTAGTTATTCGCAAATAAAGTTTATTTTCTTTCTTCTTCTGTAATGAGTAATCAAGATTTTTACGGACAGCCGAGTCTACTATTTGGAGAAGAATGGATAATAAATTATTTTCAAAAATATATATTACACTATTTATTGTAAATAAAATATATTGTTTTGTCTTGATGTTATCCGATACAGATCACTGGCGGTTCTGCGTTGATGAAGCCTCTCTCCCACATATATGATTTTTTTTTGGCTTTCAAGAACCAATGAAACATCATTTCATGTAGGCAGTTTGAAATAAATCAGATGACGTGAAAGTGCTGTGTTGTATCCAACATGAATAAATTATTATAAATATTTTTTTTTAAATCTAAAGTTATTTATGGTAACTACTAACTAGAGATAAAGACGAACAGATTAATAAGGTGATTGTAAATAACAGGGCTAACGATCTTAAAAAAACTGGCGTCATTTATTTAGCAACATCCGGAATTGTTGACGGCTTTCCTCAAAACAATGATAAACTATATTTGTTCGAAAAAATGAAGATTGCGACCGAATGAGGTGGTAAAATTATAGGAACCAAATAAATAACCTATCATATAATAATTTAAAATGTAGATAAAATCGGAAGGAGGCGATCAGTCGTACTGATACGAACTGGGAGCCGTTATGTAGGAGCAGATATCGCGGTTGGGACCCATTCATATCTGCTATGACCGTTAGTAGCCAGGCTTTTTATCTTTGCCCAGGGGCTGGTTTTGTTTTATTTAATTGTTTTTGCCTGCTCGGAAACAGGCTGCGAATACTGATCCCTGCTTAGTATGCTCTGGCCGAGCCTTGGCAGGTACTTGGCAGCCCAATGGAAAAAAGTATGGTCGGAGGTCATCATGACTAATCCGCCGGAAAGACGTCTCACCGTTAGCCGGTTCGGCTATCTATATATATATATATATATATATATATATATATATATATTATATATATATATATATATATATATATATATATATATATATATATATATATATATATATATATATATATATATATATATATATATATATATATATATACCTCTCTGTTTATTATAATTATAATAATATAATAATAATAAAAGGCTTAGCGAACCCGAAGGTTCGATGCCGACACCACCAATCGCTTATTACACACCTCCCTCCACTGTTCGCCGTCCAAACCCAATCCCTTCAGATCGGCTTTAATGCAATCTTCCCACCTTCGCTTCGGTCTACCCCTCGGACGCTTACCATTCGGCACAGAAAATATTAACCTTTTATGAATTCTCTCGTTACTAAGTCCAACAACTTTACAAGCCCATTTGATTCGCCGCGATGAAATTATCTCAATTATATTACCCGGATACAGTTCACGCAATTCGGCGTTGTGTAACCGTCTGAACTCTCCGGTTAGCTCATCCTTGTTCGGTCCGAATATTCTACGCAATACTTTATTTTCAAAAACCTTATGACGCTCCTCATCCCTTAGTGTAAGCGGCCAAGTTTCGCATCCATAAATAACTGTAGGCAAGATAATTGTTTTATAGATTCTAATTTTTATGTTCCGGGACAAGAGACGCGAACTAAGTAGTTTTGTCACAGAAAAATAACAAGCATTTCCCGTCTTCAGTGTAGCCTTAATTTCTTCTTCAATTTCGTTTTTTCTAGTTATCGTAGAACCTAGATACCCCTAAACTGTATAAAACATATATACCATAAAATTATAAAACATACTTTAAGCCGGGGTATAGACCTCTTTTTAATCAATTTATTAACATCCGTCAAAAACTTCATGAATGGATTCATCTTGCCATAACCTACATATTTTTTTATTGGGGCGTTTTCAATCTGGATATCATGAACTATCACTTAGTTTCCACTTGAATAGCAATATAATTTGATCACAAAATCAAGAAAAAAGGTGGCCTACAAAAAGATTGTTTCGTTTGGTGCGATCTCCACCCCAACATGTTATATATATATATAACACGCAAAGTTAAAAGATTATATAGGCCAAATGGCCATATATTTTTGTAGGCCACTTTTTTTTCTCGATTATGCGATAAAATTATATTATGATTCAATTGAAAAGCAAATGATAATTCATATGGTTTTAGCACTTCAAATATTTATGTCTTAGTTTTTGAGCGAAAACAATTGTAAAAACAATACGCATACGAATATGATATTTTTCCAAATGTTTAAAAAATATTGTGTGCCGAATAAGTAAAATTTAAATATTTCCTTTTCCCGATGGTGTAAGCATATATTGTTTTTCTTACCAAACTGATCTAGAATAAGGCAACGCGCAGTTGTCCGTGAGAAAAAGATTTTATCTCAAGTCGACTTCAATATCCTTAAAAGTTTGTCCTTGCACGCTTTATTTATTGTGCCTGCAAAGGGTACCTTATAGGGATACCATTGCGCTAGTGGTATTGCCTACACTTTTCCAAACTGATTAACGATTATAGTTACTAGTTCTGTAAGGATCGTAGCGTGTTTTGCAAAGCTTTGATTGTTAAATCCACTGAACGAAAAAGACATTTTCAAATTGGATAGATTGTGAAATCAGAATGGTCAAACAAAGTAAATGATGAGAATCGATAAATTTTTGTCCCCCTTTTTGCGTCTATAACACGGCGTCAAGTTAAGATACAATCCGTACATATATTACAACAGTAAGGCTCGAACGGGGGGTTAGCGAATCGTATCTCCACATTTGTTTTTCTTTCTAAAATAAATAAATTCGATACAAACATTTTGCTAGGCTTCAATACTGGAATGGTGGTAGGTCTGTAGATCGATATGGGACAAATTGGATCTTGAAGATTTGGATGCGTACAGCAAGACCTCTCCTCTGGAACTATTAGATCCTCCGTTTCTAAGCCCAAAAACGTACTATTTTCGAGATAACGCAAGGCATAGGGTTCGCATCCACACAACCTTACATTAATTGTAGTTCTGTCATTGAATACATGTCTCATTTCGGCGACTTGAGGTCTCTACGATCGAGAGAGGAGGAGTTTATATTATTTATCGATGGTGTTTTTGATCGGCAAGCCATATCATCGTTAATTTTTCACCAAATCTCAAGATTGAGCCACCAATTTCGAAGGCTCCTTCTTCTTCAGGCGGACGAAATAGTCCAATCATCCCGAAAATTCATGCAAAAAAGTTATAAAAGAAAACAAACTTTATCTGCGAATAACTAAGAAATTACACACTTTTCCCTTGGTTATGTCCGTGATTATATAAAAGATTACTAAATTCCCTACACAATGAAAAAAAAAATCATCGAAGTCGGACAATTTTTAGCAAAGATACAGCTTACTGAAATTTGTAAACAAGTTGGTTCCAAACAAAAATGAAGATTTAAATTAATTTATGTTTTCTTTGTCGATTATATTTATCGATAAAGTAACATTTGATTTCTTTATTTTTTGATAGGTTGCATTATTTTATTTTCTTATTAATCTGGCATTTGATAACTATATGCTGTGCGAATTTTTCGCACGGGCCTACTAGTTTTAAATAATAGCTCATTACAAATTTTTCTTACGTTCACTATGCAGGTCCGAATTTTAGTTTCTGCGGCATTTTAACCCAAATGCAAAAACACTTCAATCAGTCGATTCGAGCTGACTTTATCCGAATGAGCATTACATATCCGAGTGTGAGCCTCATTCACTATCCACAAAAAAAGTGTAAAGCGCGCCTAAAAATGTTTTCTCTTAAAAAATATTACTATAGGGGTATCATTTACTTTTTTATGAATTTATTTATGAGATTTTAGGATCATAACACGTTAACACGGCAGGAATCTATGCAAATTATGAGAACTAGGAAAGCTAATACCATTAGGAATTAATAATGCCCACTGACATCTATAAATCTCTCAGTTGATTTAGCCAATTTTCTGCTCCCTTCATACCCTCCTGTCCAGCCGGCTCAATAAAACCGTCATAAATATCTTCTTTTTCATTTTTCCTCCGAGAGAACGTATCCACCTGGAGGACATAAATCGAGATCATAAACGATAATATTGCCCATCTATGGCGAAATCCCCCTCGGCATGGGGTAGAGAAAGAAACCAAAAAGCAGCTCCAGCCTAGAATTTAGTGACGGCTTTGGAGGCTAAAGGCAATAACTGCTACTCACCCTGACGGACCCTTTTGTCACCACTCTCTTCGGCCACAGTTCAATCCTCACGCTCACCTCTTCCTCAGGTTATGGCTACTCTTCAAGATATATCCTGAATCCGTCAAGATATATTTACAAAACGACGGCATTTATTATGAATAAGGAAGATATTTTAAATTGTTTATGGGACAAAGATTATTTTTTGGTAGCTGCGGTCATCACGCACCACTAGTCCTATTTCTTCGGCGACCGCGGTGAAGGGTCAATATCCAATTCACAAAGGATACTCAGCTGTTTGAAAGGAAATAAATAGAAAAAAAATTATGGGATTTATTTAAATAAAAAAAGGAAATTAATCTTAACCCTTTGTAGAAATTTACTTAAGAAGTTTAATACAATGAATTGGAATTTCTATCATGTTTAAAAATTTATTTACCATACGGAACTAAAATTAATAAGTATTATAATTAAACATAAAAATATATAATCTCCACGGTTCTATGGGCGGCTCGGCAAATGGTAGGAACTCCACAAAATAAGAAAGAATTGGCTCAAAGATTTTTTATTTAAAATCCCCCCCTTTTTATTTTATTAAGGTGGTCAGCACTTCCGATACCTCCCAATCAATTAGTTAAAAATAATTACAAAATGTTCAGTATAATTATCTGAGCATAATTATAATTTGTAAAACTAGTTGGTATTTGTGAATAATTCGGACAGTATATTGGTGAGTGGTGGAGGAGGAATTAAAGGAGTTAAAAGAGGAAGAATTTTTTTTTTTTTTTATCCTTGGTCTTTAAACACAATATAGTAAATTTGAATTTACTAGCTACAAGTACAAGTAAAAATTGCTTAAATCTGTCTCCTAATATCCTAATACAACCGTATATCACTGAAAACAACATGAAATTTCTGATAGGATTATGTAATAATATTTTAGGAATTTTGAGTCATAAGAGATTTATTATAATTTAAATCAAATATGGTGTGCTTATCGATATCATTGTAGCTAAAATCTCTCTCAGAACATCCCAATACAACTATATATTAATGAAAACAGCATGAAGTTCTCTATCAAATGAAGAAATAAAACTAAGAGGATTTTGAGTTTGAATTGTTATATTACAATATAAACCTAATATATTTATTACTCCTCATTACTCCCATGCAATGCATACGAACTGTATAATACAAGAGACTCCATCCCATAAAGTCAAAATTATAAGCATTTCAATTCATCTTTAGAAATAAGAAAAAACAAGTAGTAATATAGTGAGTAGTAAATAATTAAATTTTTAAACATCCAGTTTCACTTGAGGGGCCTCGTATAAATTCAAAAAATAAATGTCCGAAGAACCGTTACTGCACCATCAAAGACCAACATAGCACAGAGAGGAAGACCAATTAGCCGATACAAATCCCTTTCTGATTGGCCCAGCGGTGATGGCTGATGGTGGTGTGATAGCGTTTTGATAGCTCCGTGGTGGTGCCCTGATGGTCTCCCTCTCCTCTCTGCACCTCTTGCATCAAATTGAATTAAACAGAGCCCGCGATATCCCTTTCTTCCAGGTGATCATGTCCCCTCGCCGGGCCAGCTCTTGGTCCTTTTGCAGCCGCCAAGGCCGTGGGAGGATATTGTCTCTGCCCATTGTCGGTCTTGTCCTGTCACGGGTGGCTTTGTCTCCGGCTAATCAGCTGGGGTTTCATCTGTCCCTTTCAAAGGCCATTGTTTCTATTTAAGATGATTACGCGTAACCGAATGTCACAGTCTCGGTGACACTTTTACCACCCCGGGCCATAATTATGTAATCATTATTTAACAATGACCGTAACGACATACTGTCAAAAACCTCACACACTTTACTATTTAAAAAGCTACATGATTACAATCCCATGAGAAAAGGAATCGGTATTTTACGAATTATTTGTAAACAAACGGTTATGAAATACGGTCTTCATATTTATATACAATGGCCCACCGAATCGCTGCTTTCGATAGATCTTTCTTATTCTATCATCGACTCTATGGAACACCATCCCTCCATACATCCGTTGCTCCAATATCCTCCCTACTTTTATATCCCACCTATTCAATCAGTTTCTTTTCATCCAGTCCCTATAAAATTGTAAATAGATATCCCGGTAAATATACAATTATTTTGTTTTCCATTGTTTCATTTTTTGTTAATTGATTAAAGTTAGAAGGTAGCTTTACATTTTTTTTCTATTATACTTATCTGTTTAAATTATAAATACACCTGTATATCTCAGAGGTTCAAAAGCCCACGCTATTGTTCTTGTTTATTATTCTAAAGGGACTCGTCACAGAATAAATAAAGTATTATAATTATTGTTAAAATTGATCTACCTCAAAATACACTTAAGTGCCATGTTATTTCCAAGCTCAAATAATTATGTACTCACATCTTAGAGGCTGATAGTATCTCTAATTGGTTATTAAACAGTGATAATCTTGAGAGAATTTCAAAAGATGAATATATAATATTATTTTTTTCATTACAAAAATAATAAATGGCTAGTATTTACGCTCGACAGCGTTTACCCAACCATTCTTTGCAGTAATAAATCAAAATTTTGAGAAGATCATAAGAAACACACTAAGTTATGGGAAAGGCTTTATCATGCACCAGCCCATGTATCATTTAACTGGAACATAAGGAATTAAATTTAAACATTGATAAAATAACTCACCGCATCTAAGTCCGTAACTCTGATTGGGGTAACGTCCCGCCCTTTAATCTGAAAAGAAAAAAAAATAGGTCATCATAATCAGAGATAATTCAAAAGTATAAAATATTAGAAGCAAAGTATAAGATATACGTATCAAACTCAGGGTTGGTCGAAGTTGGGCCAGCAGCCAGAGTAAAATCTTACCACTTTTAGTTGCCGTTATTGCTGCAGGATTATAAATTAAACTAATAAAGAAATAATAAAATCTATTTTATGGCTCTTAACTCTTGTTTAAAGTAAATACTAAAATTTACGAAGCAGAGTGAGAAGTGTATGTTGTATTAAGGACCGTATAGTAGCTTTAATATTGAAAATATCATTTATTGATTCTTTAGGAGAGTATTTTCATAGTATTTATAAATCAATCCAAAGTTATAATTATCAAATGGGAAACTCGGATTTAAAAAACTGAATTTATTACAGCATGTCGGGCATTCTGAATTAATATACAATAAAACTTTTTTGGTAAGACTAACCGATTTATTATTGTTAATTTTTTTCAATTATAAATAAAGTATATTTTGCATGTAATATGTTATAAAAGTGAACATTTATTGCATATGGTTATTGACAGAATCAATTAGAAACATCTATTACCTATATTACAATCAAGAGGACATAGTGGTAAGAGAAGAAGAGTAGAATAAGAAAAACCTACAACTTATTGAAGATAAAACAAAATACATGGTGGTGGGCTGAAAACATTACCCCAGTATCAATTATGAGTCACGAAATCGTTTGAATTTATCTTCAATGTGTTCCTTCGCATTTTCTTTCAGTTTTTTTTTATCTATACTTTTCCTCCAATTTTCTATGACGAAAAGAAGTAAATTATGTTAGGTATAAATTTATTTGTGTCCTTGTTAAGTGCGAGTGTCCTTGTTAAGTGTTAACTTATGTTTTTGTTTCGATTGGTGGTGTCGGCATCGAACCTTCGGGTTCGCTAAGCCTTATTATTATTATTATTATTATAAATTTATTTAGAAACAGGTAAGAATTTTTTCTTGCTCGTTTGAGGTCTAATTTTCTTGAATGAATTAGCCAGATAATTATCAAAATCTGAAATTATCGCAGCTAATTTTTGTATTAATCATTAGCAGAGGGCTCATAAACATTTTGATTTTAGTAAGGTCTTGGCGGTTGTTGGCGCTATGTACTTTCCGAGGAAAAAGTAAATTCCAGGATCCGTTGAGTGATAACTTATCCTATGAAAATACGATTTTTTAAAAAATTTATTTAGAAATAACTTATTTAAGAACTTATTTGACTCATTTCTAAAAATTAGACAACAAAAAATTATTTCCAGAATTCAGTAAAAACGCATAAAATACATTCAATGATTTATAACAAGTTGCACTATTAACGTGGTAGAAAGCTTACCTGTTAAGTTTTTTAAGTTTGTAGGTTCCTCTTCAAATTGTAAATAGACCTGTTAATTTTTCTTCTTTAAATCATAATTTTTAATTATAATGTTTTTTCAATTTTTCTTCTTGTAATTATTAATACTTGAATTGTACTTTCTAACTTTTCTTCTTTTAATATTAATTTTATTTTTTAAACCGGATTTTTAGATTATATTCCTGAAATCATTAACCTTTAATTTAAGTGTCCTTGTTAAGTGTAAACTTATCTTTTTCTAATATTTAATTTTAATGGTTCTTGTACTTTTTAATATTTACACTGCACTCTTTAACTTCGCTTCTATTAATATTAATTTTTATTACTTAAAAGTGTATTTTTTAGCTTTCGTTCTTAAAATCATTAACCTTAATTTTTATTGTCTTTGTTAACTTATCTCCTTTTAAATATTTATCTTTCAATTTTTATAATTTTAATTCAATTGTACTATCATATTCATCTGTAACTATTCTAAACTTTAAATTGTATTTGTTAGCTATAGTTTTGTTATGTGTTTCGTAATTGATCAAATTGTGATATAAGGCGAAAATTACCAAGGTGGTTGAAGAGCCCAAAACATTTATAAATAAATAAATAATGTGGCAGAAACAGGCTTTTTACTTATATTTTATTGAATATATTTGAAACTGGTGCCTAAACTTTAGGAATATATTAGTTAACTAGGCCAGGCATTAAGATGAATTACAATTCTTTGTTATCGAGCTTGGGGTCCGTGACGAAGTCGAATCATTCAAGAAAAAAAATGGTTATCCTTCACCTTCCATTTCTTTTTTATTACTTATTAATAAAACGGGTTTTGTACTCACGTGTATATTTATACAACACGTGAATACAAACATGTATTGATTAATTGCGTACAGTTGGAAATCCTTGAACCGGGTACCCTTACAGTCCTTGGGCTGCTATCGCGGCTAATCACAGGAGCAGTTTCACTCCTATCCTTATTGGTACAAAGAATCTCAGAGTCGTAAATGACTTAAGTTTCCTCTGGTATTTGTTGTTTTCTTAGGTGGAGCAATTACTCGTTACACGACGATTTATATTAAAAAAAAAAGTATTGAAAAGGAAAACATTACCAATTAGATACCAATAATGAAGAAAACATAATTGTTTGGTATTTTAGAAGAATGACTAATATGTACTAAAGCGAAAGAAAAAAAATCTAGTTCAGTGAACCACACAATTTTCACTAGAAATTTTATTTTGAAACATACTACAATAATTATAAATTCCAACTTAGGTCCCTTAACATCGACAACCACAGATGCAAAAGCATGTAAATACAGTTTAAATAGACAGTTTTGAGCTTTGACCGTTATCCGTGGCTTCGGGCGTATTCAGAAAAACAAACTAAAACATTAATTAGAACGTCACATCTTTGTAAGAATTTAAAGTAATGATAATTATATTGTGAAGAGCATAAATAGTACAATTTGTTCAAAAACTCCTAATTACAATCCAAACTATAAAGCCACGAATCCCTAACAAACAGGTGAAAAATTAACTTACCAACATTTCACCAATTTAGGAATCATCAGGTTAGAGGAAACAATGTCACAAATATACAGAAAGAAAGAGAATACTAAAATGGAGAAAAAAAGAAACAAATTATTGACATATCACCAAGCCTGAAAAAAACAGGGAAATTATATAAAACAGCTGATTTTTGTACTTATTTATTTATTCTTATAATATTATTTACACATTTTTGTATTTCTATATTTAAAGTATGAATATTTTTTTTCTTTTATCTCTGCTAATCAGCTGTTTTATGAAACCTCTCCTGTTTCTTTCAATGTAAATTTGTATAGTTTGATGAAATTTCATAGTTGTGTTTCTTTTTTTTCACTCTTTTTTCTTTCTGCATATATGTGATGCTGTTTTTTTTTCTGTCCTGATGAATCTTGAATTTTGTGATAAGTTTGCAAGTTAACTAGTTCGTCTGTATGTTAGAGACACATGGTTTCACAATGATTCTTTTTGAGTTGCATGCTTGGTTTAAAAGCTCTTAATTACCTTATAGATTTAACACATACATAAATTTAACAGCAAGTTACTGAAACCCGATGTTTTTTTTTAGTAAATGTTTAATTTGTCTGGCACGCTGTTTATAAAGAATAAAAAATGCAATATCTAATTTTTGAAAAGTAAATAAAAATATAATTAAATGCATTTTTTTAACCTGTATAACAACCCGCCATTTCTGTCCCAGTAGCAGTACAAAACGGCGTTAAACAAACGCAATGCAGGTGTAATACTGCAATGAGAAATCTATGTTGCAAGTTTTGAAATATAATAATTAGAACTAGCAAGTTTCTGCTTAATGATATACTAAAAACATTGATATCCTTCCAATTTCGTGGATTTTTTTTTGTCCATTTGATTTAATTTTTGGCACAATAGACTTCCTTGATAATTTTATATGTCAAAAATCAAAATATATTATTTTTTTAACGTTTCGGAGAATCGTTCCCATCTTCAGAAGGCCGGTAATAAATAAATAAAATATTCTTCGTCACTCTTTTCTTTACTAATTCCTCTTGCTCCATTCCCAGAGAATAAGAGTAGGGATTTATGGCATTTTCCTAATGGGAAGCATATAAATTAAAAAGAAAATAAAGGTGAGCAAATTACATATTTATTAAATTTATTCAGATTAGAAGGATTCGAAGTAGATGAAAAATAAAATTTTATGATTCACTAAGATGTCTTAGAGATCTTAAATTCATTTAATAGCTTTAAATTTCAGACAGAGGGCGAAGTAACCATTTCAGGCGAAGTAAGGACGAAGTGTATTTAGGTATTCGAGACCGGTTGTGGCAAGGTATTTGTTCTCTTATATCTGTGGGTAGGTCGTAGAATGGAAATACGTACACCCAATCCGATAATGTGAGTACTCTTAATGAATTAATTTTCTATGAGGAAAAAGCTAATGGTTGAGCGTGATGTCGGCCAGATCACTTCCTTGCGCAACTTCTGACCAAGACACAGCAATTCCTTATGAAATATCGAATCCAAGATCCTAATGGGTTCAGTGGTATTGGTCTTCAATGTAATTACATTTTATAATTTCACATGGGTCTTCGGCGGAGAGTAAATGCAGTTAGAAAGTAAAATTTTGAGATATTAGTGAGTTCCTTTACCGTGGTAGACTGAAATGAAACATTTGTAAGATTAAATTAGATGAATAAAATATCAAAACATAACAATGTCTCAGTAATAAGGCAAAAGAAGATAAATCTATAAATTATTATTTTCATATCCACTTCATCATTGCTTATATAAGAAAAAATACAGATTGAATGAAATATTTGTAAATTATAGCTGGTGTTGGACAAACAGTTATATTGTTGCTTACATGTTGTTATATTTATTAACGCATTAATAATAACGTGTAATTTAATTAATTCTAAGAGATTTGTTTTCATTTATTTATATTGCTTTTATTAATGTATTCTGTTATCTAATACCATTGTAATTCTTACAGATTAATAAAATCAGCTGTTAATAAACCAAGTTAAAATTAAATTAAACATTGTTATTTATCCGTTAACAAACACAAAAATGTGTAACCAAGAATGTAAATTTTTGTCCAATACCATCTGGTCCAATATTTTAAAATAAAAATATGCCTTTCCTGAAAAACAAATTAAATAAGAAAAATGTCGAAAAAAAGAGGGGAAATACGAATTTAAATCATTTTCCAATATTTTATTTAATAATATTAAATGGATAATACAATAACGTACATAATAGATTGATTGAATAACGAATTGAAAGATACAAATTTTAAATTAAAAGCGCTAAACCATATGTATACATACATATAGCTGAGGCAGACAAAGTCAGTTTATATGAAGTTGAATATAATTCTAAATTAATTAAGGCTGCTTATTTATTTTATGATGCTAAGGGATATGCAATCATTGAAGTCATGGCTCTTAAATCCTTTTGAATACATATTTAATTAATTTATTTCGATTGCCTTTATGTATTTCTAAATCATAATTACAGTCAACGTTAGACATTTGGAAACATTTAGAAAGTAGAAGATAAGAATAATTATCTCTAAACCACATTTCAACAGAACATTCTCAGATGGTAATATAGTTTTTGCAAAATTTACATGTCAACTTTTCTTTTACCGCAGTTTTATCACACTATTATAGGATATTGGCAAACCTGAAGAAAACAGAAGAGTTACTGTAAATATTTTGAAATATGGACGTGATGCCCAACCTGATAAACCGAAGAAAGTCTTCCCGAATTTGTAGCTTTTGAAGCTTTAACACTTTCAGAACTGATTAATGCTGGCCTATCGGTTCTTAAGAAACTCTGACGTTTCCCTTGACGAATGTGAAAGTGGATGATACAAAGGTCCATTGTTTGAGGATTTCCAGAATACGAACCTTGACATTTTTACTCCTATTTGAATCATAGATCTGTATCGGTTTGGCTATTGTTCCGGCAGTTTGTTATTGCTACAGTTCGTGAGGGGTCCATGAATGGTGTCTACTAATTTTCCTAACAGCTAACAGCTTTCCCCCTGGGATACGATTATGTTCTATGTCAACAACTATCCTATTCTACGAAAGGAATTAATTTACCAGATGAGAATATAACTTATACCCCACCATTTTTTTTATCGGTAATTGCTCTGTAAGAAAAATACATAAACTAAATAAAATGGAATCGCAATTAAATAAAAAAAAAGAGTCCACAAATTGTAATTGCTTAATTATTAGCTCAAAATACTTACAGTAACTAATATGCACATATGAAAACAATTTCGGGCTTCATCCAGCTTGTACAGCCGCCAGTGGATTCACATAATATGTAATAGATTATAATTGCAAAAATTACAAAACAAACAGCCTTATGTATCCAAAATGTAAGAAAAAAAACAGTCAACGTTTCGCCAATTCAGGCATCATCAGGTTAGAAAAGAACAGCAAATCGAACATCACTCCATGACATCCAATCGCTTACTGGAAGGAAGGTAAAGCAACACAACCAGTCACAACATATCCTCGTACTTCAAACCTCGTACATCCTCGTACACTTGCTCATTGAAAATTCGTACTACTCTACAGTTATTGCCCAATGTTATTGTTTTCTAAAGTAAAATTAGATCAGAGCTTTGCTTATTACCTATATTCATATATTTTAAAGCCTTTTTACATTATTTTTTTTAAGTTAATGGGTCAAGAAGTAAAATGAGTTTAATTAAAGGCATGAAATTAAATACACAAAAAGTGCATATATTTTTAGAAACTATTGCTAAACATTCCATAAAAATTAAAATAGCAAAATAAACTTTTTAAAGGATACAATATTTCTAACATTATTATGACCTCATCGAAGTTCGAAACTAGATTACATATAATTCAAAATAATAAATAATTATTTTTAATTATTAAATTTGTATTTTTATTCTGCTTACTTAGAACTATTTAAATGAATTATGCAACGGTCGTAGTTTTATGGAGGAAATAATGGGTATACTTTCTTATATTTTATGCTTGATAAAATTCTAAAATATATTTTTAAATATTACGGTAACATTTTTTTCTTAATTGTGTTCTCTAGAAAAAAAAAAAGAAATATAAAAATAATCACAGGCTTATGAAGGAAATAATAATCATGCCCTAATTAAAGTTGATATAATTGCAATTTATTTGTCTATAAAGCAAGAGAAGTTATATATTACACATTAATATAAATGATAACACAATAAAAATAATTGTAAAACAAATCTAAACTCCATTCATAAAAATATAACTTTAAATATGTTAGCAAAAATTATGTACGAGGTACGAGGATGTTGGATCCTCGTACCTCGTACAATACGATAAACTTCATACAAATACGAGAATCCTCGTATGAACGGCAATAATGAACACAACAAGGGAAGGTTATAATCAAACAGGTGATTAGAGAAACAAAAGCCTGATAAAAATTATGCAATATCTAAGAAAAATCATAAATATGATACATAAGACAAATAAATATTAAAAACAAGACATAATAATAATATGTGATATTATATAAATCACCCAAGTTATAAATATATTATATTTAGTAAAAAAAATGTGATTTGATAAATTGTAACCCCGGAGTACCTGTGTTTTTAGCAAAAATAACTACAATAAATTATTACAATAATAAAGCTTTAATTACTTTCTTTTTTTCTGAAAATTGGAGTTTATTGTGATAAATTGATTATAAAATCAATTTTATTAATAAAAAATACAGTTGTTTTTTTCATAAGTTTATCATCTAAAGTGATAATGAACCAGTGTTTTTTTTTTTTACCTGGATTCATATTATGAGGATTGCTCGTTATTGTATTAAATGACCAAATAGATGTTCATAATCCTAGTATTCACATTTTCATGAAAATAATTCAAGCAACAAGCGTTTGTGTTTCCTCTTTACCACTGGCTGCATCATCAGCTTCCTAACTTAAAGGTTACTTTCTTGTAGTTATAATCAGCTTTGGGAATGCAGGCCTTAGTGACTGTTAAATGTTATAGTTTTCTCTTATTCCTAATAGCCGATCCAGTGAAGAGTGAACTAGGAGTGCCGTTGCCCGGAACTGAACGACCCCTTAGAAGACGATAAAAGCTGCCCTTATAAACTCGCCATAAAAACGACAATGACGAGGCTAAAGGCAGATTTAGAGGCTCATTAGTGTTTTAGTGGAAGCATTAAGTTCCTTCCAAATCCATTCGTTATCCCAACTCTCCTCCAGATTCCTTTTATACCTACATTAATGTTCGAATATCTTGTTAATTGCATGCAATGGTGTAGCGGAAGGCAATTCTGTAAGGCTCATAAGAACATCAATAATTTAAAAATAGGAAGAGGGGACGAACATGGCAACGAAATGTTAGTTGGACCGTGTAAACCCGACACCTTTGGATTGTAAGTCTTCGCTCAGAATTTAACGTCATATGTAATTTATTGTTATCCCATGGAATCCATAGTTCTACTTGTTTTTTCTCGGTATAATATTTTGATAGATAGATACTGTTAAATTCGGAGGACATAATTGATGAATGGAATCGACGATGGTCGATAACTGAAAGAGGCTTCTTTAAGGAAGTACTTTTGCATTCACGATTTACTGCGGAATGGGTACTCTCGAACTACTGGATTCGCAAGTACTAACGAGGCATTCTGCGTAGTTTTGGCAAGTATGCCGAATCCCTATGCTCCAGGTGCAGCTTCCTGGAAATTGTCGAACACGTAGTATTGACCTGCACTTTCTCTGAAGGGCTAACAAATACACTGTGGATGAGAACAGGAATATACCTTATCACTTAAAATGGTTTTCCTTTTTTGATGAAAAAAGAGATCTAGCAATATTTCGAAGAGTTCGTGGACAGAATATGGAATATGGAAAGAATACGGTAGAGAAACCGGAATATTTCAAGCTTGGTGCCCACAAGGAACAATCCAAAATTGAAGAAATTCCTGAAGGAACGAACTTCAACTGAATTATTGAAAAGTTTAAATGGCAAAAGTAGCTAAATAGATGTATCATTTATTATGATAAATAAAAAAAATAAAAATACTGTTAAATAAAAAGAGATTTTGCCATTGAATTCAGACAACAAATTGGATTTGAGAATAGTCAATATAAACAGGATTTACTTGGTTCACGGCACAAGTGGAATTACGGGGGGAGGCGCTTTCGGGCTGAAGCTCCCCGCCAAAATGGTAAAATGTAACCATGTTTTATGGTAAAAATATTAAAAAATTATGTCTTAAAGTATTATTGCTCGTTTAATTACATTTAATAGGACTTCAAGAATCACTTAAACACCATTTCATATAGGTAGTTAGTATCTTTCTGTTTTTCCAAAATAATTATCGTTATATATAACAAAACAAAAGTTTCCGGGCTGAAGCCCACCCCAAAAAAAAAAAAAAATTGGATCCGCTAGTGGTTCACGGGGTAGTATATACCTGAATTTTACACTAATTTTGGTAATATTTGTGTTTGGTAAATGATGGTTCTCAGCTTGTTCCATAGAAAAAGTCATTATGAGAAATATCGATAAGGCGATTGGACGTTATCGGTAAGTCGATCGGACGAACAATGACCGGTTGTGTCCCTTCTCTGTCCCAGTTGTGTCTCTTTGCTGTTCACTTCCGCCTTCAGTCAATGGTAAAGACTTTCCTAAGCCACAATATTTGCTAATAAAAGTGATGAAATCTACGAAATGAAGTAATTCCAGTCTTAGGAAAAGTTCTTTTCGATTTATTTTTGCATACAATTTACGATTTTATTTTGTATAAAAATATACAGAGTAGATTTTAAGATCGTGGCCTATAATTTTTTTTATTAGATAATTTTTGAAAACCTTAGCAATTTCAGTTATTGTAAGATTACAAATATTGTAGTGAAGGCTTTCTTCGACATTTGTTTCAACATAATCTTGCATCTCCTTAACGAACAATTACAAATTAGTTACTGATTTTTTTTTCTCATCAAAAATCGCCGGTAATGAAGCCTTTTTTCTCTTGTTTATGGCTTGTTGAGATATTTTACAACTAAAGAAAAGCAGACAAAAAATTAATAAAAAGAGGTACCTTCTTTCTTCATTCATGCTCATAAAGGATTTCACAGTAAAATCGATGCAAGAAATATTAATATATTTTAGAGTAGACATATTGAAAACCTAAAGGTCATGATGCAGAGAGACTTTAATGAACTTAACTAAGCATAGCCGAGGAGAAAGGGCTTAAGTAGCCGTACCCTCGACCTATATTGGCTCCGTGACTTAGAACAAACGACGCGTTCACTCCACCACATCTCCAAGCGAATATTTTCATTACGTCTCGTCTCCAAGAAACACGCTTTACTTATGTTGGAGTCGCAGATCGGAAAGAAATCTGCCTCAGATTTCTGAAGTGATATTTTTTTAATCAAAATTATGATAAATAAACAATTTATACGGCCTATGCTGAGGAATTATTTATTAGTCTCAACAAGAACACAATTTCTGTCACGGCTTTGACCAATCCTACTGCATTGTTATGCTCCAGTGATGTTTTAAGAGTGAATAGTTTCCTTAAGCGAAACTCATGTTAATTCACATAATTTACGTTTTTTATTGATATTTAATTCCTTGTTTAACGTCTAGATTAGAGATACTCATAGAATCCTTTTGATAACATCTTAATGACACCCTTTCTCTCGATTATTAGATTTTGTTACAGAATACTTTTCTTGTGTTTTTCGGCAGTACAGTTTTCTCTACTCTACCATAAATGCTCCAGATTTAATTCCGGTTGGTTTGAAAATCAGAAGTGCGCTTTTAAAGATTAAAGTAATATTATTGGTCTGAAACAATCTAGCCAAAACACTATTTAGTTAACGAACTGTTTCAACTATAATTTATTTTATAGAAAATCTCTTTTTTTGTAACGATTTTTGAACGCTACTTGTAGACGTGATTTGATGTATAAAAAAAAAATTTCCCTGAAATCATAAATTATTATTATTAGTTTTATAATTATTTTTTAACTTTCTAGGGCTACTTAAACATTATTTCATATAGTTTACTTATTTTTCTTTCATATTATTTACCTCTTGCCCTAAAAAAAACAAAACCTAAATCCTTCACTGTACTGTGTCACAGACCAACAGTTAAATATCATATTGTGATATATTCTTAGAATAGTTTATGGAACTTACCAATTTCGAAAGTAAAACTTCAAGTCAAACAAGCTTCAAGACTGCCTTTGTCAGCCTAATTAATTTTTACATTTTACTTTGGGAAAAAAATAAATAAAGTCGAGGCGTCAACAAGAAAAGGGCTCGAGACAGAAAGTCACTTTCATTACTGGAATATCTCACGGTTCGGCCATGATAGAGGGCCGCGATATCTAAGAACCTGTGGCGAGAAAAAAATAAATAAAAAAGAACTTCAACGCTTTGAGTAGCTTAAAGTCATATGGTACAGTTCTTACATAGGGGACTTTTCCAATAACTTTCTTTTCTTTTTTCCTGAGCTTTTATGATGAAAGTCGCCCTCTATTTTGTGGCCAATGGTTTCGATTTTTTAAGAAGAAAACAAGGTCGCATAAATAAGTTTAGTATATCACATATTTTGGTTAATAATGTGTATATATATATGCAGCGATCTGATAGTAATCTAGGAAGTAGTAGGTAATATTTAGGGTGATAAAATTGAATCATTTAACATTTATAAAAATTAAATATAAATAATTAAAAACTACATGTCTTTGTCTGATAGTTCGAAGAAAGCATTTCAGGATTGAGCTCAAATTATAAAAATACTGAAGAAGTTGCTCATTAATTTTAAGTTGCTCTTTATATTATTAAACTACATTTTGTACAAAACAAAATTTTTCAACACATTTTTGAAATTTTCACGTCTATATTTTATTACTGCATTCAAACAGTCTCAGTGAACGATGAAATGCTATTTAAAGTCAAAAATAATATTTCCCTAACGAATCTAATGAACTAAGGTCTAAGATTGCAGTAGTGGTCTTTTAAACCAAAGTTTCTGTGTGGCATTTTTAAGGGATGTTTCGATGTTAAACTATTGGTGATGAATTAACTATGATAAAAATATGGATTACAAACAATGCTTTTGTTATAAAGGGCATCTATAATTTTTAAAAAGTTGAGAAAAAGCCAATTTTTATAACATAATTTAAATTTAAATCAATTAATCTTCTGTCCCGACATCACAGTCGCTGATTGTCGGAGCTTCTGACAGGTGTGAGTTGAAAAATTATGTTAATAAAAAAAAAATCAATTCTAAGGTTTTTTTTAATTAGTAATAAAAAAATCCAAGGTTTTTTTGAATGATTAAATTTGAACATTCTTAAATAAAATCATAAGAATCAGGTTGAGTTGAACCTATAAAACAAAAATTGTATTTCTTCACTTTATGAAAACGTCAGCTGTCCTTTCGTAGTAGGCAACTTACATGCTTATGTAGTTATATTATTAAACTTAAGTTTCATCAAAATCGCTTTGGTTATCACAATAAATTTCAATAATAATGTATGACATATTGCCCTTCTATCGTTCTAGGCATCTAGAGAGCGCCTAGAACGGCTAAGATAGAAGATAGTAAGAAGTGGGAGAAGCATCAGTTCACGCTGTAACGCTAATAGATGAGAAGATGCTCGAGGTGTTAAATACAGATCCTTATTCCACGGCATGTACCGCTGGACCAACGGTTGATCACTCCTAACAATGCAGATATCTCTCTCACGGCCGGCATCACCGTTAGTGCTTGGGGAATCTCTAGCTGAGAACATTCTAATGTGTCTGCAGCTAAGCTAATTTCCCATTAGTGCTTAGCCGAGAAGAGAAAACTTCATCATCAGTTCACCTGAAGTATAATCGTAACTCGAGACCTTAACACCGGCATAGCGAAGAAAATTTACTTTTACAAACCATGGTGGTTTGGGTGTGATTACTGATACAGACTTGTGAAAGAAAAAGGGCTGTTAAAAATGTTTATGACCTAATAAAACGCATTATTTTTTATTGATGATATTAAAACGTGTAAAAATTTGAACTTAATGGTATCTAGATAGAACCATTTATGAAAATAGTCATTGCAATGCCGAATAGTAGTTAAAATCAGATACAAGTGAAATCTATACTCAATGTAGATTATTATGACAATAAAATTATTATAACTAGTGTTGCCCAAAATCGGTTTTGGTCTTGCACTTTGCAAGACCAAGACCAAGACTGGTAAAAAAAAATCGATTTAAAAAAAATAAAAATTAAGGCAAAATAGTTTTCTAATGCTTGACGATTTTAGATACTATATGTAAAGAATTGGTATAATCAATATACTTCTGCATTTAACTCTTCTAATTATTCATTCGGGCTTATTTAGGTTTCCCTTATCTAAAAAAATACAGTAATATGTCTGATGTACTAAGCTAATAGGTAACTGCAAGACCGTTACGAGACTCTTGCGCAAGACCAAGAGCTAGAATAAGACTGAGTTTGTAAGACCAAGACTCGTCTCGGTCTCGCATTTGGGCAACTCAGAATTGTTCATATTCGTATCACATATGGATTCCTCAAATATGTGTAATATACAAGGTGCAGCTGACAATTTGGCATATTTTGCAAGACCATCCACGGCATGATAGTTTTTTTTCATAACCTGGGAGCAGAACGAAATATCTAAACCATATTGGGAGAAATCACTGACAATCTAGAAGCAATAGTAAATTTCCTTAGAAAAATTATATGTTCAATAAGATATAATAGAAAATCGAATTAGTAAGAGAAATATAAATTGAAGAAGGACACTGAAGACCTCAGCTGTTGAGCGTCGATAAAAACAATAATCAAACCAAATCTAACACAAAAACAACATCATCACCAAGAACGTGATTTTGTTTGCAAGCTACGTTTTCCTATATTATAATTTAAAAAGAAATAGTTCTCTGAACAATGTAACATCATGACCTTCATATATTAAATTTAATTTCTCTTTATATTTTTTTTTCCACTTCTTGCTCAATAAACTCGGGCCTGAAAGAATTTGAGACCATTTTTCACACGTGTGTAGCAAAAATGCTTTGGAAAGAAATCAAAAAGGCCCAATTAATATTTCAATGTTAGATACAATAACGTATTCAATCATTTTTCTACTTATAACTGGTTGTAGACACCAAGATACCGTGGGTTTATTAAAAAAAAAATTAAATAACATCACTAAATACTTTAATGAAATTTTGACATACGAGTATAAATGGGTTTGTGTCATTTTGACGAACTTGCTGTGTTTTTTAAAATTTAGGATGCGGAATAGTTTGTTTTGGGTCTAACACAAAATTAGAAACAGAATATCAATTTCAATAAAAAAAAAATTAATCTCATTTGATTTAAAAAAAAAAAATGTTTACAATAAAATAAAAGTAATTATTCAGTTTTTAAAAAAATCCCTATCGTGATATCCTATTTACACGTAAAAATAAAATATATAGTATAAGAAATTTAAAATTGTATCAACTATTTTTAACATTAATATTTTTTAACTAATTTTATATAATAAATGTATTATTTTTATAATAATATTTAATAAGATTATTAAATAAAATTTAAAATATTTATAAAGCAATAAATATATAAAATTGTTGATACTGGGCAAAAATGTCATAAAATAAATAAAAACAAAACAAAAATAGAATATTTTTATACTGAATATTTTAAAAATACAATATTTGATGGTGACAGTTCTTAATCTTAATACATTGTGGCATCATCATAAATTCTAATAATCTATTGTTTCTTAAAAATTTAAGAGTAATTTTAAAAAAAAATTGTATGCTGAAGGTTAAAATATGCATATATCATTTATTCTAAGATTTCATGAATTTACAACGCAATGTACTGCTATCAGAAACACGATTTTTTAAAATTTATTTATGAATATATTATACTCAATCGAATAAATTCGCACCCACATAATTTACTATATTTGAAACCCCTAAATATTCATGTAACAATCATTAATTGTAAACAATGGAGTTAAAATCATTATAGAGTGAATATAATTTAAAAATGTATTTTAATAATAAAAAAAAATGTATGAATGACGAAATATGATATGATATGTATAATGAAGAGGCTTGACTGTGTTCCGGTATGTTCAGCTTAACTAAGTACCTCCTCGTACAAATACTTCAATAGGCTATTGGTGGTAGAGAAGTAATCGTTGGCTTTCACGGACTTGAAGTGAATGATAACTATATATTTTTCAATCAGAATATTAAAGTTTTTGAAACAATTTTATTTTTTAAAATAATAATTGAGAAATAGTTTTTATTATTATATTTTTAATGGGCATCGATGCACTTCTTAAAGAACAATGTACAAATATAAGAACTATAGCTAATGCTATAACGTCATAATTAACCGGGTCATCGTTACAACTGAATTAATTAATAAAGATTTATGTAAAGACTTCATTTCAAACCCGAGATATATGTTTTCAGTTATTTATTTTTTATAATTATAGAAAATCAATTTGAAGCTATTAAAATTAAAATATATTTTTAAAAGGCTACTTTTCCTAAACTAGTCAACGGTTCAATTATCACTTCGATAATTAACTACTAGGAAAAACAAATAATTGAGAGTTAAAAAAAAAAAAAAAGAAAATGCAACAAAATACCATCATATCGTACTCCAGAGACCGAAAGAATTCGCCAAGCTGGGGTCACGTCTGTTCCGATCTGATAAGCAGAAAGAAAGGTAAGTCCATTAGAAAGGAGAAATTGTCCTGAGGAAGGTAATATGATTTGTTTTTTCATAAGATGAAGAGTTGTGGATATTTTTTAAAATAATAATAATCTCAAAATTTCTGGTGATTTAATTAATTATATAATTATTATATTTATTTAATCAGCATTATAACATTTTACGTATTTCATAAAGTAATATTTATAGGCCTTTCCTTTTTTTTTTTAACAACGAAAAGCTTTATACTTCCTTCAAATTTACCACATGATATTTTAAATTTATTTGTTTCTAATTTAAAATGCATTTTTAAATAGCATTTTTTTTCTACGTATGCCGATGACAAATGTTAATAATGATCCATCAATTGCATCCCGAACTCTTCTATCGCACATCACAAACCTTAAAGAATGGTGTCAAAACTGAAGGAATAAAATTAACTTCAAAAAATCCCATCAAACTACCTTTACCTTTCGCCGTCAACCCTTGACTTCAGTCCTACAGTATCCTTTAATAATACTCCACTTATCCCTGAAGAACAAATCCGATACCTAGGACTCCACCTGGACAACCGTCTCACTCGGAATCCTCCTACAAGCCCAAAACGACAAGATACCGCTCAATGATTCTGACTACTCCAGCATTTACTCGACAAACGCTCTAAACTGTCACTTACAAAAGACTCATCATATGTATGACTATAATAAGGCTTTGGATTTGGATTTACTGAATTGAGCTTTGGGTCTCCACTAAACCATCGAATTGCTGTCGTACCCAATCCTTACAATCCAAAATCCTCAATGCTCCTTACTTTGTCACAAATAAAATTATCTTGTTCCATGTTTCCGAATTGAACCAATACAGATACCTATCTTTCCACAATAAACTCCAGAACCATCTTAACCCCCTCGATTCTAACCTTGCTTCCTCTTCGATCCCTGATAACCCTCCTACGCGTCTGAAAAGAAGATATCATGGGGATCTATTGCAATTTTTTAGAGTGGTACCAGTGTGTAGTTTCTCTACAAGTGTTTTCATGTTATAATTCCCTGTTATCACATTTACTGAATGTGTTTTTATTATAATACAGTTGTAAATATCATGAATAAATACAAAAAAAATTCTAATTATCATATATATATTGTGTATAGATGTGAATTCGTGTCAAGATGGCATTATTTTATTTTTAGTTAAATTTCATTTTATTTATCTTGTGCATGAAATATATTGCTGTTATTTAATCCGATATTTTTATCATCACATATTCACAGGTTACCTGTCGAGGAAGTGTTGACAATTAGCTGGTGGTCTGATGGAAATTTCATGTCATGGAATGGGGAAGGATAACATTCAACAGTACATCTTCCCTGTCTTGATTCAATTAAGATGGTTTGTTAAGGACGAAGATGTCTCATATTTTTAGTCTCTTTCTCATATTCATTGGCATATCAGCTGAAGCAATATTCAAATTAATATGCTAGTATGAAATCGTGTAGGGTTTTGTTGGTCACGTACCAAATTGATTTAGTTAAGAATGGTTATATTTTTATTAGAAAAGTTTGAAGTTTATTGTTTGGGGTGGCTCTTTTCAGTTATACCAGATATCTGTGAGGAATATGTACATTCATATATATTAAAATTTATCATAATATTGTTTTACTAATTCTCAACAATATCATAGTTTTAATATATTCATTCATAATTTTTGTATATGTTTATTATAATTTTTTTCATTGACCAACTAGTTCAACATTGATCACTATTTATTTATAAACGTTTTTGGAAATCTCTTCCCACTTCAGCTAATGCAATGTCCCGAAATTGGGTGTCTAGTTTTATATTTATAGTTTTGCTCAATTTTGGAGCATAGCATTTGCTGAAGAAGTGGAAAAAGATTTTCCAAAACGTTCATGGATAAATAGTGATCAAATACTAGTTGTGATTGCTTATTAAATTGACCTAAAGGCAAATAAGTGTGAAAAGATATTAAAATTTTTCAATATTATTAGAATGTAGTAACTAAACTAGTAAGAGAAAACCCATAAATGAAAACGAAAAAAGAAAGAATTTTCCTGGATTATAAAACTGTTATATAAACAGAAATAGAAAAACGTTTCAAATATTGAAAAAAAAAATTTTAAACAAAAAATATAAAATTGACGTAATAAGTAAATAACCTTTAGGGGTAGAAGCAAAATAAATAAAAACAATACAATGTGAATTTTAATTAATCACTATTTTATTATCTTCATTCTTCTTAAATATATTTAAGATTATTTTAAATACAATTTTCATTATTATAACTGCATGTAATAAATACCGCCTGATACAGCTATTAACTGATCTAAGAATCTAAGAAATAAAATCATTGATTAGGAACGATTCTATTATTACTTTACAAGTTTCTAAGCAACTTTCCTGAAGCCTAGATTGCCCTAGAAAAAGTAAAAAAGAAAACCAAATAAGAGCTAGTTAAGTAAATCCTAAAGGAGCAAATAGGTAACTTGTATTCATTACCACGTCTCGTTACTTTCACACAGAGCATTACTTTTCAAGTGCTCTGCAATTTCTCTTCTACTTAAAATGCATTGATCATTTCAAACTGCTTGTTGACAAGTGGGAGAATATAAAAAAAAATGCTGCAAACATCTCCTTTCTCAAACATAAACTTAGTCGGGTTCAAAAAAAAACTTGGATAATAAATATGGTATAAATATATGGCTATGATAGGTGGTAGAACACATATAGACGTTATTAATACAATTTTATTTTATTCTACGAGAATTTTATATTCATTCCGATTTTTTGAATTGTAATTAACTATAACACGGATACCTACTTAGAGGACTCGAAGCGCCAACCTGCGAAAAGTGTGACAATACACCTCAATCAGTCAAGCATTTACTACTAGAGTGCCCCCTATATAAGAAACAGAGACAAAAACTAAAGCTTTCGACAACATTGAAAGATATTTTGGGAGACAATGAGGCAAATATCATCATTCTCTTTGAATATTTATTGGAAACAAATCACTATAGTAAATTATAAAAATTAAGAAAAACCACCAATGACCCTCTAGGGTAGAGGCGAATACAAATAAAAAAAAAAAAAATTAACTATAAAAAACATTATCTTACCAAATTTTTTTTTTCTCAAATCTCATTTTAATCTATATTTTATATAGCATATATATATATATATATATATATATATATATATATATATATATATATATATATATCAAAGCATTATTATAATGTATAAAATAATTTAATCAACGATTATTCATAAATACCTCAATATTCTGAGTTGCATATTTGGCTAGAATTAAATATTTCTCTTTTAATTCAGAACTCCTTGGTATAATAAATATAATCCTCTAGTTACAACATATCATCCAAAACAATTCATAACAACCTCTGGAGACGTTTGAAAAGAAGATGGCCAAGGAAATTCCTAAATAATAATAATAATAATAATAAATCATTGATGTACAGCGGTTAGTTTCTTCACAAGCTCCTACCATGTTTTATTTTCTTATAACCGACTTATTTGTTGTGTTTTATTAATACCGTAATAATAATAAAAAAAACAACAATAAATTAACTTCATTCTTTTGTTGCAACCTATTTTCAATTTTAGTTGTTGACTATTATTTTTCATTAAAAATAACTTGCCCAAGAGACGATTCATTTCGGTTTAAGGTCATGTCCTAGCTAAAACCAACACTAACTCATTTTTGCATATTACGCGATGGGTCATCTTCTGCTAAGTGACTTTCCAATTCATTACACATGACGGATAATAGTATTTGTTTGGGTTTGTAACAGCACTTATCAATTTTTGAAAACAAAACTTAATCCTCTGTTCTGTTGCAATTTATATAGTTTGTAACTCGATAGTAATTTATAATTGTTTTGTTGGACGTTATTATTTTCAATTTTATAAACATATGTATCCTGGCTCAGCGATCATGGTTTGGGCTTATGATAGACCCATTTGTATACCAAAATCTCAGATTCCATAGCCCAAAAATTATATATATACACACAAATAAATATATATATGCAAATAATTTAGTTTGATGTTTACTAATTTTCAGATATATATTTTATACATATAAATACGTCTTAAAATCGGTATTATTTTTGTTAAACTTAATTATCTTGAGTATAAATTATTTTGCTATTTTATTTATATATAGTTTTATGTATTTTTTAAATATTCCCATCGGGCCTTTGATCGTATAATGACCCGTCTAATATTCCTGAGAGAGGTCAGACGGAAATGAGGCCCAGTAACCAGATTTGGTAATAAAAAGCGGGGGAAAAAAAACATACAGACAGACGTAGAGCTATGACATAAGCAGACACCTGACCCTAACGGAGTGACCCACTGAGGCACCCTATATATAGCTATCGTCCCACTTAGTTCACGGCCCACTTAGTATACATACCCGGCTACTTTAGGATTTCATTAACATTATTTTATGAGTTATATTGTACCAATAACTTTTAATGAATATTTTTTAAAAATTATTTAAGCAATTTATTATTTTCATAAAAACAAAGAATATATCATTCAACGGTGCAGTTTTTAATGAAATTTATTATAATAATAGATCGCAAATAGAACCATTTATTAAGCGCAGTAAAAATATTCATTATAAGTTCCGTTAATTTTTTTCTTATTAAATATTCATGATGATTGGTATATAAAACTCATTAAGATTTTAGAAAATTTATAATTGATGTCAATAAATTCGCCGCAGCGACTGAAGTGAGCGTGTAAGGCTAGTTATGAGGATAACGAATGAATCACGACGTGATTCACGCTACCATTACCACGCTACCAACGGTGAACGTCCGAGTAGACCGAGACGTAAGTAGGAGGATTGTTTTGTTTTAAGATAAAACTTCGAGTTTCATCTCAGGGTGGTGTCCATTTGAGAGCCATTCCAGGCAGGAGATAGTTGACAGATTTATTATTTTAATTAATTACTATTTATCTACATATTTTTACAGTACGTTATGTCATAATTATGATTATATGCTTATGGTAACAATTACCTTACAAATATTATAATAGTGGTGTGATTGCTTAGGTGTTAGACAGAACCCTAATTTCACACAGTAGGAAAAACCTCATAAAAAAGCTACTTAAGATATAGAAGATTTAAAGAAACTAAATATAAAAAGACAAAAAATTAGTCTTTCAAGTAAATCGAAAGTAATATAAAGTATAAAAAAATAAAAGAATAAATATCTTTGAATGGTTTGAATAAATAATTTATTAAATGGAGAGGAAAACTTTGCTACCCTACTATTATTTTATTTATCTACCTATTCTATATACAAATTAGCGTGGATGGTGGTGATAAGAACGTGGTGAAAGATGAAGACATTTTTCAGTTTATGAGGAGGTGTTTTAGCGGAATTTAAAAAAATTAATATTTTGGAACTGCCATAAAAAAGGAGAAAAAAGTGGTTAACCATGAAGAATTTGCAACTAGATTAAAGTATTTCGATGATAACAATTTTACTGGGATTGCATTACGTAATTTTGTATATTGGTCGATCGTTTCGTTTTTTACTTAATTTAAAAGGAATTAAAATTAGGTCTACAGGTAATGCTTTTTCTGTGCACCTCAGAACCGTAATTCATTTACGCGCATTTAAAGCTGCTAATTAATTATTTCGACCATCATTTATTTATCCAGCACTTTTTTTAACATTACATTTTAGCAGAATTTTATAAGGCTTTAGACAAAGCTAGGATATAATGTGAATCTATTCAGCAAATATGACATTAAAAGAAATTTCGATCATATCACTGGGCAGTTAACACGCTGTGATCCTTCAGTCGACAGGGAATGGTCAATGTCTAATAGCGAGCATTAACTGTTGAGTCTCCATTTTTTAAAAAATGAGGTTATTCAATAATAAAACAATATGCCACAATGAAGGGGAACAAGTATTAGAGCTACAGGTGCTCATTCACACAATATGTACATACAAACAAAAGAGAAATAAATATATATTTTGATTGTTATGAATTATTTATGTTATATTAAGTAAATAAAACATATTTATTTTTTCCAACTACTTTATTAGCGTAAACATTAAATTCATATTAAATGTTGTTCAAAGTTATTTCCTTGAGCATTAAGACAGCCACAGCATCTTTCTTCAACAGCAGTAGTGGCAGAACGGCACTGGATATGTGTTATTGTTTCAAAAGCTTCAAATGATCCTTCTTCATAAGGATTAAGGTCATTGACCGAACTTGCATAGACTTTTTGTTTAATGTCACCCCAAACAAACAAATCCAGTGATGTCAGGTGTGGAGAGGGTGCAGGCCAAGCCACTGGTGCTGCACGGGCAATCCATTGATTGGGATAAATAACATTTAGCCATTGTAGTGGATCACTTCCGCAATGTGCAGGACAACCATCTAATTGAAGCTACATGTCCCTCCTCAGTTGTAGTGGAATATGTTCAACTAAATCATAGTAATCATTATTAGGGAATTCCAGAAATGTGCCTGCATTGAGTCGAGGCGGCAATATATGCGGACCTATTAAAACATTGTCTATGATCTCCAACCTCACATTGCACTGAAACTGGTGCTGAAAATAATGCTCACGAATTGCATGGAGATTTTCCTGAGACCAGAGATGGTTATTTTTCTGATTGAAGATACCTCTTCTTGTAAAGGTAGCTTCATCTGTCCAGAGAATTATTCCTGAAAATTGTGGATTATGTTAAACTTAATTTAAGTACCAATTAACTTAATTAAACTATAATCCATAATTAACTTAATTAATAAAAATCACTTAAACACAGTAAAAAAAAAGTGTTAATTTAAAGTTTATTTTTCAAATTTCACGAATTGGATATATACTAGTACGTCTATGGACAATATGCAATCTTCTTGGAATCCATCAAACAAGATGTTGAGCAGCATCTCCTCCAATTTCACGCTATTTCTCTTCAAAGTTTCTTTTAATTAATTTTTTATTACTTTCAAATGAACTAGTGATGTTCTATAGCATTTATTTTCCGAGACTTTGGAGGCGTTTTCAATTGCTGGGAACACTGTACAACATTTTGTTTAATTTGTTGTGTGTTTGGCGACATTTATTCTGTTTGAAGATGAAAATGTATCTTTATTCCCCCGCTTTTCGGCAATAATTTTTAATTTATTTCGCAAAATGTTGATACATTGTTCGGCATTCATAAAATTGTCAATAAATGGTAAGTTTCCGAAACCATCTCATTAATGTTATTGAAATTCGCAGAAAAATCTTGTGATCCACAGTATAAATAAATCTATTTCTTCTTTTATTTAACTATCACTAATATTTTTTCTTATATACAACTAACTCCTACACGTATCTTCCGTAACAGATAATCATGCTCTTCTTATGATGTATTTACATAATATCCGTCATTTACATAAATAGGTTATATTGACAGAAGCAGGTTTCATTTTTTTAAGTAAAAACTTGGAGCTTTTTTATGAGAATAAATTAATTTATTTTGTCTCTTTTTCTTTCTTCATTTCTTGAAATATATATAAATGCTGTTAAACCAGTTTTAAGTGTTTTGTTCATAGTTTTATCTCTTTGTATATAGCTTGTTCACTTAAGGTTTTCTTTATCTTTTTACTGTTCAAATTTTTAGGCCAGAAGTAGTCAATTCTTTTTGTACAATTTAGTTAATATAAAGTTGATTTCTATCTATTTATCTATCTAAATAGTACAAAATCTTTAAAAACATTTTGAATGTTGTTGTTGTTTTGGGTTTAGGGGCAAAAAACTGCTGACGGTTATCATTGCCCTCAATGGTACTGGTTGGTTTATTTTTCAATCATAAAACTACTATTATAAAATTAAATATGTTTTAAAAAATAATAATAATAAATATATAAATTACTATCGAGAAGAAAAAGAAAAGAGAGAAAAAAGTATAGAGTAAATAAAAATTAAGTCAATATGTCGCAAATTTGTGAGAAAAAATAATTTAGTTGATTTATATAATATCCATCATTTACATAATTCGCTTTATATTGATAGATGCAGGTTTCATTTTTCTAAGTAAAAACTTGGAGCTTTTTTATGAGGATAAATAAATTTATTTTGTCTCTTTTTCTTTCTCCATTTCTTGAAATATATATAAATGCTGTTAAACCATTATATATAGTTTTAAGTGTTTTGTTTATAGTTTTAAGTGTTTTATTCATACTTTTATCTCTTTGTATATAGCTTGTTCACTTAAGGTTTTCTTTATTTTTTATTGTTCAAATTTTTAGGCCAGAAGTAGTCTTTTCTTTTTGTAAAATTTAGTTAATATAAAGTTGATTTCTATCTATTTATCTATCTAAATAGTACAAAATCTTTAAAACCATTTTGAATGTTGTTGTTGTTTTGGGTTTAGGGGCAAAAAACTGCTGACGGTTATCATTGCCCTCAATGGTACTGGTTGGTTTATTTTTCAATCATAAAACTACTATTATAAAATTAAATATGTTTTAAAAAATAATAATAATAAATATATAAATTACTATCGAGAAGAAAAAGTATAGAGTAAATAGAAATTAAGTCAATATGTCGCAAATTTGTGAGAAAAAATAATTTAGTTCAGATTACTTGAATTACCCCTATGTTCTTAATGAATTCAATGGTACTATTGCTACGTCGTTCGTTATCTGTTAGTGCCTCACAGAGCTAACGAGGTACATCACGATTTTGAATGTAATTCCGTAAATTGCAATTCTTCACAACTGCCCAATATACTAGATCATGTATGACATCCTACCTCGTTATTCCTCAGCATAAAAAAAAATTACTTTAATGACCCTTTTTATCACGAGAAAGTAGACAACATTCAAGTGCATTTGTCTTCAACGACACGCTATTGGTTAAGAGGATGCAGAGAGCCTGAATTAAAGTTATTTTACAACCGTACGCGAGGCTAGGACCATTAGCTGCGACTCATGCTCCTGGCTGTAACGGTACACGGTTAAAGTGTGAACTGAGGATAGAGGCGCTGGTCGCTTAATTTATGCCGGCCATAATGTTGAGCTAAACATGTTGAAACATTGACGAGCCTCTAGTCGCCCATCATACTTCAGGATCGGCGATTTGATTCGGTTCGTTAGGATTCAAATTGGTTATTCAAAAGAGCCTTCTCTCAGCGACTCCTAGGCTCGTCCTCTTCGCTTCCTTCCTAGCTGTTAATGGAATAGAGCCGAGGGTCTCGGACCCCCGACAGTCGCGGTGGATATACTTATAAATATTCAACGATAGTTGCCGAGACTTGAGAGATTACAAAAATGTTGGAATATTGAAATTTTATGTATGAAAAGAAAAAAAATTATATTAAATAAAAAACAAGAAATAAAGATAAATATATTTAGGAGGAAACCCACTTTGCTGATGAGCACATCAAAATTAGAGTATCTCTAATACCTCAGAAACTTAGAAAAATTAGTTTAATTAATTTATTATATTTTACAATTATTAATAACTTTTCTCTTGTTTTGATTTATAGTAACATTGATTCAAGTTTGATTTTCATCCGTTTTTCTTCTTTTTTTTTTTAATATTGAGATATAATTATTTTGTCTATAATTCGTTGCAATTGGTCTTTTTACAGTAAACGTCAATAATTTTAAATAATTCTAGTAATTTATTCAATATAAATTTTCTTCTATTATTTTTATTTATTTTATTAAATTATTTTTGTGTGTTATTCTGTTAATATGTATGTGTTATTTTACTACTGTTTTTTTTTTTTTTTTTTTTTTTGTTATTACTATTATTTTTTTTTTCTTATGCTATCGTTTCTTGTCCTTGATATCATATTTGCTGAATACCAATGTAGATGGCAAATTTATTGTGAGCCAAAAATATGTATATCTAATAAATAAAATAAATATTTATTTTATTTAGGGTTAGGCAATTTCATTGATTTTTTTGCCTAGCTTTTAGTAATTTTTTTTTATTGTATATACTTTTCGATTATTATTTATTGTTATTTTGCTTCTATTTATTATATATTGTTTGTACATATAGTGTGAATGTTATCCTACCTTACAGTGACATGTTGTTGTAATACTCAATAAATAAAAAATAAATAATAAAAAAAGTTTTTAGTAATAAGTTATATTTTTTATTATTTTCGAATATTAGTAAGTTGGTAGATACTCTGTTTCCTTTTTCAATAAACAATAAATAATATTTAATGGACAACTAAATATTTAATTGTTGCTATCAAAGCCACAACAAAACTGAGATTTCAATTTTGAATATTTCCGTATATTTGAAAAGTATTATTATTATATGTTAATAACATCCCTACTCTTCACAAAAATTAAAAATTTCGAATCAATAATTAGCAGTGTAAACACGTATAATTCATTCAAATGTAATTAATTTTTTTTTTATCACAATATAAATTTTTTTTTTAAATTCTTATTTGAGTTTCGCACTGAATGAAACCCTCAACAATATCATTTAAACTCGACTATTTCTCCACTATTAATGTTTAAAGTGTTTGTCTTCACTTGAACTTTTTAAGGCAAATAATATCCCATAATTGACCAAACTTAGATGTATTTATCCAAAATACTGGGATTTATATGCTCATGTGGAGAACAAAACATTCCCGAAAAATTTAAAAAAAAATGTTTACACTATAGTTCTTTAAATTTAGATTTGTTGGAAAAGTAGGAGGATAATATCAGTTATATCAGTTATATGACTATTAAAATTGCTTCTCTGGATTTTTAAAAATAAATTTTCACAGTTCAGTAAAACTCTTCTTATAAAAACATTATTTTCTAATGATTTCACCATTTAAAACTTGATAGATTGTAATGGTACAGTCTTTTTTAATTTTATTTATTTTATTTTGATAATTTTATTTTGGAATATCGAGAAAAACAAATATATATGATTATACTTAATTAAAAATTACTTCAATCCAGCATTACGCAATTGAATAGTGGATTAACATTATATAATAGCACTACTAGAAAATATTTGTATTATAAAATTAAGTACATACTTAGGCTATATTAACTAAATTAAATAGTTACACAACATTGTACAAGTATTATTTATGATGTATCGTATTACGTTATATAAATTATCATTTATATAATATTCCTGATAGATAGCATTAAAGCTGTAATTAATAAAGTTTCCGTTTTTCTTTTAATATTCATACTTATTTCATTTAGTTTTATATTTTATATTTGTTGACTAACATTGTTTTTTCCATAGAAGTTAAAATTCATAACTATTAGTTAATGTAGCATACTTTTTTATGAATTTTAATAAGTAAGATATTATTCATATACCATCCTCATCCAGATGAATCAAGGAGTGATCTTTAGCCTAAGACAGCTGCACTTTCTCCAGGCAATGATAAATAGCTTGAGATCGGAGCCCATCTATGTTCTTGTTCTTTTTTCCGGGTGGTGGTCCTCCTCAGCAGTGATGGAGCCGTTACAGAAGAGATTGATGGATGCAGCCGAGATGAGTGGTACACCATCCAGCTGCTCGAGCCCATTAGCATGTGAAAGTAGTGAGTGATCCCTCAGTTGACATTTCACACCCTTGAGCACTTTCGCTGGGCCTCTAGTGTTAGATATACCGTAAGCGGCTTATTATAACCCATCTCATAGGGGCAGTTTAAATACAGCCTTCACGACTTATGTCAGTCAAAGCGTCTTTTCCAAGAACCTCAAAGGTTATTTTATCTATACAATATGTCTATCATGATTGAAATATGTAAAACAAAATACATATTGTTTCTTTTCCATTTCAGCTCTGTCACAGTTGACGAGAACCAGGAAAAATGAAAAAATAAAGTAGACGATTAAATACTTTCAGATAATTAATACATTTCTCGGAGCTCTTATATTCCCTTTCACAACATTATTATCTCCATCAACAAAATGTCCAAGGAGGTATAAAACTGTCAAAATAGACACACAAGGTGTTTCAGAATTTAGAGGCCAAACTGCAAAAATGAACTAAGGAACTCAAAACAATAATTTCCTCTGAAGGTATGTCCGTAACTAAAGATTTTCGTTTTTATGAATTATTTACGTTATATGAAATAAGTAAAACCTATTTATTTGTTCTAACCACTTTATTAATTAAATGTAAACATTAACATTCATATCAAATGTTGTTAAAAGCTATTTCCTTGAGCATTCAGACAGACTCGGCATCTTTCTTCAACAGCAGCAGTGGCAGAACAGCACTGGATATGTGTTATTGTTTCACAAGATTCAATTATCCTTCTTCGCAAGGAATTAAGGTCATTGACCGGAATTGCTCAATTATATTCCACATCCCATATAGCAATCAATGGATTGGCCGTGCAGGGCTAGTGGCTTGGCCTGCACGCTCTCCAGACCTGACACAACTGGATTTTTTTTGTTGTGGTGACATTAAACACAAAGTGTATGCAAGTCCAGTAAATTATCTTAATCCTCAAAGAAATCACTTTGAACAATATTTAATATGAATGTTAATGTTTACATTTAATTAATAAAGTAGTTAGAACAAATAAATATGTTTTATTTCTTTCATATAAGGTAAATAATTCATAACAACGAAAATCTTTAGGTGTGAATATCTCCTAAACAAAGCGTTTGCGGAACTTCAGAGGAATTTTGTTTCTTGTTTTGAGGTCATTAGTTCATTTTTGCAGTTTAGCCACTTAACCCTGAAACACCCTGTATATAATAAGAAATATTTTTAGTTAGTGTAAAAGTTTGATTTTATGTTAATTATTTCAATATACATATACAGGGTGTTTCAGGGTTAAGTGGCCAAACTGCAAAAATGAACTAAGGACCTCAAAACAAGAAACAAAATTCCTCTGAAGTTCCACAAACGCTTTGTTTAGGAGATATTCACACTTAAAGATTTTCGTTGTTATGAATTATTTACCTTATATGAAATAAATGAAACATATTTATTTGTCCTAACATTTTTTTTTTTTTTTTAAATCTATTTATTAAATAATAATACAATCAGCCAGTGCTGGAGGGCTATAAGCATTAGGGCTAAAAGTTCTCATTCATACAATATATACAAATAATAAAGAAATAAATATAAATATAAGAAGTAAATAAATAATACTGATGAAGAAGGTAAATAAATAAAAAAATAAAATAAAATAAAATAAAAACTTCTAAACACAATCATAACTATATACAATATATACATTTGCCCAAGAATCTCCGAGCCAGGCTTTTACCTCCACACGCGGAAGGCAAAGCAAGACTCCGGAAGATCCCAGTGCCACTTTTCCAGTCGCATCACTAGTATTAGAAGCCAGTGGAGACTGAAAGAGGGCAATACAGCCACAGACGCTCAGGACATCAGTGGAGAAGCTGGCCATTGCCAGGACTCCAAAGGCATATTTACAAAAGATCTCGAGGCCACTGCCGTTTCAACCTTCGAGGGGGATGGTATGGATGCTCGGAGCTGGATAGGGATTGCGCTAGAGGATTGGGATGATGAATGAGGTTCTGGTGAAAGTTGGAGAATCTGGATGGGATGATGTCATGGACATATGGGATGTTAAGGTCATGGTGTAGGGTCTTGTTCGTGACATAATATGGAGCATTGACTATTGTTCGAAGGACTTTGGACTGGAAGGATTGGATGCGTTTGATATTCGATGATTTAGTTGTCCCCCACAGTTCAAGTCCGTAGGTCCAGATAGGTTTCAGTATGGTCTTGTAGATTAATAATTTGTTTTCTGTTGAGAGATGAGATCTTCTGTTTAGTAGTCTATATAGCTGACCAAATCGTCGGTTAAGCTCTTGTCTTTTAAGTCTCGTATGTGGGTTCCAAGTCAGTCTTTTGTCCAGAAGGAAGCCAAGGTATCGGACTGTGTCTGAGTAGGGAAGAGGAATTGAATTAAAAAGGATTGGCGGACAGGATCTGCGTCGAAGAGTGAAAGTTACATACTTGCATTTTGATTCATTAATTTTGATGCGCCAGTTGTTGCACCACTGCTCAATGAAGGAAAGGTGTCTTTGCAGGTTCTGGGACGCTATTAGAGGATCCGAGTGGGAGGATAGGATGGCAGTATCATCAGCAAATGTTGCTAGGAAGGTATCAGGACTTGAAGGGATGTCAGCGGTGAAAAGGATATAGAGAACTGGGCCCAAGACACTGCCTTGTGGAACACCAGCCTCAATTGGATAATGTTTGGAGAGTTCAGTGCCGCAGCGGACTTGAAAGGAGCGATTTGAAAGGTAAGATTTGAGGACTAGGTACAAGGGTTGAGGTAAATGGGTTTTGAGCTTGAAAAGCAAGCCATCGTGCCACACCCGGTCGAAAGCTTGAGCTACGTCCAGAAAGGCACCAGTGCAATATTGCTTGTTTTCAAGTGCAGAGGATATGTGGTCCACAACGCGAAGGCCTTGTTGGACAGTGGAGTGTCTTGAGCGGAATCCAAACTGATGGGAAGGGATATTGTGGGATTCGAGTATGGGTAGGATGCGTTTGAGAAGGATTTTCTCAAAGATTTTGGAAAGGATCGGAAGTAAGCTTATCGGTCTATAGGATGATGTATAATTAACAGGTTTACTTGGTTTAGGAAAGAGGATAATTATGGAGTGTTTCCACACCAGGGGAAAGTGGGTTGTGCGGAGGATACAGTTGAATAGATATGTAAGGAATATAATTGCTTTTTTGGGAAGTTGTCTGAGGATCTGGGAAGTAAGGAGATCGTGTCCTGGAGATTTGCGAGGTTTTAGGTTCTTTAAAAGGAATTTGACCTCAGAGGGGTTGACGGCTGTAGGAGGTAAGGAGAGAGGAATCGATGAAGAGAGGAATTCTTTAACTTCAGCAGTATGGGAGGGATGGAGTTCAGGATGAGGAGTGAATGTGTACGATAGATGTTTAGCAAACTCTTCTGCTCTATTCTCATCTGACGAAGCCCAGGAACCATCATCACGGCGGAGGGGGTGGGAAAAGGATTGGAATTTAAGGATTTTTTTTGTTACATTCCAGAGGGAGTTATCACTTGCAGATAGTGAGGAAAGATAGGAATTATAGGATTGGGATCTAAACGTAGCCAGTTTTTGTTTTACCTGCTTGGAATAATAGTTATATGATTTCCGATCATCAGGATGCCTGGTTCTTTGCCAGATGGTCCTAGAGCATCGTTTCCTATTAATAAGGTCCAGTAGGTCTTGGGGTAGAGGATTTATTTTGCGGTATTTTTTAGAAGGATCAGGTGAAGATGCAGTCCAAACTGCTTGTTGGATCAAGGTAGTCATGGAATATACTGCTTCATCTAGGTCTGCAGGTGTTTTTAAGGAAACTCTGAGGTCAATATTATCATCCAGTATTTGACGGAAGAGGTTCCAATTAACTGGCCCCCTGATAAATGAAGGTGGAGGTGGTTTGGGAATTGGTGATGTGGAGACCGTTAGGATTAGGGGACTATGGTCTGAGGAAAGATCATCAAGTCTTGAAATGCTATAATTAAGGGACCCTAGACCTTTGTGGATGAAAAAATCTAGGAGATCGGGATTGCGGTTAGGATCTGTTGGCCAGTATGTGGGAGAATTGGGTGAGAGGATGTTGCTGTGATGGGAATTAAGTGCAGATAGCAATGTTCGTCCTCTGGAATTTGTGGTTCTGGCTCCCCATTGCTGGTGTTTAGCATTTAAGTCTGCACCTAGAAGGAAGTGGTGTCCTAAGGAGTTAAGGAAGGAAGTTAATTGGGATTCTGAGATAGGTATTTTAGGCGGGGAGTATGCTGCAACTACTGCTATTGGGTAAGGAGAAGTTTGGATTATCACGGCAGTGGATTGTAGGAAATTATGGGTCGGCAAAGGGAATAGGTGATGGGAAAGGGATTGATGGATAATTATGGCAGTGCCAGCATGTGCTGTTCCATCAGGATGGTCGGTTCGATAGATATGATAGTTGGGGATGTTAAGTGGTCGTTTGTTGGTAAGTCGAGTTTCAGTTATTAATGCTACATCAATGTTTTTGTCCTGTAATAAGATTGTTAGCTCGTTGATGTGATTTCGAATACCATTCGCATTCCAAAGGAGGACGGAGAGGGATTTGATTGGGGACATTTAAGGATTTCTCGGCAGTGGGATGAGGTTGGATACAACATTGGTAAGTAAGGAAATGAGAGGAGTGATGAGTGATCTGAATTCAGAGAGAAAAGAAGTCAATAGGCTTGTGAGGTCAGTGGCATTGGGAGGAGGAGGAATGAATGCCTGGTTATTAGGCCTAGGTTCAGAGATGGGATAAGGGTCTTGAGGTTGAGATGTGAATACTCGAGGTTGAGGTTCTTGTGGCAGGGCCTGAGTTTGTGTGGGTGCAGTATCTCCTTTGAATATCTGAGCATAGGACACTCTTGTATTTACAGTTCTAGAGGGTTGTCTTGGTGGCCTGGATGGCCGTTCTTCTCTTGGAGCTGAATAAATTCTTGCTTTTAGTTCCTTATATGTTTGGCAACCCTTGTAGTTCGCTGGGTGCCCTTGATGGCATAAAGCGCATACAGCTGGTGTTCTTCTGGACTTCTGGCAGTCCTCTGTTTTATGTTTATCACCGCACCGGACACATCTAGGAATGTGGTGACAATAGCGTTTCGTATGACCATAAGCCTGGCAGTTATGGCATTGTACAATGTCGCGCTTAGTGTAGGGCTTTTCTACAACAACGCTAGTGTAGTAAAGGCGTGTGACCTTGTAGATGTCTTCGACCTGGGGCGTTCGGTCAAGGTCAACGAAGAATAGTGGGAGCGGTATTTTATTTTTTGAGCCAGGCTGTTCTCTATCTTCCTTGAATATATTCACTATTTGGCGAACACGGAACCCCATCTCAGTTAGTTCTTCTTTAATGGCATCCAGCGGTGTTGATGGGTGTAATCTCCTGATCACCACCCTGAGCGCTCTCTCTTGGCGCAGTTGATATGTGTGATAATCCGCCTTAGTGTCAGATAAATACTTGACAATTTTTCTGTACGTATCTGGGGTGTCAGGCATTAATTTCGTGTCATTAATGCGGCTTTGGCATAAGTATTTACCTGAGCCCACTATATTATTTAATTGTAGACACATTAATTGAAAATTTTTAATGTTTCTAACGAATATTGGTGGGGGTTTAGGTTCACTAGGGATGGGTACTGCTTCCATTTGTTCATTCTGTGTGTTTGACAACACTTGGAATGGATTAGCTGTAAAAAAGGGCGATTCTTCTAACGTACCTTGTATTGATATAGCTTGTGTTGACATATTTTGTGATGATGTGCCAGGTTGATTTTCGACTTCGTCAACTGAGCTCTCTGGTGTAGCTGGTGGGGTATTTTTTTTAGAGCGTCTAGCCCTTTTCTTGATTGGTGAACTCTTTGTGGTATCTAGACTCCTAGATCTTAAAGTTCGATTGCTACCTTTGCTCGACATTACCATGTGAAAATATCGCATCTCATGTTAATTAATTAGAGGTAAATGTAATAGTTTGTAAAAAAAAGTCTTTTATCAATTACGTATATATTACGCAAATTTGTGGAATTCTGAGAAACGTAGATGTGCTTCCGCCGAAGGGCAGCAGCCCACTGGTCGGATTAGCGAATGTATATGGCCGGCTTGTTATCTATCACTATCCTCAGGTCTATTTACATTGTTCACAATGCCGTTATAAATAAGTGATTACTCACCTTATTTATGTCCAGTTTCAACTTAATTGTTAACTTAACAGTTCACACTACTTTTTCACAAATAACATGAATTATTTCACTGATAATAAAGTCACTTTATAAGAGACGAAATAAAGAGTGTATGTGTAGGGTTAACGCATGCGCAGAACTGTCCTAACATTAACATTCATATTAAATATTGTTCAAAGTTCTTTGAGGATTAAGGTCATTGACAGGACTTGCATACACTTTTTGTTTAATGTCACCACAAAAAAAAAAATCCAGGTGTGTCAGGTCTTAGAGAGCGTGCAGGCTAAGCCACTAGCCAATATATATATATATATATATATATATATATAATTTTCCAAATGCAAAGACTTCAGTCTTAGGTATAAAGAACTTTTCACTGATGAGAGGTTCAGAACCTAAGAAAAAATACCACATTTATGCAGATTCAATACAGTGCACTTTACATCAAAAGTTATGAAAACACACTGAAGTTAGTGATTAAGACATAAAAGAAGAAGAATATGCAGATAGAGAAAGGCGGAGAATGATGATTAAAATAGGTAAAGATAGGATTATCTCTAGAGCTATTTACAAAATAATACTATTGTTGTTTCTATTAGAGCTACAGATAAGAAAAATGAAGGAAAGAAAGAAAATCAAAATTAATTAATAATTTAGAAGAAAATCAACTGAATTAAATTAAATTACATAGTTATCGACCCTTAAAATTAAAATAAAATAAAATCACAAGTTAACATTTAAAATTATAGATAAATATATATGATGGTGTTCACATACAACTAATACAAATAATATATAGGTATCTGTAAGATAACAGCAAAATGGGGCTGACATCTCTACAATACAAAAATATTATTCTTACCTGCATTCGAAAGATGATTGCTGAGTAGATTGAAAAATAAATGGTGTATAAATGAGGTTTGCCTATCAGATATTCTTCTATATTTATTAAACTTGTATATAGTAAATCGTTAAGTATGTTATGAATATATTTAAATAGTCTTTTAGTAAATATTTTTGAGTAACATAAACCAACCCTGAAAACCGAATTATTTTGTAATGCACTTAACATACAACTGGTATAATGTATGTTGTCTAAATATGATTTCATCGGTGTTATCCTCCCATCTACGACAGAGAAGAGACTGCCCTAGAAAGGCCGAGAAGACGGAACAGAAGCCCTTCGGAAGTAGGGCGGCCTGGCGAGTCCTCATTCCTAGCTCGTGCCGTTCCCACGCCCCTCTCCTCTTCGGCCCACAGCCTCTGGGGATGGACAGTTTATAGTTTTCCCAATTATAAGGATAATAAATTTTAACAGCTATAATTACAATGACATGATATAACGCAACCTCGAAATGTTAGTGATAATGCACTCTTCGCACTCCATACTGAATGTCGTAACACGCATCGAAAAGTGCTAGAAAGGCATATTTCAAACATTGGAAATGGCGTCGATATAAGTCAAGGAGATGGAGAAGCCGAAGTCATCACCATTATTCTTGAAAATAGCCTATTCACTAATGCTAGTAAATTTTCTATTTCATAACCATCATTTTTGACTATCACTGCAGGTGTTGGGTGATGAATTTTAACCGCAGATGTTTTCTAATAAAACGCTTTGAGTAATGTTTCTACAGGACAGGGTTTAAGCATAAAATTCATAAACGGTGTTTGTTTTTTTTAGCTCTCTCCAACATAAAATATTTTGTAAGTTCCAGAATTTTCTGTTTTAACTTAGGAATATATAGGTAATCTGTCTATAATAACAGTTATTTTGATTTATTATTCACTGTTTTTGAGAAAATTAAAAATCTATCTCAAGTTTCGAATATTGCTTCAAAGATATTGTAATAGATGTCAATAGTTATATTTCGTGGATAGGATATGCAGTAAATGAGAGGGATGAAAAGTCCACTTGTAATACCGAACTCAAACTTTTTGAGATTTGTTAAAAACCGATTTATTAAAAAAAATACTGTAAAATAACTAGCATAGGCGCTGGCATTTTTAATAAATGGGCCTACTCTAATAATATGTTTCAGCCATATTTAAAAAAAAATCACAACAACTTCAATAAACTCTATAGTTAATAATTATACTGTATTACTATATAGTGATGAAATTATACAGTGATGACAAAGTTACTGCATTATTCATACGTGCCGATGACTATGATAACTAGCAATAAATTGTCCAACGAAAATGCATCTTCATATCTTAAAATGCCTATGGGCAGTACAAGGAAAAAGTAGAAATGAATATATATGTATATACTGCAATTAGTATAATGAAATTGAAAAAAAAAAAAACTACGAAAATTTATCGAAGTGATTCGGAGAGGTCACCGTAGTATACAATGTTTATAAAAGATTTTATTCAATTTATCTTTATTAATAAACACCCCATTTACGATTCGCTTGTATTTTAAATAACAAACAATACCACTAATGGTGAACGTAGCGAGGTTGATTGGTGAGCTAAGGTGGAACTGGAAGAACGTGCTAGAAGCAGACTCCTGGAGCAACAGGTAGGTCGCTATGAATGGAGGAGATTCCTGGAGCTGACCTGTGACCCTCATTCACCGGGGCCGCTCCTCCTTGTCTTAGCCGTGGGAAGGCGACCCTTTTCTTTTTATAAATCCAGTCTGGGATGAGAGGATCCAACGGCCATCTTCGTCGGTGATGTCATCGGTGACGTCAACATTTGCGTTAGTCTATTCTAAGATAGTTCCGATACCGATAAGAATGATGCTTTATGCTTTCAACAAACTAATACTAAATAAACTACAATACTAAACCAGTTGAATGATGAAAGAATGAGACAGTCGACGTAGCTTAATAGGATGAAGAAACCAATCTAAGTCATAACATATGGTATATGACGTTTAAATTTAGACGATACAATATAAATTGAAAATTGAAAAACGCTTAAAACAAAATATTTCCAAATTAAAATTGTGTCCTTTCGAAATAACAATCAATACAAATCATTTATCGATAATAGAAAAATAATGTACAATATTTTGTTATCAGTTTGATTACATAAATAAAATTCCTTTATTGTAATTTAATTTAATCTTAGGGGTATTTAAAAGTGACTGGGTATCTTGTGTTTTTTTTTTTTTGCTATCTACATGAATTAAATTAACTAATACTTATTTCTAATTTCAAAATTTTGTCAATACTAATATTAGATTTGGTTTTAGATCAAGATAGATGGAATCTATATGGATAGATTCGTGGTAGATGGTGAAAAATTATTTATTTCGTTCATCGTTTTATTTTTGCTGACAAGTATATTTTTGCGTACTAGAAAACAATTTGCAGATTCCAAACTTCACGTTATGTCAGAATGTTATTTTTTGGATAATAAATAAAAACGTTTTGGAAATTTTTCTCAAAAGAAAAAAATAAATGACTGATGGATGAAACAAAAATTTAAAAGAATAAAGAAATATAAATATTGAATGAAATACTAAAAAATTGTCTTATATTTATAATAAATTAAATTATACCTGTATTGATTTTACTATTATTAAGACTAAGAACTAAACAAAAATGAATTACAGAGCTAAACCCTGTAAATAAATTAAACATGTAAAAAAATTTAAAAATTTGGTTTTAATTAATTAATTAAGTAAGTAATTAATATTAAAATTGAAACTATTTAAAAAATGCATTTTCATATCTGTGCCCAGAAGTACACCATTCCAGGATTAGTTCGAGGAGCCAATTTTCCATAAATTTGAGCTATTACAATTTGTTTCATAGTTACTAAATTATTTAATAAAATAATGGGCATGGCGTTCTTCAGCTTCGCGGCACAATATATATATCTAAAAAAAAAAAAGCTTACTGATAAGATGAGAGAAAAATACTTTATTGAAAATAATTCTGCCCTACTACATAGGCTTACTTTACAAAGCATGCTAAACAATCCATATGGACATAACTCTTACGTTACATTATTTCATTATCATATATGCATGTTTTTTCCCTCCCTTTTCATAACATTAGTCATATCACTAATATACTATATTAAACAATTACAATTACATAATATATATATATTTCGAAAAAAAATTTGAATGCTAGAAATACAAGACTAAATCGCACACACATACTAACGCAATTTCATGGAAATATATAAAAAGATAAGGCAGAGGTAAAATTTAAAATTGAATAAATAAATAAATGGATGAATGATAAAAGACATCATCAATTCACGGTAAATTACTATTTAAGGGATAGTGAATGATTCCCAGGTAGTCCAGGATAATATTCTCGCCCAATGTCGCAAGCTCCCCAACATCAAACATCGAGGAAGCTCCTTGTTATTTTTATTAATTAAACCAATACTTCTAAGGTGCTACATAAAAAATAGGCAAACTCCTGTGCCTTCAACAGTGAGACGAATTATTTCATAGATTTTTTTTCGGTTTTTGATAGTTAAATTTTAAAATCGATACGTGAAAAAAAAATACAGATATTTTTTTAACATTTCTAATACGAAGCCGGTACGCCTAAGCTTCTCCAGTTACAGGCGAATGCACCGCGCTCACGAACTCGTGGATTCAGACATAAAAATAAAAAAAAGGGGATATTGGACAGGCGGTGTAAGATATTGGGATCCCAACCATTGGATGGTGGCGGTAGCGGTGGGGCGAATCGTGACGGCGTCCTGGTGTTCCGACCGATTCAGGGCGGCCAATTTGTTTTAGGATAAGGGCGATTTTTCAACTCACGCTGGATCATCAATTGCCTTCTTTATCGGTCCTTCAAGTTCGGGATCACCGATCCGTAGGCTCGTAAATCCAAGGAGACACTCATTTCGAACGATTCTATAACGAACGGCCTCCTCCGAACGAGCCAATAAAAGTGTACCATCAATTCGTAGGAGCTGGCTGGGCTGTAATTAACTACGACTGCTCAGCGCAGCCATTGTGATTGAGCCCCGATAGCGCCCATGGCTGATTGGTCTTGCGAGGGGGAGAGGAATTTCCAATGTTTCCGTTTCGAAATGAAATACTGACCGGTAGCTACAACCACCATGGCTGGGGGGGCAATCGCATGTGCCCGGAATTCCTACGATAGATTCCGATTGTTGGGACGTGATCGGGATCTGTGATGGGAAGACCAACGTCTGTGAAATACTATACTCGGCAGGACATTCACATTGTGAGTCGAGCAGTGGAATGAGAGTCCTCGATTAGTGTTGTAAAGAAGAAACTGTTGCCAATAATAAATAAAGGGAGAGGGTGTATTGACCTATTTTATACTTTATTTTTATTGAATTAAAACTAGAAACAAAAATATAAAAAAAAAAAAATTTACATTAAATATAATGTAATGCCTACCACTTCTGAAACATTAACTGCTACTTATGCTGACGATACAAAATTTTAACAAAACACCACGACTCCAGACTAGCCTCATTAAATTTAAAAAATTGGTATTCACTTTGGAAAATTAAATTAAATCACTACACATAACATTTACGCATCGACGAGAAACATGCCCACCAGTTTATATCAGCAACAGTCCAATTCCTCAAGCGGACACTATACGCTACCTCGGACTAATATTTGAAAGAAGGATGACCTGGGGCCCACACGTCAAAATGAAAAGAAAGACTTTGAACAAGCGACTGAAAATTCTATACTCCCAGTTTTCTAAGTCAAAATTGAAAATTAGATTAACACTAAATACATACACTTACCTGCTCAAATCCATTTGGAAATACGCCTCACAGATTTACGGTTCAGCAAAAAAGACTAACTTACAAAAACTACAATCCTTTCAATCTAAAATTTTAAGACTAATAACTGCAGCTGTCTTGTATGTAAAGAACAAGACTTTACATACCGACCTAAAACAACCAACCATTGACCTCTTTACTCCCGATTTCATCTTAAACTACACGGACATCACAATGGACTTATCAACGACATGGTCACGGCTGAAATGCTCATCAGAAGGCGAATAGTAAAAGTTTAAGGTAGAGAGAATAGGTAACACGAGAAGAATGATACCTATTAATCGAAAGATATCATTATACTTCATTATGACAATTGATTAAGATAAGATATTAGTTTAGATTTTAGTTCTAAGCCAACGGCCCAAAACATACAAACGTATCTATTTAACGTTAAGAGTATTGAAAACTATGAAGATGACACAGATCCAGGATGAAGAGCATATTTCGAGACGCCGTAGTAGTGATCATTCATGAGGGATTGTTGCCGAGCCAGATTGCCACACCACTTAAACCACTCTTAGGGAAGATTGCAATCCCCTTCAAGAGCTTCAAGATAATTTCAGGTCTCTCAAGAGTGTCTTTAAATTGAAATAACGCCAACTTAATAACAGCATTTCTGCAGAAGACGTACCATCGGTTTTAGGAGTTGGAATAGTAGTAGGGCAGTAACTGTATTTTTTTTTATTAGTGCTTTCTAAATTCATTAATGGACTTGGTTGCTTCTTTGGCCCAGTTTAAGTTGACTTCAACTTAACCAGGAGAAATAAAGGCTTATTTCTCATTTTAAGACAATTTATCTATTGGCAGCAATCCAATCGGATAAAATGTTCAAAAATATAAATAGGAAATAATCGAATTCAGTTACAGAAGCTGTGTAAATTATGGAGGAAACAATTTCAAATTAATTTTATATTATAAGGATATAATTGTGAGGTACCTAACACAAAGTCTCTGAAATACTAGTTGAAAATTTTTCATACAACCTTTGGACAATTAAGGCGATTAAACAAAAACATGACATTAAATGCAAACAAATATAGCACATCTTACATCACCAGTCAAGAGAAACATCAACTTTCAACTAATCGCTCCAAAAAGAAGATTCAGGATTTAATTTTTTTTCTCATGTATAAGGCTCCTTACTTCCGAAGAATAAAAAATTATATATCGAATGACGTTTAATCGATTCTTGAAGGTATCGTAAAAGAAAAATAATAAAATAGTGATTAAAGAAATAATAATTACTTTTAAGGATGTTTTATTTAAATAATTCTTTCTTGACTGTCCTTACATTTAGTAAGTGTATATGCTTTATAATTAAAAAAAGGAAATTATGATTGCTTAAGTATTATTAGGCTCCGATAACTTCGATAATTCCATTTTTATGAACTTTACGACCAGATTCTCCAACCACCTTCCTAGATCCGCCAGTGACATATAATTTTTATTTCATATGTCTTTTTTTAGACTGTTAACATATGCTAGTAATTAATTTCTATGATTTACACATGTTATAATAAATGTTTGATAATGATCCTTGCTTACTCTTTAAACTTACAAAATACCTAAATAAGTCGGACAATCCAAAATTCTTCGTAAAATCCTCAACGCTCCTTACTTTGTCACAAATAAAATCATCCATAAAGATCTTAATGTTCCATATGTTTCCGATTTGGCCCAATCCGGATACCTATCCTTCCATAACAAACTGCAGAACCATCCGAATCCTCTCGTTTCAAACCTTGCTTCCTCCTCGATCCCTGATAATCCTCCGAAGCGTCTGAAAAGAAGATGGCCTCGGGACCTTCTAATATAGAAATTTAATTCGAGTTCTACCAATGGGTAGTTTCTCTTCATGTTGTACATGTCATGTTACCAATGTCACATTTACTTATTGTATTTTCCATGTAATACAGTTGTAAATCTCAATAAAAAATAAAAAAAATAAGTGGGAAGTAACAATGGAGGAGATGGGCTGGAAGGGTAATAACATATCTGGAGTTGACCACATATATGTTTTATGTCAAACAATTAAAAGTAAAAATAACCGATAATAATAAGGAATCCTTCGTAATAGCAATAGTTAATAATGAAGAGTTTTTCTTTATGATAATTACTATACTTTAACGCATATCTGGTTTCTGCGAACCTCGAATGGCCAATTATTAGAACTTTTATGGTTTTAGTAATTGATTTTATTGATTTTTAAATTAAACTATTTCTGTTTTACTGGCATTAAAACTTGCTTATTGGTAGATTCAATGGAGTTAATATCAGTAATAAAAATGTTTAAAATATTTTATGAGTGGAAAGTACATTCTTTTCCTATTTTAATTACTTTTAGTGTTAATTTCGCTTCACACGATATGGGCATCTTAACTTATTTTATTAGAAACTAAAAGTAAGTGGGGAAAAACACTAATTTGAAAACCACCTTAACTAAATTTGGCCGAAAATGAGTTAAGTATGTATTTGGATTAGTTCCTTCATGTCCAATCGACATAAATATGTTTCCAAAACGTTTTGATGTTAAAAAAAAAATATATATATATATATAGGAAGGAGATTATTAGCAAAGAAAAGTGGTTAGTTTTTTTTATTTAGAATCAATGTGACCAAGGGTGCCCGAAAGGAGGTTTCATGGCGCAAGTTGCGGGATCAAAATTTTTAAGCGGGGCATATTTCATATTTTTACGGTTTTTTTAATTTTTGAGGCACATTTTGACAGGGTTATGAATTTTCGGAATGAAAAGTTTCATACTCAGAAACAAGGAGAAAATAAGGAACAGGCCGCAGCAAGTGTAGTTCTGTATGATATAAGATTTTTCTAATTCTATCATAGATTGCTCTGTTTTTAAGAAAATATATTATCCAAGTCTCTCAGAGACTTTAACGGTGGATAAGAACGGAAAAGCGAGACAACACGTTATGAATTCGGCGAGTAGTTCTGATTGAAAGTTCATGATTCTTAGATATTTTTTTTAAGCATCTAAAGTTATAATAATTTATACCTTTAACGATAGTAATAATTATTATAATGCCGAAACAGAAATTTTGAGTTCAACATACAACCAACAGATGAATGTAGAAACAGATGTCCCTTCAGATCTCTACAGTCTTTTATATTCTTTTGTCCGCAAACATTTAAACTTTATTACTAACTTTCTCTCAAAATTAATTCCTGAAATCATATTTGTTTCGTTTTAATTCATAATTTTCTTTTACCGAAGGATATTACAGTATAAACGAAAGACTTACACGCAAGCTATGTTCTATCCGTTAAGAATTATTTCTTATTATTATGCAAGGGTCCTTTAAAATTAAAGACATTTTTTTTTAAGTAAAAGAATACCTTATAAAAGAGACCGACTAGATATGGGGCGAAGTGGAAGCCGGTGCTATACCGTGGGAGTGAAAGCTAGGTGGAAGTCAACACCTCAAGTATAAGGAGCAATATCGGTGTCCGCTAACACCGGTGTCATTGGATATAGTATAGCTCTTGTATCCGTGTCTTTTTCATCTTATACAGGGCCTATTAGTCTTAGTGGCAGCTTACCTAAGGCAATCGCCCACGAACGGGATGATTCAATTATTAAATTTGAAGTACCCATACATTGCAGATGAGAAAGGTTTCTAGTATTTGTTACTACTATTAATTTTTTTTTTTGCAATATAAACTTTGTAGTCATACTTTTTCTTTTAATATTGATCCTAAATTTCTTATAATCCGCTGTACCGACCCGTTTTTGTCAAAATATTGAATTATCTAAACCTCGTGAATGTATTCATCATATTGCAACCTACAATTATTTTATCAACATCATTTCCCATAAATCTGGCGTTTTATCATTAAATTAATTAATTTATTGAGGTGCTTAATACTCATGAATGTTTATGTGCTTTCCACTTGAATCGTAATCACAAAATAATATTAATCGCATAATCCAATCACAAAATCGAAAAGAAATGTAGCTTAAAAGATGTTGAGCTATTTAGCATATATAACCTCGTTATTTTGACATGAAGGAGGTGGAGGTCACATCAAACGGCCCCATGTTTTTGTGGATCGCATTTTTTATCCATTTTGTGATCAATTATCTTACAATTCAAGTGGAAAGCAAATGAGTGTTCATGTATTTTCATTACCTTATTAAAAAGTAAAAGTTTCCAATCTACGGATTGAAAATTTCCCGTGTTCATGAATTTTCATAAATTAAAAAGTTTAAGATGAAGCAATTTACGAAGTTTTAGGCAGATGTTAATCATTTGATAAATACGGCGCGCATTTATCAGAGAAATTTTTTAATATTTTTGAGGGGGCACATTTTGACAGAGTATGAAATTTTTGAGAGGAGCAAATTTCGGCAGGTTCGTGAATTTTTGGAATGGAAAGATCTAAACTAAGGACAAGAGAAAAACAGGGAACAGAACGCAGCAAGTGCAACTGTATGTGATCTACGATCTTTTAAATTTTACTTTAATTTGCACTGTTATTAAGAAGGAAAGAGAAATAAAATATCTTGGAAAGGGGAGGAGGAAAGTTCTTGCGACATCGAACTTAGGGGGAGGGGAATGGACACCCTGCGGCGGATTATTATGTACGAAAACTATAACATGATATGCAGCGTATTAAAGATAAGAATGTGTTAATTAGGGACATTTTATCTAATTGTAAGAATATATTATAATGTAATTTATATTTAAAAAATGATAACATTTATGGTTATAATATTACAATACAAGAACATCAAATTAGAAAAATATATATGATAAATATTTTATTGTGATATTCCAATATTCCTTATCATGTTAAGTTGGATTTGTTGAGCAACTAGCTCCTAACTACTGGTAATACGGGCAACGAAATTCCAGTTCCGGAAATAATAATAATTATCATTGTTTTGTATTATAATAATACTATTATATTATAAAATGTATAAAATATCATAAATGAAAATTCTCAAATTAGAACAAAACGATTAAGAATCACATATATCTATGATATATAAATGTAAACATAAATATAAATATGATATATAATTATATTTATTTATTGATTTTTAAAATTTTCTTTTATATACACAAATCCATATGCATGTTAATGTATTTGGTTTGCATTTTTGCATTCAGGAGTGCACAATGTTAGTTTATAGATATTGAGGAAATACGATGCTTATTACAAGAGGGCTTCATGGCGCAAGTTGCGATATAAAAATTTTTGCGAGGGGCATATTTTGATGGGATTTTGAATTTTTGAGGAGGGCACATTTCGACGAGATTATGAATTTAAGAAATGAAAAGTTTCAAACCAGAAAACAAGAAGAAAGCAAAGAACAGACCGAAAAAAGAAAAGAAAGTGTCATTGCAACTTATTATTTCTAAAATTCTACTTTAGCTTGTACTATTTTTAAGAAGGTGAGAGCAATCAAATATCTTGGTAGAAGGGGGGATAGGCAGTTCATGCGCCATCGACCTTGCGGGAGATGGGCACTATTATTACTTTCATTTTGATTGAACAAACTGAATCATTCTTGATTATAGATCCTGAATATCTTAGAAATTAGAGTCTTATTCGTGCTCATTAAGTTTTTCTTTTTTAATATTTTATCATAATATTTAATTATTTTGTTTTAAACATATTTTTCATAAAAGATGATCTTGGAAAAGAGATTATAATAAGTATTAGTAGAAAAAGGTCTTTTTAGTCTCGATAAATAATTGCTTTATTTCAATTTTATCCAATTTTTTGTCTCTTCAGAAATTTTCAGGGATAATCTTATTTAACATGTAATTTAAATTTTCATCTGAAAAAAAAATATACAAAAATCTTTGAGAGGATTTAATATTAGAATTTACAATTACTCAGAAAGATTTTCGTATATTTTTTTTCAGATGAAAATTTAAATTACATGTAAAATCAGATTATCCCTGAAGATACCTGAAGAGGCGAAAATTTGGATAAATGTGGAAATAATGCAATTATTTATCTAGAGTGAAAATTCTTTTTTCTACTAAAACATATTTTTATATGTTATATTAATTATATTTATTATATTAATATTAATTATATATCTTCTATATTAATTATATTAATTATATTTATCGACTATTTATTTCATTATGAAATGAAATGAGGAAGAAATTGCAACGAACATTGGGGTAAGGGTCTCAGAATGGCCAGCTTAGAAAACAGACTTTTTTCAGTCACTTAACATGTATTCTTCGGCGGGTCGAAAATAAAATGTTGACACTCCTACTTTTATTATTAGCTAATAAAGAAAAACTATTAGCTAAATACATATATAATATAAATTACCTTATTCAATGTTCTCAAGTTTTCATAAATAACGAGCATCACTTACCTGAAACAAAAAAACAAAATATTAAATAATTGCATCGATCAAGTGATTAGTAAACATTCTGTAAAATAATAAAACATAAAGATCTAAGTTATATATTTTATTGGCGATGAATTTATATATTAAAGGTTACGACATTTTTTTAATTTTGTTATTAACACCTTAAATAAATTAAAATTAATAACTAATTTTAAATTAGTTATTAACACTTGCTGGTCGTAATTTGCAATTTTATAGGCTCAAGGGTAATAAAATCTGTATTTGGTGAAAATAATTAACTTACAATATTATGATCTTAACTAAATATAAAACAAGGAGGTCCACTTATGGAGAGAAAATACACTTAAGTCCAAAATCTTTCTTTACCAATTAGTGCTTCAAGGAATTCATCCGCCCAAGAAAGAATATAGGGTCATCAGGTCGGGGGTACCGTTGGAAATTTGCAGCTTATTCAGAAGTCCATTAATAGTTAATACTATTAACGGAGAGCTGCATTCCAAAAGAATATTTTCTTTTAAACATAATTAGTTTTCTAATGTTTGTGATGATATATTCTATTATTTTTAGGAGGTATCTTTCTGTTTCCAAAGTCTGTAAATAGCTGTCATGTAGAAGATAGTCCTCTAAGAGGTGGCTTATAGTCAACAGTATGTTTCTGACCTGGCCCAATCCAGATACCTATCCTTCCATAACAAACTTCAGAACCACCCAAACCCTCTCGTTTCTAAACTTGCTTCCTCCTCGATCCCTGACAACCCTCCGAGGCGTCTGAAAAGAAGACGGTCTCGAGATCTCCTTTTGTAAATACATTTTTAGAGTGCTACCAGTGGGTAGTTTCTCAACAAGTGGTTTCATGTTATTGAATTCTTGCGTTCACTGAATATATTTTTATTTTTAATACAGCTGTAAATATCATAATAAAAAAAATTAAATAAAAACTCATTGTAGTATTTTTTGATAAAACAATAGTAAAATCATTGCCAATTTCGTTGTCTGCGTTTATAAATACTCTCGAGGTCAATTTAAACAGTTGTGTAAAGATTCTATAAATAAACAGCAGTGAGATTAATGTTCCCACTGCCACAGTTTGCATTAAAATTTTATTTTAAGCCACCTCGTGTTTTCTAAATATCTTATGGATTACAATATTGATTGAGAGATTTTTAATGATTTCAAGTCAAATTTCGTTTAAAAATAGCGTTTAATAGTGATTTTAGCGTTTTTTGTTGCTTGGATTGGATAAAACTCCAAGAATAAATTTTTAAACAACAAGAAGCCTGTTGCAGTTATTATATCGGTATAGCTTTTAAGTGTTTTTTTCCTGATGATAAATATTATCTTGTCAGATTATAATTAATTCACATGCGCCATAAACGATATGGCTGCCTGAACAACATATTAATTATAATATTAATTCAGAACCCAAATAACTATTTACCCGGAAGGGTTTACACATTAATCCCATCCGGCCAATTATTGCTTATATAAAAGTCCATTTGCTTACAACACTAGCCATTAGATTATTGACCTATAGGATATCCCATCATAATAGAGAAAGGGTCTAAGATTTTCAATCCCACAACATTCCTATGGAAGAGGCCCTCAAGTTATGTGCGGTAGACCACTAAGTATTCGCTGACCGCTCCGTGCGCCTCAAGTCCGCGACCCACTTGCGCCCATCACCTTGCGCCTCCTTATAGGACTGGGTTCGCGAATAGAATATTATACGGAGGGTTTCACCCGGCACCCTTTGAAGAATATCAAGCTAGGCTGAGTTTGCATAACCCGGCCCTTATAGGGAACTCGCTTGGGGTCCTCTCTTTATCCTTTTCAACTAATTGGTGGACGCTTGTCATGCCAAACGGAACATCTGCATAAACATCTGTGTAGGTATCCTCATTATGTGATCTCCTGAATATTTATAGGAGGGGAGGATATATTCGGATGTCTTTTTTATAGTGGGAATAACGATCCTGCTTTGTATTATGCGGCATGTTTTTTTTTTGTTTTTTTATGACGCGGAACGATCGCGTAACTCAGTTTTCTTTACATCAGGAAAAATATTTAGCTTAAAGTTTTGTGTTTAAGGTTTTGATTTTAGTTCATATATTGTTAACGCATGCAGTATAAGTAGTGAAATTTTAAAACGCATTTTGTTTATTTTTTTCCTCAAAATATATAAATATTTTTTCTTTTTAAATCTATGAGGCTTTCTGTGATCAAATGTTATTTTTTTCCTTTAACTTCCAAAACCTACTGACCATTGCATTTGAAAATCAAAATAGTACATTTCATAAAATTGACAAGAGAGGTTTTTAATAGTATTTGCTACTTATAATTTGGTTAAAATAAAACATATGAAGAATTGTTAAAAGATTGTAAAATAGTATGTGCTCTCAATAATATAATAATATATATATACTTGATATATAATAATAAAAAAAAATACTAAAAAGAAAAATACTAGACGAATACTAGGAACCAACATACAGAATGTAAGTGCGTCAATCAGTAAAGACAGTACATTTATATATTAGAAACTGTAAATTCCAAAGGAATGGTACCTCTGGCCTGATGTTGGGGTACGTAGCACCAAAATTTTAAATAAATATATCACCACAGCATAAATGGTATGAGCATCTGTTTAATATTGTTTATAAATATATTTTAAAATATTTTTGAATAAGTTATTATTCATGACTACATTAAAAAAACAAAACAAAATAACAGCTGGAAAGAAGCTATTGGAAGAGATGATAATAGTCCCTCAAATCAGGACTATGTGTTAAGAAATATATTTGTAATATTACAAGAGTAACTATAATTCAATTAATTAAAGCAAACGAGAATGATAGATCAACAAATTTAGCAAGTTCTTTTAATATTTTTTGTTTTTTTTTGTAAAATATGTTTAATAAAATAATATCAAAATCAAAATATTTTTTATGTCTGTTTATAGAAATATTATCAGGAAGGAGAAGAAAAAAACCTAGACATTTTAAATTACACTGAATGAAGGTCAGAAAACAATACCTATAAATTAAAAATTACAAAATTTTCTCATGAGCTTCATAATTTTAAAACACTTACGTAATTCCCAAGCCAGCCACAGCGCGTTACAAAAAGAAATAAATAAATGAAACATTTGAAAAAATAATAAATTTCCTAGAAATCTATAAAATTTCAAAAGAATGTTCAAATTAATGTATTAAATTTAGAATCCAATTTTTCCTTGGTAGAGCAAGGAAGTTCATGAATAAAGTAATGAGGTGGTTTGAATTTCTGATCATTGGATGTTGTTATTAAGGTATTTACAGAATTTAAAAAAAAAAACATAAAAATAAGAGCCTAAACATAATACAATATGGAACTATTTTAAATTTATTTAATTCAGATATTTACTTATAATTGTATTTGTTAATATTTAAATTTAAAGTTTATAGTAAAAATTGACGTAAAATTATTTTTAAAATTCTAATAGCTAATACGATTAGTAGATTTTTATTTTGGACACCATCCAGCTTAAAACCCGCCTTGTTTAAAAAGAAAAATTAAATTCAATGAACCAAATTATAAAAAAAAAATTTAAACAAAATCTTAACGTTAAAAAAAATTTGAAATGAATCGTTCGATACGTGTTCCCATCCCAGAAATACATTTCTGGTGTTTAGAATTAATTTCAAAGTATGGATAATTTAATTGTATATTATGGAGTAGATTCAAATATTTAATTTGGAAATATTGCACGTTCTGGGTCTAGATATATATAAAATAATCTATATTACATCTATAAATGTTATATTTAAGAATTTTACTAATTTGACTACATTGATCATAGTGAACTGCCTTTAGTTCTTAATAGGGGCCTTACAATTTATTAAATATTTTTTATAACTTTGAAGGTTCAACAGAAAATTAATGATTCGGATTTTCTGAAATGAAAAAAAAAAATATTAAGAAATAGTAAAACAAAGAAAATTTCATATGGCTTTATGCCAAAATGCATTAAAGTTTCACAACATATTGTAGTATAACACTGTTGTATATGACCCAACTAAGTTAAATAATATAAAAGGAAAATAAGAAAAGATAATTATATCTTTCGAACTTTTTGAATCGGAATATACTTAAGACTTTCGAACTTCATTGTTAAATATTAAGTTAATTTCGGGCACAATTTTTTTAAGTATGATAAATGAAAAATATTCTTAAATTTTCTGACCTGCCATAAAGATAAAAGACTAAATTCTTCACAGATGAGACTCCAACACAAGTGGAAGATGGTTGCTGTCATCTCAGCGAGACCGAATGATCGACTGAGCCAAGACGGCAAACGCATTGCACAACAGGATATATTCTCCGCTAACCACAGGGCATGCGGCTGCGGAACATAAAGAGTAAGCTTTCTGGTTTGAGGATGTCACGGTGCCATCTTTTGAAGGAGGTGGACCTAAGGGCGTTGGGTGAGTTATCAGGTCCAAGGATTCACAGGATATCAGTAACCATTCCGTAACGTAATAAGAACCGAACAAAAAGAAAATAGGAACTGTTTCGTTTCGTTTCGTTTGTTTCGATGTCTAGGCGCAAAACATCCAGGTCATCAGAGCCCGATCAACTAAATAACACTACTTTTGTACTGTTTTGATGGTTGGTACAAAAAATAAGAATAAAAAAATAAATAAAAGGATTGATAGATTAAATTAAATAAATAAAAATAAAAATAGACACTTACAGATAATAACATAGAATAGATAAATAAATAAGCTTTTAAAAAATATAGTCAATAAATGATTGGAATTGATGGAAATGATAAATGATGGAACAAATGAACTTTTAAAATGTAATAAAGTAAATAAAAATAATAATAATAAATCTGCAAAGGATCGTTAGTTATAAACTTGTCATATATGTTGTTTAAGTCTTTCATTATCTAGGAACTTGATAACTTTGGTAACGATTTCTTCTTCATTTCCCAGGGATGCTGATATATTCTGGAGTATTCCGAGATATTTAACCTTGCAGTGTAAAAACGGATCTCTTCCAAAACATGTTTTATAAGATCTTTTGTTATGAGGTGGAGGTGTGTCGGTCTAGTATGTCCGATCCTCAGCCGCGTGAGGACGACCTCTTCTCTACGACTACTGCGTTGGTAACTGTTTATTTGAAATGGAAATTAACTGTCGTTATCAAAAGTAAGAAGCTTGACATTAGCAGCGATACAAGTATCTTCAAAACGAATAATGCAACAATGATTTTTAATAAAAAACGAATAAAGTAAATAATTTTAAGAACTTGCAGTAAAAGATTTCAATAAAATAAAAAAGTCAAATTTTAAAATATCATACATTGCCTAATAATAAAAAGTTAGCGATGAATGAACGGGCACTTAAATTTCATAAAATTGGCTATTTGAACAAGAAATCCATATGAATATTTCCGGCACGAATACTGTCATTCTGCCACATCCAGGCAGTACTGACGAACATAGGTATAATAAAACTCGTGACAGAAAGACTTGAACAATCAAGCATCGACCAGTAATACTCTCATGCTCACAATAAATAGCACAAATATACTAACAAATAAAGGACTAAAAGGAGTTGGATGAGAAATATTTAGTGAGTGAAATATGAAAACTGATTGAAATCCATGGAAACTGATTCAAGATAGGCTACTGACACTGTCCATCACCATGCCTCATACGTCATGTTTTTCAAAAACCAGTTCTTTAATTACAATATGACAGGTTGAATTGAAAATATTTGGAGGTTAAAAAATAAACAATTATACAGACTTATCAAGCAGTTCAATTCTGTGTATCTCGACATACGCTAGTCTTTACTGTAGGCACCAGCAGGTAAGAAATATGGAGGGGAGGGGCAAGGTTAGAGTAATACGACAATAGTGTTCAATGTGTGAGAGGGGGGGAGGGGAGGGTGATAGAGAACGCCACACATAAAGGAGTAACGTATGAGTAAATAGTTCATTAACTACAATATTATATAATTATCAACAAAACTTTTTTGAACTTTTTGTGAGTTATTTTTAAGTAGATAACTGTCAAATATTGGATGGGCTGGCGAACTTCATAAAATATTAGGATGACAGAATTTTTTTTAATTTACTGCAGGAGTACATATCCCCCTCAAGGTCGATGGTGCATTATCTTCCCTCGCACTCTCCTCTCTAGATGTTTTATTGTTCACCTCTTCTTAAAAACAGTGCAAGCGAAAGTAAAATTTAAACAATCGTAGATCGTATATAATTACACTTGTCCCTTTCATGTTTTCTCTTTGTCCCTTGGTTTAAAAATTTTCATTTTGAAAATTCATAACCTCGTCGAAATACCCCCTTCCCGAAAATCTAAAAAAAACCCTTCAAAATATGTTTTCCTCAAAAGTCTCTATTACGCCTTCACGTTTTGCACGTTTTTTTTTTGTTTTGAACCTTCTTTATTTGAACTAAATTAAAAAAAATCACAATATATAAGTTATCACAATATACGAAATATACAAATATACACATCTTGCTTGGTCTATTTGTATTCTATTTAGTGGATAGAGGGGACCCCTGAGCCATCGTTATATCATTACGACTTCAAACACCCTTCTAGCCACACTAGATTTAATACAAATTTAAAATGCTCAATCGATTTTAGTTTACGAGAAATTAATTAACGATATTTATTTAAATCCCAAGGGTTAAAACATGCTTATATATAACGAAAAAGAATTATGTATGAATTCCTAGTTTAATTATTTATTATATTAAATATTTACATGTCAGTTTCATTACTATTAGGCCATTTTCTGATTGCCTACAGTTTATTGCCAGATGTAGGTAAACATTTGAAGATATAAAACAAACTGATACGGGAGATGAAGTACTGCAACTATTAAATTACTTTGCGAGGTGGATTGCGCAAACTGACACAAACGCAACCATCACAAACACAAATAGGATTTGTTATGGTAAAGACGGCACACCTGTGACCCGGCCTATATCCTTTGTCGGGAGGCTGAACGTCAACAGGTTTAGCCAGCCGGGCCCCCGCGACCCACTTCTCGTCTCCTCTTCCTTCTTCACTGCTTTGTAGCCAATAAACAATGCTTTCGTAGATCGGTAGATGTTAGTTTCCATTAGTTCCTTTATTCATTATGCAATTCATGTAGATCATTTAACCTTAATGTTTCCTAACATGAATTATTTTTTTCTTATTGAGTTCCTTTTAACCACTTATCTAATAAAACAGGTACAAGTAATATTTAATGAGAATGTATTTACCATCTTGTTCTGTAACAGTTTGCCATCTTGGAAGTCAAGAGAATATGGTGGGTGAGGAATATTTTGCCATCCTCAGTTCTTCAATGTTTTCAATGTTTGTTTTACAACATGAGAACTCGCATTGTCATGTTGGAATAAAATGCTTCACTTGACAAGTGAGGGACATTTTTCCTCAATCCCAGCTTCAATCGATCCAACTGAACACCGAAGAGATCTTTAGGGATAATTTGTTTAAGATCAAGTAATTCAGGATATATGATTACTTCCCCATCCCACCAAACTGGTGGAGAGTGCCCAGAGATCAGCATATGCTATTCTCAGTACCGAATACCAAGTATTTTACTCAAATAGAATCACTATTCTGAATTCAATCATTATTTAAATTTAAAACAAGTAATTAAATTCTTTGGTACTCAAAAAAGATCAGTATTTGATTAAAATACTTCGTACTCAGCATTACTTTCCATTTACTTTCCTGTGGACAGGAACTTGAATAAAGTCGTTGAAGTGAAACCGAGGTGTTGGCTTATTTCAATTTAAAACCAAACCATTTTTTTCAGAAAAAAATACACAAAATTTGGTTCAAGATGGCAAACTGTATAGAACTAAATGTTCAATACGTTTAAGATTGAATTAATTTATTGATTTTATCCTACCTCTTATATTCCGGAATTTAATACCGCCATATTTCTGAGATGACCTGATAAATATAAAAATAAAAATAAGAATAAATATTTTTAACTATATCGAAAAAATTATTCGATGTACAGAAATATCGATATATCGCGCCTCTATATTTTTCATCTTTGATAAGAGTAGGTTTTTACAAGTGGATTAATTTAAGCCATAATTTATTTTTCATTATGAAGAAGATATTCAGTACTTACTAAGAAAAAAAAACTCTGTTTATTAGTGTTGTTAAAATATAGGTTCTGGTGCATCCATATTTCAGAATTATCAAAAAAATAATTTTGTTGATATATTTCGGTTTATTACTTTAATGAATTGCTATTAAAATCGTCTATTTCATCACACGTAATACCATATATACATTTAACCTTCATATATTTATCTTTATTGTTGATCAAGGATTGTGAAATGGTTCAATTTATTATTATTTTTCTTAATTTTTTCAAATCATTTTTATGTTTATTCTCCAGATAAATCCAATTCACGAACAAGATTTCATTACAGTGTATTCTCTTAAGTACACTTCAATGGCTATTGTGGCGATAAATTTATTTATTTTTACTTTACTAGTGATTTTTACTTCAGTGAATTTAGCCGACTGAAATTAAATCCAGATAACTAATATTAGATTCCGAGATTTGAAATACGTTATGGAATATACTACAGGACTTGAACTAGGATTTTCGAAAGGAGAAACAAGCTTCAATTTGTGTCCTTCGTCGGAACTACAAATAACATGTATCATTTTTTTTAACAGCTAAAAATTTTTTTGAAAATCCCGTTTAGAATATTGGGCATTGGTTACCGTGATGAAGAACAAAACTTAGGCAGAAACTTCGGCACACAATAACATAAATCTTTCTGTTTCTTTATTAATTCTATGTTTATGATCAGCCATGAAATATTAAATTATTCTTTGGAATGTATTAATAAAATATGATAATGTGATTTGAGAGATTTATCCAACAACTTGCCATCTAATTCCTTAATGACTGGATAATCGCAAAATTACTGAAGAGTTTTAATCATACCGAATTAATCACGCTCAGCCAGTTCAATTGAGAAAAAAAAATCCAAAGTAATGCAAGATAAAAATACTTGCAGAAGGGTCCCTTAAAATTTACTCTTTGTCCGAAAACAATTCGACAATTTCGTAAAGTCGGCATTCCTCCTTAAACGTTTTTGAATTCTTTGTCGGTCGGTACTGAGGAGCATTCCGACGCCTTTCTGGCACATTCTTGGCGTACTCTCTGGCTCCTTCAAGTTCGGGCATTCTTTGCCATTACATTTCTCGGAGTCGGGTTAATAGGGGCGTTGTAACCATCAAAGTCAACTGTCAAAAAAAAAAAAAAAAAAAAAGTGTGGTTTAAAGCACAAACGATAGAAGTACATTTCCCTCGCTTACAGTATGCAGGTCCGATTTTTCGGATCAACACTCACTGAAAATACTTTCAGATGTTTGAGATTCCGGTTTCCAGTGCTTTCTAACCTAAATACAAACAGACCCCCACGATGGCTAGGTTTCTAGTAAATAAGGGACAATGTAGAATTGGACGCTCGTGACCGGAAACGAACCAGGTCAGCCGAACCCCAACCCTCTGTTTCCTCGACCAGAGAAAGAGAGAGAGGTGTCAACCCGCTAGGAAAAGGAATTATCTTTAGCCAATTAACTGTACACATCCACCCACCTCAAGTAGCGTTAGGGTTGTGACCTCTGGATTGTTCCTGATAATAGCATTGCCGTACAGCCCATCGACAATAGGTAATTAGGGACCTGACCCTTCATTAAGAGGAGGGGTAACATGGGAACGAAAAGTACTGTTGGTATGCAAATAAATCGATTTGACAACTTACAAGTAAATTTATAAATTCATCATTCGAAAAATTACACAATTATACATTGGCGTACCATTCAAAAATGACGCTTAGCGTTGAGCGTCCTTCTCATAAATTATCTTAATTTAAAAAACAGATGCAATAAATAAAACATAATTCTAACAAAAAATATTTATTTTCTATCTTAAGACGAAAAAAAGTAAATTTATAGGCGTTTAGTCCCCTAAGAATAATTATAATGTACAACAAGACATTATAATATTTACCATTATCAAAAAGTAATTAGTTAACATAATATAATAATCTAACCTTAAAAATAAATGAATTAAGTATAACTAAACATATTAATTTGTATACAAATATATATGAGTGTGTTCACATATTTGTTCTGATTAACAATATTGATAATATACAAGTAACAGTAAGATAGCACTCAAATGAAGGTGACAGCTCTTAAATACGAAATTTTATGCTTACATGTATTCGGAAGATTTATTGCCGAGGAGGTGGATGAATAAATATTGTTTAAATGAGGTTGAGGAAGAGGATTTGCGTACGAAGATAGGTAAGGAATTCCAAAAACAAGGTAGAACGCATGATAAAGGATTTTTTAAAGGAAAGGTTCTATGAGAGGGAACAAAGAAGTTTATTGACTGGGATATCATGTTAAACGAATGAACAGAGGAACAAGGAGTAAACAAATGAAGAAGGTAAGTTTTGGTTGTAAAGTTTCGGGAAAGGAATACAGCTGGGAAATATTTCAGAAAACTGCATAGAGTCACTTCAACTCCATAATAATGGGATACGTAATTTATTTTGATTCTCAACTTATATCCGAAAACCGGAGAGCAACTTACATTTGAAAATAAGTTCACAAAACCTTAATAATTACAATTGTATCTTCCTGGTCTTCTGGGACGCAAAACAGTTCGATGAGGTTTTCGAAATCAGTTTTATCCGTTTCTTCTCCTTTTACACTGAACGAAAATATACGAATAGTATAAGTCTTAACATACTGAATGATCACATACAACTTCCGATGGATACAACAATTGTGAGCCAAATTTGAAAGGAAATTCGTGAATTTGTAAATTAGCTTTCATTCTTATACTGCACAATAAATCAAAGGAGTTCTTCAAATTTTTTCTCACTTCACTGTTCAACATGAATACTTCAAAGAGATATCATTTTTATTTTAGGGTAATGCTAGTATGTACAAAAGTTCCTAGGGTGTGATCAGAAAAGGCATACAAACGGCAAGAATTCTGGGAAACTTTCAATTTTGGCAAAATATTTGAAAAACGGTAAGATCATTTTGGTAAGACCAACCGTTATTATTATTGTAATTTTGTTCAATAATAAATAAAATATAAAAAATAGCGTTCATGTAATATGCTATAAAAATAAACATTTATTAATGATGTAGAGTTGGTTGACCGTTGATATGATATGAGAAGGAATTAGTCGAGGGTGCGGTCAAAAAAAATAAAAAAAATTAAAATATATAAATAATTTTAATTTTTGCCGACGTTTCGACCCACTTTGCAGGTCGTCTTCAGGGCTACAAAAGATACAAACATGTTGAAAAAATAAAAATAAAATAAAAAATAAATATAAGTATATATAAATTACGAAGAAGTTGTCAGATACAGAAATAAAAGATAAAGAAAATAAATACATGATAAGAAAATAGATAAAAGAAAATAAATACATGAATGTTAACGAATAAATGAATGTTAACGAATAAATTGATTGAAAATTGAATAACTATTGTTACAGTAAAGTTAAAATATGGATAAGATAACATAATAATAAGATATCAGTGGATAACAAGCAAGTGGAGGTTACCTTTAATTGTAAATAAACAGATAACGGGACCAAAGGTTAAGAAGTGAAGAAATTGAAAGATTAATAGGGTAACATTAGTGTAATATTGTTGGGATAGATTATTAAGTATAAATAACTCTATAAGAAAACAATAATTTTAAAAGAATACTTTAAAATGTAAGAATAAATGTAAAAACAAGGTTATGATGATAAAGAAACAAAAAACAGGTTGTACTATATATAGATGACAATTGACATTTAGTTTTTTGAAAGCGGTAATGGAATGGTAGGCTATATGAAGATAATAATAAGGTGTATAGTTGAAGGATAGGTGTGTTAAGAAAGGAATCTCAATAAAAGTCAAAACATACCGTTGGATGTGGCACTGCGGGAGGCGGTTGAAACACTGGCAGTGTCAAAAACTCTAGTTAGCAGTGTCAAAAAAAAAAGTTCTAGTAAAAATAACCATATATATAATAAATATATATATAATAAATCTATATATATATATATATATATATAATAAATTTTAATAAATATATTTTAATAAATATATATATTTTAATAAATATATATATATATAATAAATAACAATATATATAATAAATCCATCTATATATATATATATACATACACATATATATATATATATATATATATATATATATATATATATAAAAGGAGAAGTAAAAGAAAGTATAAATGGAAGTGAGAAGATTAAATAGAGGTTTATGATCGAGACTTTTTTAAAATGTTGATGATTTGGGAATAGGCGAGTGATAGATTTTGCTTGTCGGTTTTTAAGTTTAGTGGTTTGTAGTCTAATTGAATGAAAACACTTTCCGTAAGTAGTCTTTTGTCGTGGTTAGGTACTGTGGCAAGAATGGAGGTATTGTCAAAGTCAAATGTGTGGTTTGAGGTTAAGGCGTGTTCAGAGAGTTTAGAAGCAGTAGAGTTCTTAGAAGTAATTGAGTATTTGTGTTGTTTGATGCGGTCTTTAAGTTGGTTTTTGGTTTCTCCAATATAGGCGGAGTTACAATTGGTGGTAGAGCAAGGAATGCGGTATACGATATTAGAGCGGTGTTGCGGAGCGATGGGGTCTTTTAGGTTGGAGTAAATATTGGCAAGTTTGTTATAGTTTTTAAAAGCAACTCGCAGGTTGGGAATAGAGGAACGTAAAGATTTTTGAATTCTATCCGAAAGTAAAGGGATGTATGGTAGAGATCTATATAAAGGAATGGGGGGCTGATTTTGAGAACTAGAGAAAGGGATGGAGGATGAGGGGCGGGTTTTGTAGTCAGTAATAAGTTTTTTAATGGTGTTGGAGGGGAAGTTATTAGACAATAGTATCCGTTGTATGCGTCTAGTGTTTGTTTCATGTAGGTAAGGGTCAGATAGAGAAAAACATCGGTGAATGAGGTTTTTGGCAACGTTAAGTTTTTGGTGAAAGGGGTGTTGAGAATAGTAGTTTAGTAATCTGCCAGAGTATGTTGGTTTTGTGTACCAGTCTGTGGATAAAGTATTGTTGGGATGTCTTTTAATGAGAAGATCGAGGAAAGGGAGGGAATAGTTATCTTCGTATTCAACTGTAAAAGAGAGGCGGGGATGATATGAGTTAAAGGCGGAAAGGATGTCAGGAATAGTATCAGGATTGACGATGAGAAGAAGGTCATCGACGTATTTTTTTATAAGAAATATGTCATTAGGAAACTGTGGGGCTATGGTGTTTAGGAGATCATTAAGAACAATGTTAGATAAGTCGGGTGCGAGAGGATTACCCATAGCTAATCCTGCAATTTGATTATAAAATTGTCCATGGAACTGGAGATAACCAGATTTGCAACAAAGTTGTAGGGATTCAATAAATGATGAACGGTTAAGGGAGGTATGAGACTCTAAGGATGACCAGTTATTTTCTACTATAAGAAGGGCTTTATCTATAGGGATGTTGGTGAAGAGGCTTTTAACGTCGAAAGAGACTAGAATGTAATTATCGGGAATGGTTAGGGATAATAACAAATTACGTAGATGAAAGGAGTTGTGGATATCATATGGATTGTCATGACTAAGGATTTGTAAGGATGGGAGTAGAAATTTGCTGAGTTTTAAAGAGGGAGAGTTGATATTAGAAGTGATAGGACGGAGGGGAGTGCCGGGTTTGTGAATTTTTGGAAGACCATAGAAACGGGGAGCCACGGAGTTATAAGAGATGAGGTTTCTGTAAGTAGGATATGTGATTTGTTTAGAGTGTAAGAGGTTTCTGATATGTTGGTTAAATTGGATTTTAAGAGAAGGAGTGGGGTCACGAGTTGTAGGAGCGTATGTAGATATGTCTGATAGGAGTTCAGTCATTTTTCTATTATAGTCTGTGAGGTCCATGATAACTGTTTTATTTCCTTTGTCCGCTTTAGTGATGATGATGTCGTCATGATTTTTAAGGAAGGAGCGTGTGGAAGAAAGATCTTTGAAGAATTGAGGGGAAAAGTTAGAAGTAGTGGATGGGGGGTGTTGGAGATGGTTAGAGATAATGTTAGTTATGGAAACTCGAGATAATTCTTTATTATCATTAGAATGGTGAAAGATCGGATCGTTATAAATATATTCCAAGTCAGTAATAAGTTCAGGGATGAGTTTGGTAGAGGAATTAGGGGTGGAAAAATTCGGACCTAAGCTTAAAATGTTGAGGACGTTGGAAGGAATATCTATGGATGAGGAGTTGTGGACCCAATTATCGTCTCCTTTTGGGTATATCTTATGGACTAACGATTGCTGAAAAATGTCATTAAATTTAGTGGTGAGAATACTTTTTTTCTTTGATCTGGTAGTAATAAAGATAGTGGAGATAATTTGTGATAGGTTAGTCATGTGTTCGTCAGTCATGATGGTTTGTAATAATTGAGTGATGGCGGAAATTTGTTGGTTGAGGTGATGGATATGTTGTATGATTTCACGGATTTTCAAATTAAGGAGCGATTTTTTGAATTTTAAAGAACAGTTAGATAATTTGGAATTGAGTGGTTTGGAGATAGTAATGTGATTGAGGGAATTAGTGATTGATTTAGGAAAAAGAGAGTTGGAGCGGCATTTCAGTAAAAAAATGCGCTGTTCTAACGTGTCGGCAAGGCGTTTATGGAGCGAGCATAGGTTATTAATGTGGTATTTGTGACTAGAATAAATGGTTTTGAAAAATGAGAAGGATAAATTAGCTTGACTGGGAGCGGAACTTATTAGAGAGGAGGAGTTTAAAACTGAAGAGGTCAATGTGTCATCTTGTGACGAATTGTTAAAAGAAGATGGAGAAGAGTGTGAAGAGAAGTTATTAGATAACGGTGCTGCGTGATGAAAAGTTCTGGAAGATATTTCAAATCTGGTACTGCGACGAGTAGGAAGAACAGAGAGGTTCTGATGTGCGGATGACTGTTGTTGTACATTGTTGGATCTGGTATTAAGTCTGGAACTGCGACGAATGGACTGAGTGTTTGTATCCTGATGTTGACCCCGTGGTAATGTATTCATAATGATGTAGAGTTGGTTGACCGTTGATATGATATGAGAAGGAATTAGTCGAGGGTGCGGTCAAAAAAAATAAAAAAAATTAAAATATATAAATAATTTTAATTTTTGCCGACGTTTCGACCCACTTTGCAGGTCGTCTTCAGGGCTACAAAAGATACAAACATGTTGAAAAAATAAAAATAAAATAAAAAATAAATATAAGTATATATAAATTACGAAGAAGTTGTCAGATACAGAAATAAAAGATAAAGAAAATAAATACATGATAAGAAAATAGATAAAAGAAAATAAATACATGAATGTTAACGAATAAATGAATGTTAACGAATAAATTGATTGAAAATTGAATAACTATTGTTACAGTAAAGTTAAAATATGGATAAGATAACATAATAATAAGATATCAGTGGATAACAAGCAAGTGGAGGTTACCTTTAATTGTAAATAAACAGATAACGGGACCAAAGGTTAAGAAGTGAAGAAATTGAAAGATTAATAGGGTAACATTAGTGTAATATTGTTGGGATAGATTATTAAGTATAAATAACTCTATAAGAAAACAATAATTTTAAAAGAATACTTTAAAATGTAAGAATAAATGTAAAAACAAGGTTATGATGATAAAGAAACAAAAAACAGGTTGTACTATATATAGATGACAATTGACATTTAGTTTTTTGAAAGCGGTAATGGAATGGTAGGCTATATGAGGCTATATGGTAGGCTATTTTCCCCTCAATTCTTCAAAGATCTTTCTTCCACACGCTCCTTCCTTAAAAATCATGACGACATCATCATCACTAAAGCGGACAAAGGAAATAAAACAGTTATCATGGACCTCACAGACTATAATAGAAAAATGACTGAACTCCTATCAGACATATCTACATACGCTCCTACAACTCGTGACCCCACTCCTTCTCTTAAAATCCAATTTAACCAACATATCAGAAACCTCTTACACTCTAAACAAATCACATATCCTACTTACAGAAACCTCATCTCTTATAACTCCGTGGCTCCCCGTTTCTATGGTCTTCCAAAAATTCACAAACCCGGCACTCCCCTCCGTCCTATCACTTCTAATATCAACTCTCCCTCTTTAAAACTCAGCAAATTTCTACTCCCATCCTTACAAATCCTTAGTCATGACAATCCATATGATATCCACAACTCCTTTCATCTACGTAATTTGTTATTATCCCTAACCATTCCCGATAATTACATTCTAGTCTCTTTCGACGTTAAAAGCCTCTTCACCAACATCCCTATAGATAAAGCCCTTCTTATAGTAGAAAATAACTGGTCATCCTTAGAGTCTCATACCTCCCTTAACCGTTCATCATTTATTGAATCCCTACAACTTTGTTGCAAATCTGGTTATCTCCAGTTCCATGGACAATTTTATAATCAAATTGCAGGATTAGCTATGGGTAATCCTCTCGCACCCGACTTATCTAACATTGTTCTTAATGATCTCCTAAACACCATAGCCCCACAGTTTCCTAATGACATATTTCTTATAAAAAAATACGTCGATGACCTTCTTCTCATCGTCAATCCTGATACTATTCCTGACATCCTTTCCGCCTTTAACTCATATCATCCCCGCCTCTCTTTTACAGTTGAATACGAAGATAACTATTCCCTCCCTTTCCTCGATCTTCTCATTAAAAGACATCCCAACAATACTTTATCCACAGACTGGTACACAAAACCAACATACTCTGGCAGATTACTAAACTACTATTCTCAACACCCCTTTCACCAAAAACTTAACGTTGCCAAAAACCTCATTCACCGATGTTTTTCTCTATCTGACCCTTACCTACATGAAACAAACACTAGACGCATACAACGGATACTATTGTCTAATAACTTCCCCTCCAACACCATTAAAAAACTTATTACTGACTACAAAACCCGCCCCTCATCCTCCATCCCTTTCTCTAGTTCTCAAAATCAGCCCCCCATTCCTTTATATAGATCTCTACCATACATCCCTTTACTTTCGGATAGAATTCAAAAATCTTTACGTTCCTCTATTCCCAACCTGCGAGTTGCTTTTAAAAACTATAACAAACTTGCCAATATTTACTCCAACCTAAAAGACCCCATCGCTCCGCAACACCGCTCTAATATCGTATACCGCATTCCTTGCTCTACCACCAATTGTAACTCCGCCTATATTGGAGAAACCAAAAACCAACTTAAAGACCGCATCAAACAACACAAATACTCAATTACTTCTAAGAACTCTACTGCTTCTAAACTCTCTGAACACGCCTTAACCTCAAACCACACATTTGACTTTGACAATACCTCCATTCTTGCCACAGTACCTAACCACGACAAAAGACTACTTACGGAAAGTGTTTTCATTCAATTAGACTACAAACCACTAAACTTAAAAACCGACAAGCAAAATCTATCACTCGCCTATTCCCAAATCATCAACATTTTAAAAAAGTCTCGATCATAAACCTCTATTTAATCTTCTCACTTCCATTTATACTTTCTTTTACTTCTCCTTTTATATATATATATATATATATATATATATATATATATATATGTGTATTTATTATATATATATAGTGATTTATTATATATATTGTATATTTATTATATATATATATATTTATTAAAATATATATATTTATTAAAATATATTTATTAAAATTTATTATATATATATATATATATATAATTTATTATATATATATTTATTATATATATGGTTATTTTTACTAGAACTTTTTTTTTGACACTGCTAACTAGAGTTTTTGACACTGCCAGTGTTTCAACCGCCTCCCGCAGTGCCACATCCAACGGTATGTTTTGACTTTTATTGAGATTCCTTTCTTAACACACCTATCCTTCAACTATACACCTTATTATTATCTTCATATAGCCTACCATTCCATTACCGCTTTCAAAAAACTAAATGTCAATTGTCATCTATATATAGTACAACCTGTTTTTTGTTTCTTTATCATCATAACCTTGTTTTTACATTTATTCTTACATTTTAAAGTATTCTTTTAAAATTATTGTTTTCTTATAGAGTTATTTATACTTAATAATCTATCCCAACAATATTACACTAATGTTACCCTATTAATCTTTCAATTTCTTCACTTCTTAACCTTTGGTCCCGTTATCTGTTTATTTACAATTAAAGGTAACCTCCACTTGCTTGTTATCCACTGATATCTTATTATTATGTTATCTTATCCATATTTTAACTTTACTGTAACAATAGTTATTCAATTTTCAATCAATTTATTCGTTAACATTCATTTATTCGTTAACATTCATGTATTTATTTTCTTTTATCTATTTTCTTATCATGTATTTATTTTCTTTATCTTTTATTTCTGTATCTGACAACTTCTTCGTAATTTATATATACTTATATTTATTTTTTATTTTATTTTTATTTTTTCAACATGTTTGTATCTTTTGTAGCCCTGAAGACGACCTGCAAAGTGGGTCGAAACGTCGGCAAAAATTAAAATTATTTATATATTTTAATTTTTTTTATTTTTTTTGACCGCACCCTCGACTAATTCCTTCTCATAAACATTTATTGTATTTAGTTTATTGACCGAATCAATTATCAATATTTATCACCTATATTACTATCAAGAGGGCATAGTGATAAGAGAAGACGAGCAAATCAACCTATAAATAAATTAAGATAAAACCAAATTCATGGTAGTGAGCAGAAAACAATACCTCAGTATCAATTATGAGTCACAAAATTATTTGAATTTATCTTCAATCTTTTCTTTCCCATATAATTTCAGTTTTTTTGTTTCTATACATCTCTCCAGTTTTCTGTTACGGAAAGGAATAAATTGTATTAGATATATATTCATTTAGATACAGGCAGGAATTTTTCTTACTCGGTTTCTTGACTGAATTTGCCAATAATTACCAAAATCTCAAGTTACCACAGATGATTTTTTTATTCATCATTGGTAGAGGGTTCAAAGGATATTTTGATTACAATAAGATAGTGGTCGAAAGGTACTTTCCAATGGAAAAAACGAAATTCTAAGATCCATTGATAACTTATCCTATGAAAATAATATTTTTTTTTTTATTCATTAAGAAATAACTTATTTCAGAACTTTTTTGACTCATTTCAAAAAAATTACACAAACAAATCTTTTTTTGAGAATTTAAAAAAACGCCTAAAATATATTTAAATATAATTTGACCCCTGCAATAGAATATAGTGTACAGTTATAAATTTTAGATATAGATATATATATATATTTTTAGGGTTTGTTAAATGATAATACAATCTGCCTTATGAAGGGAAACAAGCATTATGGCTACAAGAGTTTATTGACACAATGTAAAAAAAAAAATAACAGGAAACAAATATAAATAATAAATAAAATATACACAAATAAATAAAAGTAATCTTTTTATTCATACCTATTATATACATCTCTACATTCGCCCAGGGAACTCTGAGCCATGATTTGTCCTCCATGTGGGAAACAAAGCAAGACTCAGACGTTCCCAGTGCTTCTCCAGCCGCGTCACAGGTATTAGAAACCAGTGGGGACTGAAAGAGGGCACTGGAGCCACAGATGCTCAGAACTTGAGTGCAGAAGCCGGCCATGGCCAGGACTCCAAAAGCATATTTACAAAAGGTTTCGGGACCACTGTCGCTTTAATCTTTGAGGAGGATGGTAATGTCCGGATAGGGATTAGTGTTGCCTAAAATCGGTCTTGGTCTTACACTTTGCAAGACCAAGGATACCTAACTGTTGCAAGACCAAGACCAGGACTGGTAAAAAAAATCGATTTTTAAAAATAAATATTAAGGCAAAATAGTTACTAATACTTGCCAATCTTAGTTAATATATGTAAATAGTTGGTATAACCAATATAGTTTTGCATTTAACTCCTCTAATTTTTCATTCGGACTCAGTTAGGTTTCTCCTATCTAAAAAATTACAGAAATATCTCTATAGTGATAAGCTAATAAGTAGCTGCAAGACAGTTGCGAGTCTCTTGCGCAAGACCAAGACCATGACCAAGACTGAGTTTGCAAGACCAAGATTCGTCTCGGTCTCGCATTTGGGCATCAATAATAGGGATAGGAATTGAATAAATCTAATAAAATAATAATTTTGAGATCGTTATGAAGGATCTTTTCCAACATTGGATTTTAAAATTAGTAATATCCTCAAAGTAATATCATATAGCAAATGCTTTATGATTTTTAACATTACTCAGCTTTCTCCTGATAAAACTAAATTGGTGACTAGTAAAGTAGGTACTAGATAATATAGAGGACATTCTATTAGCTTAGCAAATGAGCTAAGGCGAGAACAAGATCGTGAGAAGGCTGGTTCATTAGCGGTTCCATTTCCAACCCACGCTCGCTGGGTGGCCAACCGTTTTTATTGTCTCCTGTCAACAAGGCTCGGGTCATAATATTTAAATATAGAATTTCAGTACAGACTTATCTGCAAACGTCTTCTTCTATCGATAATAAGGATACATATCAACGACCTCAAATTAAGAGTGCCAACTAATTACAACAAATACATATTCGAGCCGAAGTACGATTCGTAAATACACTATTAACAGACAAAAAAACTCCTTCAAGGTGGACAAGACACTAGTACCAAGGTACCAAGGTAAGGTAGTACAAACTTAGACAAGACAAAGTGAATTTTAATAAGCAAGATAAAGTTTCTGTATTGTACTTATAGAAATTGCTTAAGGGAAAAATGTCGATGAGAACATAAATAAAACAGATGTAGAAATACTTACTACATTCCACAGGCGGATATATGGTGGTGGGGGAGGGGGGGCTTTCGGGTTGAAGCCTCTCCCTCCAAAACGGTAAAATGTGACCATGTTTTATAGAAACAAATATTAAAAACTATCTCTTAAAGTATTATTGTTCGTATAATTAAATTTAATAAGACTTCAAGAATCACTTAAACACTATTTCATGAAGGAAGTTAATTGCTTTCTTTTTTTATCAAATTAATTATTGTTGTATATATATAAAAAAAAGTTTTTTATAAAAAAAAAATATCGGTAGTGAAAATGTTTTCCCAATACCATATATTCCGGTGGTATAGACCCACGAAAATTCTCAGAATTGGGGCATTTTCAATATGGAGGTCGACAAGCTTTGTCTATTTAATTAGGTACTAAAAACGTAAATACCCATTTCCTGTTCACTTTAATCGTAAGAGAACTTGAGCACAAAGTCGAGAAAAAAAATGGCCTTTAAAAATATTGAGACGTTTGGCGTGACCTTCGCCCCAAAATTGTCAAAATAACGAGGTTACATAGGTAGAACGCCTCAATGTTTTTGAAGGCCATCTTTTCCCTCGACTTTGTGCTTAAGTTATCTTATAATTAAAGTGGAAAGCAAATGGTTATATACGAGTTTTTAGTACCTAATTAAATAGACAAAGTTTGCCGACCTCCAGATTGAAAACGGCCCAATCCCGAAAATTTTCGTAAATAAAACATTTGTAGGTTACGATGAGGTGAAGCTATTTACGAAGTTTCAGCCGGATGTTAATAATTTTATAATTTGTCTGTAGCACGGACTACAGAGTCAACATTCAAACCTAAAAATTTAATATGTTTCTAAAATTATGAATTTGGATATTACAGGAACCTAGATAAGTAAAATTATATTTCTCTTACTGTTATCTTTGAAATCGAAGATTACTAAAACAAGGAAAGAAAACATCTTTTCATTCTTCTTTTAATGCTTTTCTCATACAATAGATACTTTTTTCCTCATATTCAGTTCTCTCAGCCTTGGGTGTTTTTTGGAAAACCTGTGAAGCCGCTTCCATCTCTATTTTTAGATAAATTAAATTATCTTACCACTTGAATTAATAAATATCTTCATTTAAAAAAAAACAGATAAATTCGTTTATAAGTCGTCCGTAAAGAAAGTTTCCATTTTAAGAAAGTCTGTTTTTGTATAACTATAAAAACATCAGAGAAATCTACTACCTATCGATCCTGATATGGGAATCGAAAATATATTAACTTCAGTTTTTGTGTTATCCGGATTCTTTTTTTAACTTCACAACACAACTTTTCTATTATTGGAGATTTCTCTGGTAAAATAACATTAGGTATTTGAAAATTTAAAACAATAATAAAGAACATTGCCAAAAACAGCAAAAGTCCTTTAAAAAAAATCTATCTTTGGTACATGAATTTTACAGCTTTTCTTATTCAAAATTTTATATGATTTATTAGAATTAAACATAATTAATAAAATTATACATATTAATATAACAATAATAAAAATTAACTTCATTTTTTAGGATATAATTAAAAACATAATGACAAATCTTATAAATTAAGAGAGAATTAAAAATATATAGCTAACATTAGCAACTTAATGATAATTTAATAAAAAAAATGTATGTACTGTTTAAATATATAAAATTTTCCTATTTAGAGTTTATTTATGCGATGTGCAATCCCAAATCGTCATAAATATAAATAAAATTTGGGGGAGAAAAACTGTAAAATTCATATACATTATCACACAATAATCTCCCTTTGGACTTAAAAATAATAGGAATAAAATTATAATATTTAATAAGCGGCATCAAACTGCTATTGAAATCATATTTATGTGTGTGTATCTGTGTAAATGAATATGTTATAATTTACGTTATTATAATACTAATAAAAATATATAAAATAAATTTAGTTAATAGAATGTAACAAAAAATAAAGTCAGTTCGGGAAAAAAAGCAGGAATTCAATAAACAAACGGATGCAAATTTCATATTAGTTTGTTTTAGCTTGCATTTTAGGAATTGAAGATTTCATGCTTGAAATTTTATCTAACTATATCTTAAGTAAGAAAAAAAATTTGTATACTGAATTATATTAATTTATTTTTGCCGATTTCTCCTTAATTGTTTGTGCTAAACTTCAAATTAATTTAGTAATTCAATATATACCTTTATTTATTTTTAACGTGATTCGTTCATTTTTTTTTTTTTTTATAAAATGGCAATAATTACATTTTTATGAAAAAAAAAATGAAATTAGGTTCACCAAAGTAGATAATGTTATGAACTAAGAAATTGATTATTATCGCCAATAATAAATCGAGGTATAAATGAGGCTTATCTTAAAGAAAATTTAGGTTACACAGGTACAGAATAATGAGATAATGCAAGATAAATTGGGATATAAGAAGTTTATTGATGTGTTAGTGGAGAAAGCTAAAAAGAGTTTCAGAAAGATATTATATTAAGAAGAAAAGAAAAGTAAATTGTATATTATATATATTAGGATATTATTAAACGAAAATAATTAAATATTAGGTCACTGATTGATCCATGGGGGAGGAGCCTTCCGGGCTGAAGCCTCTCTCTCCCTCCCCTCCAAAAAAATATAAATATATATCATTTTTGCTTCATATTTGTTTCTGTAAGTGATCTGAACTAGATACTTAAACAATTACAAGGTTTTCTGTTTATAAGTTATAATGTATACACCTAATAAATGTAAACAAGCCTCAAGAAAAACATATAAAAAAATAAGTTTATTTTTATTGTTATATTATAATAAAGAATTATTATCACTCTCATAATTGTTTTTGTTATTTCTTTTTTGCAGATGCCTTCAAGGACCATTTAAAACATCATTTAAAATAGCTTTTTCATTTTCGTACAAATCAATTACTATTGCAACTAAAAACGTTTTTTAATTGAAAAAAATACATTCTAATTATTTAATAATATATTTATTTAAATCAAATAATTATATCAAACTAATAGAATAACCGTAACTCAATTTTGATTTTATATTATTATATATAATATATTAAATATAAAATTAGTTTATGCAATTTCTACAGCGCGTAATGTTAAATTGTTATGATGATTTATGATCAACAATTAACTTTCTATCGTGTCATGTTCAGTCTATTTGCAAGCTGGGTTTTATAGTGCAGCAAGCAATCATACCTGCTGCATTTTACGTTTCAATTACATGGTGACGTTAAGCCCTTGGGTCATTACTCCTTCAGTTTCCGAGGTTGTTTGCCTCGAAGAGTCCGCGACGATTTTACTCAGCCAGTTGTTAAATTTATTGAACCGGTGCTATGTAATAATCATTAAATGGATTCGTAAAATTGAACACAGTACTTCTTGAAACTACTCACTGTTAATATAGTCTTCTTAAAAGGAGCCTGTAATATTTGAGAGAAAAAAAATAGAGTTAAATGGCTTATACAGAACTTTGTCAATCTACTTCTTAATTACGAGATATGTTCTGGCAACCCAGCGCTGCTTAGTAGCCACGTATCACTCAATCTCAAAGCAAACGTTAACAAAGATTTAGAACTAAACAAAAATATTAAAGGAGATGAAGGTACAAAGTTTATTAAAATATAAAATAAATAAAAAATTGTCATATTTTAAATTATTATTAATTTATTGTTAGTTAATAGAAAGATATATTTCGACATATGGGGAACATATGGAGTTCAGCAAAACAAACACAGCAGTGGTTGAAACTTTTATGGAACTTTTTTAAGAAGTTAATTAATATTTAACTTTTTATTTACTATAAAAAAATTATTTGCGCCAGTCAACTTTTTGTTAACAATCAGCAAATGTGCTGGAAATATAAGATATAAATGGCATGTCAGGCATGGAGAAGAAAACTACTTAGTACCTCTTGCCTGACCTGTTCCAATTACTTAGGTTGTTTAAGGAAGAAGATCACTCATCCAACGACGACCCCTCGTCATGTTCTGGGGTATGTCAGCTGTGTCCATGTCTCTTATTAATCGGTTGCTATGTCCGTTTAAATTAGTATAAAATCGTTGGTAAAAGGTCTTCATATATTGGTCAACTGTTAGAAGGTGAAGGTCAGTGTGTAGAGTTTTGTTAGTCACGTACCATGGTGCTTTTGTCGCATTAATTTTGAATGGAAGGTTTGCAATTTTTGTAGATGGGTATTTTCAGCGATACTGTATATTTGTGATGAGCGCATCCATATGGGTTTAAGTAAGTGTGTATATGTATTCAGTTACAGTTTCAGTTTTACAAATTTAGAAAAAAGAAGGAAAGAGGGAAAAGTGACTCATGGTTTTTGTCACTTGTGCTTCTATGGTCATCATATAATATTTGTAAGAGTTACATCTGTAAAGTTGTTAATCCTTGAGTGAGGCTCTTCATGAAGAGGATGTAAGCGGGTGATTTGAATACTAACATAGCTGAATTGGATTCGACTATTGTAGATGTTAATTACTACCATCCATGATGTTAATTATTTTAACTTATAGTTCTAAGTACGATGTACCGTTCTTGTGAATGTCTACTAGTCCAGCTGTATACTTTTATTATTCAAACAGCATGTGGAAAATATCATTGCAGTAATTAGTCGTTTCGATACTATATAATGAATATTCGTATATAGAAAAAGTAATGCATAAGTAAAAAAGATATAAATAAACAAGGAATATCATCTAGAAACATCATCTATTGTAAAAATTCAATTATTTTCCAAGGCTGTAGAAGAGCCTATCAATAGATACGCCTCCGTTCCGAATAAATACATCAGAAGCGAAGTGAAAAGGTTACACTTCGGCGCATTATCGTGTTACACACCACCACAATATAGGCATTAGTTCTGGCAATATCACTGATAGTGTTCTAGTTGAAGACTTCTTCTCTTCTTTCATATAGTTGGTACAGAAATGTGTGGCTTTAGTGTACGGTTACACTCGCTGGTGAAAAAAAATAAGTTGATTTTTAGGTATTCTATAAGAAATTCTATGCCAATTTCCAAATATCTCAGCATTTCACGTATTGTTTCACTCGTGTTTATTTGTTTTCTTTGGGTGAATACTTCTGGCACTCAACCAGTACATGGGTGACTGTTATAGAGATACCGCACTCAAGATTGCCATGGGGATTTCATAATGACCAAACCTGAGGCGGCATAATATTATTTCTTCTCGCCTCGATCCTCTGAAGCTGGTACTTCATTTTATTTTAAATCGAGTAATTTCGAAGGGTAGCTCATCTCAACCAAGACTCATCTAACTGTCTTTAGCAAGGATTTTACTTTCCCAGCTCATTCTTTCCTCGATCTCAACCAGATATTAACAATTTAAGATGTTTACTTGGCTGTTGTCGCCTATCCGGCTTCTTCGACAGGCTACATCTGCTTTTTCATTCCCCTTAATCACATACACAGGAAGGGGGGAGTTTATGTGCTGAAGGCCCCCTCCCTGTCTCCCAAAATGGGAAATATAATCATTTATTATAAAAAATATTAAAAAATTATCTCTGAAAGTTTTACTGTTCGCGTAATTACATTTCATATGAAGAATCACTTAAACACCATTCCATACACATATGTAGTTAGTTTTTTTCTTCCCTTTTCTTCCAAAATAATTATCGTTATATACATATACATATATAAAACGATAATTATTTTGGAAGAAAAAGAAAGAAACTATATATAAAGATTTCGGGCTGAAGCCCTCCTTCTCCCCCCCAAAAAACAAAAATAAAATCTGGATCCACTAGTGATAACATTATATGATTGAGAACAAATAAAAGCTATATTACACACCTTTTTCAATTTCCTAACTAATGTCCAAAATTTCCGATATTGCTGGGTGCTTTGGTCTAGATTCTAATTATTTTAATTCTTTTATATATATATATATATATATATATATATATATATATATATATATATATGAAATCAGGACTGAATTTGAATCACATAGATCCAAACCATACACAGCATATCAAGTGTCCAAAAATGACGAGAGAATTAAGAAATTTTTTTGCCAATTACTTATATTATTTGATAATTCACATGTTCCAAGAAATCTCATATAATGTGAAGAATGCCTGGCATACATTAATAATACGAAATGTAAATGACCAGAGACAGCGAACAGTTAGCTGGCATAGCAGCGGCCCTCTACGTGACGCTACCCGAATCCAGCCCGGTTCCCACAGCTCCAGATCTAAAAGTCTTGATTAATTCCCGCTTAAGTGAAAATGAAGCCTACTATAGAGGAGGCATTAGCTAGTCAGCTGTGAAAGGGCTTTGGGAAACCCAGAGGGATCCTTTGACGCGGCACTCTCTCCCCGAAGAACGTGCAGCCAGAAGAAAGGATTCAATAAGCACGGGCTGCATTCACTTGCCACAATGCAACAGATCCCGATCAATGGAGCATTGTAGCAGCGGCACCGATCCTCCTGGCAGTTCCCATACTGCGGGGAGGCGGCAGGGCATTGGGCCTCTGGTTTATTGGTCATTCGCGTAGCATCCTCCTCGGCTCGTCCATGGATTATCCGTTCTCAAAAGAATATCCAGCGAAGAATCCTTTCTTTGACTCTGGTTTTGAATCTGCGTATCGTTTAGCTACTTACATTCAGCCCACGCATCGTCGTTTTCTATCTTAAAGAAGTATGAATAGTAACTCAGTGGCTATCGACTATTGCGCTGCTTATGCAAATGTGTTCACAGAATAGTTTATAATCGCTAATATTCTGGCCCACAAACACGTCGAACGTATTCAATTAAGGAAGCGATCAAGTTTATTATCATAATTGAACTAACCATAGGTGTCCAGAAGAGGGTTGGATAATGCAAGTTTCAGTAACAAAATTTAGCATGCTTTTTGAGGTGGAACATGTTTATGAGATTACGACCTGTTTTTTACAGGGTTTCAAGTAACGAAGACTTTCAAACCAAGATGAGAAGGAAAAACTAACCTATTTCTACAATTTTTTCTTTACATAGAATTTTATGCCACACTCCCAGTCCTTACCATATTTCCCAGATGCATTACTTTTCTAATTTCTCATTATTTCAATCTTATGTACGTACTTTATCACGAAAAATTCTACTACATGATTTTTTTTATATGTGCATATCTTTATTCTTTATATTAAAATTTTTTATTTCAACTGTTTATGGTATTTTTTTTTTAATTTTTGAAAGAAAACAGATAAAATGTGAACATAATATAATATGGAACTTAACTACCATAACTATGTTTTATTAATAATCATTCACATTGACATTATATTAAAAAGAGTCACTAAATCTATTTTTGAGAGAGCTAAGCTTTTAAGTATTTTTTTGTGAATTTATATCTTACCCATAGATTTGACAAGTATAACAAAATGAGACAAACCATATTATATATCAAAAATAGTGCACGATGTTAATTTCAGAAATGGAAAATTTATCAAAGTACTTTAATAAATTATGATGATAAGTGTTCATAAATTTTATGATCAATATAACTATACGAATACGTGATTTAATTTCATGAAACCTTAATGAAACTTTATGACTTTTCGCAATGAAGACAAGGCATTTTATATTTGTAACGGTTGATATAATATCATAAGTGATTACTTTTTTATTTTAATATTAATATTTTTTTAATTAAGAGAGTAAAACGAAAATCTTAAAATCCAATAGCGTACCACTAACCAGGACGAAGAATATAAACACGGCAGTTGTTTCGACACCTACGAGCATCATTATGTCCTTGTCTTCCTCACGATTCTGACATTTACAAGACATTCTGTCTGAGTGGTTTATTTTGACACCAAGCAATAAAATTAGATCTTCAACTTAAACCTCCAAACGTGAAACGGCACTAGAGTCTCAAGAATATCTCTTCTTTAGCTTGATGGTCATTATAAAGTAGTTTGGCATGATTAATTTTATGTTAAAGTTTTATAAAGTTTATTCGTCATGATTTGGCGGGAAATAAATTAAATAAATATTTCTCAAATATGAAATATTTAGGAAGCTTAAAAAAATTATTTTATATTTATTTTGAGTTCCGAATCTATGGATAAGATATAAATTCACAAAAAAAAATACATAAAAGCTTAGCTCTGACAAAAATAGATTTAATTTTTTTTTGTAAATTTCAATTATGACTTGTTTGTATTAAACAATTACAAGATGGGATAACTTTGGTACAGCCGGTGATAACTTAGTTTATGGTGATTCTTTGGTGGATACACTGTATTGATTCAGTCTGCAAAAATATGTATGTACGGCACTACTATCTTCCAGCACACCACTCTTGTGGCGAAGTTTCACGAAAACAAGAATTTTGAAAAAGCAATGGAAATAAATAAAGCATAATATAACTGCATAGCGAGTGTAGTGAACTATGGTTCTCAAACTGCGCAAGGTAGTAGCGCAGTGCATGCCTACACAAAGTACGTTTTTGCAGACTGAACCTATCAGGGGTGCCCAACCTCCCCTCCCCTCCAAGATCGATGGCGCAAGAATCTACTCCTCTCTTTTTCTTCCCAAGATACTGTATTGCTCACTTTTTCTTAAAAACAGAGCAAGCTAAAGAATCAGAAAAATCGTAGATCATATACACTTGCTGTGTATGTTTCATGTTTTTCTGCTTTTTTTTTTTTTTTTTTTTTTCTCCTTCTCCTCCTCGCCGTTAAGGCTATACGGGATTTTCCCGGGCCAGGGAGTGTGGGCGGGGATTTAAAAGACTCCCCCGGCACCGAGACGCGAACTCGTGACTATTTTTATATCTTTAATTCATATGTCAGGTTGCCAGGCAACGGCGGTGCAGTGCACACGCTTTAGCCCATTCGGCTACCCCGCCCACATGTTTTTCTGCTTGTCCCTTAGTTCGAAAATTCATAACCCTGTCGAAATAATCCCTCCTCCCCCCCTCAATAATTCAAAATCACGTCAAAATATGTCTTCCCCCTATAAAAGTGTTGGGAGGTATATTGCCCAGCTTTCCCAAAGTTACCCCTCCAGTCCCAAAGTTACCCCATCTTACGATATTTTTTTTAGTTAAAACGCCTTATATGAAATAAAATATAGTAATAAAAGCTCAATAAGGGCAATTCCTGAATAGTAAAAATTATAACTGTTATATTTTAACATCCCTTCGATAAAATTTAGGTAACTTAAATCCATACTCAACAAATACGTAAAGTTTTAATTCATAGAAGTAGAAATGAGATAAAGAATTGAACATAATTGGAATTCGAAATTTTTTAATTATTAAATTATTGGTCCTATAGAGTAATATGCCGCTCTCTATTTTTCTATAGAATCAATACTGGCGCGTTTCGGAAGGCATTCCAATAATTAAATCTTCTCAAATTCCGAAAAAGACACCTGGCCAAGAGAAAAATCGGCATAAACTTTATGGAAGTCTTGAAAGTCGACATTTACCAAACCACTAAAACGTCCCATAAAATTCCTAAGAAGGAGAGGTAGCCAAAGACGGGAAGCGATGTTATTTTATACTTAAATTTTAAAGTAACTTAAAGAACCAATTTGTTGAAAATGTTAAGACTTTAAGTCACTTTTATACAAAATAACGTTTTAAGAGAAAAATATTAGGTATCAAATTCATTAGTGAAAGAAACCTTTCGGGTTTTATGAGAGCACCAATGACTGATTAAGGAAAACGATAAATAAAGCTAACGAAAGGCGAGAGGCGGAAAAATGAGATGATTTCACCGAAGCCGAAGGAGCTGACTAAGCAAAGGATAAATCGTCGAAGCAGAACATTATGCAACGGGTCCGACACCGCCCGGGTTCGATTGGACTGGGCTCGCAGCACCAGCCTTTTACTAAGGCTTCATTAACGAACAATATTTTTCTCTATTGGAGTCATGAAGAACATTTCTGCCAGTCTGGAGGACTGAGTCATAAGATTGATGTCTGGAATAACAATGGATATTCCTCCGAAGAGGCTTAGTAACGAATGTAAGATCTAGCATATTAAGTAACGACAGGTCCGTTTGGAATAAAATGGTTTCTATGCAGAGTCCTTTTCAACGATTCATAAAATTATTTAAATTGTGTTACATAAGATATTCCGTTGTTGGAGGCAAAAAACAAAACCTTTAATCTAACTATTCATCTTCTAGATTAATAGGAAATATGGATATAGGAAATATGGATCTCATAAAAAAAAAATCTATATACCTGTCTACAATAGAAATCTCGAACAAACGCTATCGTAAAATATTGCCATATGTTAGGCAACATTTTCTAAACAAGTGGTAGACAATAGGGATTATATGTAGTATGGACTGGTTGCGTAGCGAAGGATTTCATTCCATACAATTGTGTGGAGATAAACTTACACAATTCCTCTCGGAAAGCTACGATAATAAGAATTATGTGGAAGGATATCAAGTTGATATGTAAGCGGGAAAGTTAAGCTGTTGAATCTAAGCGTGCATTGTGCAATGTGGGATCTAAATGTTTGTATAAATGTATCTTGTATTTGGTTGACACGGAGAGAGGAGGCGATTCTTACCCGTCTTAGGATTGGCTATAGTCTATGCATCAATGGCTACTCAATGAGAAAAGAAAAACCGCAAACATGTCCTTACTGTGTAATTTAACAATATTACATGTACTTACGAAGTGTATTGCTCATGGCTCATACAGATTCTCAACAGATCCAGAGAGCACATATTGAGAAAGAGCCAAGAAATAATTAATAATCTTATGCAACTTTTAAGAACCACCAACGTTTATTAGAAAATATAGAGAAGCAGAGGCGGATCGACGCACAGTAGGGGAAAACTCGCGACATCGGTTACATCTTTTTTTTTTTTTTAGATCTCCAAAAAACTAGATAAACTATTTTATTGACATCTTGTGGAGTTCTGGAAACATTTTCAGCTAGTAAAATATTTTTATTGAATAGTTCAATTGCAAAAGAAAAAATAAATAGATTTACCCGATGTCGCGAGTTTTCCCTTACTCGTCCCACTGTGCGATGGGGAGATCGGAGAAGGGCGTTATCAACTGCGTTCCAAATAATTAAATTTTTCTCCTAATTAATGAGATACTTATTTATTGAAGGAAGTTAGTAAACTGTTTTACATAACATGGGTGATAAATAGTCAAGACATAGACAGTTTTTAAGATTTTTATTGGTGTCAACGTTACAACGCAAGCTTGTGGGCAATCCATCATCAGGGCCGGTAACGTGCCCTGAAACGTTAACAACAATGAAAATCTTAAAAAACTGACTATTTATCATTCCTAAAAAACACAAGTGTTTGTCAAACTGTAATTCTCTCCCTCTCTCTCTTTGACAAAATCCATTAGTTTTCTATATAAAAATGTGATCGCCTCGCTGGGATTCGAATCGTTCAGAACATTGCTCTGTACTCAGGACTATATTTAATTATTTTATTCGTATTCAGTTTTGTATCCTGTTTATGTACAAATCCATTCTACTCTAACATCTTTTACAACAATTCTGTAATCTTAAGGTTTTACATTTCGAAGGAGAATGAAGCTCCTAAAGCTCTCAGTAATATATTACTCTTCGGAAGGCAACTTTATTTGCACTTCTTATAATATCTCTTACGGATATTCTGATAGGAGTGTGAGAAGAATCAGGGATGCTTATTCAGTAGGCAAGATGGTTTATCTATGATGACACTAGCACTGTGTAGACAGCCTGGCCTAATCAGAGCTCTTCATTAGTAAGCAAGGCAAGCTCTTAGATTGGCGGAGTGCTGTTCTACGAGCAGAATACACAAGTTTTATCTAACCACTTGTGATATTAGATGTTATTTATACTGATATGAATATTTAATATTTTAAAAGAAGGAGATGATCCGGGGTGGCGGTCATAAATAGGCTAAATAGTGGCAAAACTATTTTATTAAAATCCAACGTTTCGACCCGACTTTGCAGGTCTTCTTCAGGGCTAGAACGGACAAGATACAAAAAGATAGATAATTGTGGAAGTCACATAATATCTAGACAAAAAATTATGGACAATGTGAATAAGCTTACTAAATTATAAACAGTAAGTACATTCAAATATAAACAGAGTAAGCTAAGTAACAAGATCCTAAACTGAAGTAAATAGATGGTAACAATTGTTGTAGTGTAATATATAATATATGCAAATGTGAATATATTTCTACAGATCTACAGGAGAGATTGTAAGAAAAGGAAAAAGGATATAATATGAAATAATAGGCATAAAGGAATGTGGAGAAAGAACAGAAAAAAGAAGAAAACCAAAAAATAAATAAATAAGTAAATAAAATTAGAAGAATAAAAATAGAGACTTACAGGTGTGTTCAGCTAGTTTCACTTAGAACTGGAAAATCAGGATAAGGGCAGGTATTAGGGAATTTGTTGACTTTTTTAGGTAATGGGGAAAAACCTAGAAAATTACAAGATAAGTCTCTAAAATTTGAGGATATGGATGGATACAAGGGGAAAAATACTATATCTATGAAATATTAAATGATAAATATATACATATACATATAAAATAGAATTAAGAGATTACAAATAAGAGTACAATATAACGTACAAAATTATAATAGGAAATGAAATGAATGAAAAATTAATTTTATTCTGGGAATAAATTTCCCTTTAGAATAACAACTGATTTCAGAAAATATATACTTAAGTCTAGCATGTGGATACGATACAGATATAAACAAAAAATACTAAAAGAAGATATACTAGATACTAGAAGAAGAAACTAAAAATACTAAGAATACACACACAAACACACACACACACACACACACACACACACACACACACACACACACACACACACACACACACACACACACACACATATATATATACAACAAATACAGAGCAAAAATAAAAAGGCTATTATCTTTTATCTATTGGTGAGCCATTGTATTTACATAACGTAAAATTTCTTAAAAGCTGACGGAAGTTTGAATGTGTAGTAAGTGGTGGAATAGAAGTTGTTTGGAGGAATTTGTGGACGTAGTTTGGCGTATGGAGATAGGTAAGGAGTTCCAAAATGAGGTAGCACGAATGAGGAAGGAATTGCTGAAAGAAGTTGTTTTATGGGAGGTAATATACATCGGAATATAAAGGATTATATGTCGGGAATTAAGGTAGTGAATAGAAGAGCTTAGAATAAGGAGTTCTAGGTCCTAAGGAGGATTTTTGGTTCTGAGGACTTGGAAAAGGGAAACTCCTAGAAGGAATAGACTGATGTATATATTTTTTTGAAATTCTGCTGTTATTCTAAGAGTACTTTAGTCCCAGAATAATTTCATTCAAAGAAATTGTCATCAGGAAGTAGGATAAGGCCACTTCAACTTGATGTAGGGGAGGAAACATATAAAATATGTTAAAAAATCAAAAAACTATAGTGACAGGAGTAGAACTTGGATACGGTAAAAGTACATAGTTATCAAATATTACAAAAAGGAGAACTCGTCATCTAAATATTTTAGACATATAATTATATCATTCAACTATTTATACACTTCATTTATTTCATTAATAAATACTATAAATTAAATCAGAATGTAGCTGAAAATAAAAGGTTATCAATAAAAAAATATTATAGATGTCGCAAATAAATACATATAGATTCAATTAAACAAAGAATCACATGAAAGATATTTATCAAAACGTAACATAAAATATAAAAGGAAGAAAGATTAATTGATTTATTGATTTTCTAGATGGTGGGTGCAGATCCATAAATATTGTAAGGATGCAATTTAATGATTCGTGGAGATATCTTAAAAACCCTCTATCGAATGATCTCACATTTCCGCCTGATCTTCGACGCAGGGGAAAATAAGTAAACTAGATAAGAAAGAATAGAATAAAAAAAATTCAAGAAGACGTCAGCCCCATCATACTGGTTGACATAGATAAAAAATGGATAAGAATAAAAAAAAAATTAAATAGAAAGGAACTAAAAATTTATCTTGAATGTAGTAATGAGGGATTAATAAACTATTTAAGAAGAGTATACATACTAATACGTTTAAAAAAAAAACAACATTTTTCACGCGTTTTTCTTCGCTATTGAAGAGATTATTAATTCATTTTTCCCTGGTTAATTTTCAAGGCTTATTAAAATTACGGTTAATGATGGACACATTGATTAAGTCTGAAAATGTTAAAACCGTTACAGTTACTAAATTATTTTTAATAAATAATAGATACTTACTATAAAGATTAAAAGCTTTCAATAATCAAAATATTAAAAATAAATAAAAACTAAATGCTGTTATAAAAATCTAGACCAGAGTGAAATAATTAAACTTTATTTCTATTAATAGCTGCCATCTGTAGGCCATTAGGAATAAATGAATAAAAGTCAATATAAATGACAGAGCGAAATGGATTATTATAACTTCATAACGCCAATCAAACGCAAGGGTCCAAGCTTTAATAGTCGAAATGGGAGAGTTACGACAGATAGTAGGTGTGATTTATGCTAATAAATTCCCGATAGGATAGGCACATATAATAACCATATAATAGCATAGACATAAATAAGCGCGGGTGTCAGAATGCACGAAGAAAGTCTGGAGGGGAAAGTGGAGGAACATCTTCCGTTTGCACAACCGACCTGTTCCTTACTTCATCGCCTCCTTTTACGGGCATTAATTAGCCGATTGACACCTGGGGAGTCTTCCGAGGAGAAAGTGATCCATCTCATTGCGAGGGAGGACTACCGAATCCTATCGCGAAAGAATAGGAGGAAGTCTCAGAAATAAGATTCGTTCAAGGATGCTGAGGGTATGCGCAGTAAGTAAACTAAGTCCCATAATATATTTATATATCATACATATATTTATTATTCAAGCACAATAATTTGTTTCCTATACATACTATATAAAATGATTTGTTGATAAAACAATAGATTAAATGTATGTTTTAATTTGTAATTATTGACAAATTATTAGAATTTAAAAAGATATTTAATTAAGTATTAGTCAAGTTATTTAAAAAGTTATTAAAAAAGTAGCATAGTTAGCATTAACTTTGGTTCGCTCCACTATTATAACGCACCTAAATAAAAGCAAATAATTGTTTTATGGTATTAAAAAGCATAGATCAAATCTACTTATGTAAAATAGGCATTGTAATATTGTAATCACCAAAAAATCCTTTCATATAATATGTAATGTTAGAAAACAAATTACTGTGCTTGAATAATAAATATGGGTTATTATTATGGGAAGTCATTTCTCTATTATTTGTATAAATGAGATTATTTAGCCTTAATACTTATTGTCCTTCAGTAGAGGCTGATTGTATTACTACTCAATACAAATATTTTTTTTCTTTTATTTATTTATTTTTTTTTTTTTTTGTCCATGGCCTCCCAAATCGAGTTTGCGCCTCTTAATATCAGTTATAGGAACTTACACAAGATTTGACCACGATAAAGTGCCAGAAAAAAACAAAACACAAAACAGATGATTGAGAAATCTTTAATACTGTAATAATTTTAAATTTAATATTGAAAGAATGGGTGATAGAGATGTTTTATAATAAAGCATAAATGATATATGCCCCACTTGATCCAAGCAGAAATATAATATATTAATTTAAAGATCAGTTTCAGCGACAGAAAAAATATACGTCTAGTTTCTATTGAAAAATAAATAATAAATAAAAACTTTGCCTTGATTTACAAATTCCCAGGACATACTTAGGTGCTTCAATATCATAAAGCACTAAATGTAAGCTGACAATGAGGAGATAAAAAGTAGCATTGTTCGGTTATCCGATGAAATACAGCACAAACGGTAGCCTCCCGAAAAAAAGTTGTTGCAATTTCGCGGACGAACAACTGTTACCAGAGGCAACAATGGGAGGAGATATTGTAAAAATATTTCTTCAAGAAGCGGGACCTCTGCAGTTGGGTCTTATCGGGAGGAGTGGATTAACGGTAACCATGGGAACCGATTGTCTGCTCATCTCCTCCCCGGCGTTTCCTCCCAGCAACATTTCAAACTTTTGTCAGGGCGTGGTCGAGGTGGAAGTAGTCCTTGCAAGTCAAGGAAGGCACGGGGAATGGCATTTTTTTTTAGTTTTGGTAGTTTTATGTAAATGTGCTACGATAAATTAAAAATTAAATTCGTACAATAAATTATTTTTTTTCTTTTAATTAAATTTTATCAGATCATTAAATTAAATCAATATGTCATTAAATTTTAAAACTTTTTTTTTATATATTTTTTTTGATACATGAAAAGTCCCGTCAAAGTTGTTTAATTTTAACCATTCTATAATTTTTGTCATAATCTGTATTTTTCACCAGCTTATCACAGTGATAAAATTTATATCTCATCTTCGATAAAATATAAAAGAAAGAAAAATCCTGTAGTTTACACAGTGTTGATATTTGAGGTCGAGAAAAGTTGGTACCACTGTCTAAACCCATGCAAAACTCTAAAAATAAAAAAAAATTATGCAACATAAAGCAGTCTCCATAAAAGAGAAGAACCAATAAAAAAAGTCTTTGTTTGCATACTCCTTTATTTTAAATATTTTATAATTAAATATTTTTAATTTAATATTTTTTTATTGGAATAAAACTAGAAAAAATAAATAAAAGTATATACATATATGAAACAAGAAATTTTCATTCAATATGAATACCGACAAATAAAAGTTCTAATCATGTATGTGTTTTTTAATTTTAATGCAATATTATATCATATATTGGTACTATAATATTGCAAAGATGATGGCAAATGAAATATAAATCAGACTATTAACAAATCGAGGAAATTATCACCGCTTGTGAGTACACATTTGTGTCTGATGATGACGATTTCAGTTATATGTCCATGTAAGTTATTGTGAAATTATTTATAGTGTGTTCGCATGTGGTCGTTAAGTGTCGGCATATGAAGGTATTTATATAAGGTAATGTTGCTTATGTACCAGGAAGCTTTGGTTATAGCATTGAATATTTTTGACCAAAAAGATCATTGTTTACGCATGTGGATCTCTTAGGCTGTCAAATACACATATGAAGTATAAGTCCTAATGGGTTTAGGAGTAAGAGTTCAATATCTGTATTTTCTTTTTAAATTCCAACGAGTTTGAAAGTATTAATTAATATAAAAATCATGGTCTAAAAACTGCACTGATTCTGCACTGACTAAAAACTGATTGAATTCGAAACCTGTCCATCGACCATCGAGGTCATCACTTCTTCGACAAGCGGCGAATGAAGAACCCCACAAGCTAGTGGCCGACTAGACAAAGGTCTCCAGTTTCAGTTGGCTCCTCATTTCCATAGATGCCCCTTTATCGGGGACCTCATTAAATTTCAATTAATTTCTGTTAGCCACTGAGGAGAAAGAGGACCAGGATCAAAGGCTAACCGCCGGCGTCTGGGTGGCGTCTTCGCCCACGCTGCGTCCCCGCTCGCTTGTCCCGAAAAGAGGAGTGGGTACTTTGCAGTCATAGAGCACGGCATCTTAACGGGGCCGCATGTCCGCTCTTGTTTAAAATGGATCTGCATTTACCCGAAACTCAAACAAGAGGTAAGGTTAAGGATGAGAAATGTCTGCACTGTAACCAGGGAACTTGTTTTTTCTAAAGAGCGGGGCAGCTCAAAGAATAGGACAATGTGCTCTTACTCACAAGGTACCAGATTTGAGTCCGGCTTTGGTAGGTAATTATGTATTCTGTTATATTAGCATTGAATCGACCCTGGAATCAAAAGACACTCTTGGGGCACACTCAGCCTCAATAAAGTGGCTACAATTAATTGAACAATTGATTATGAGGAAAAACTTGGCGGTTGAGAGTGATGTCATTCAGATATCCTCCTTACACAACCGACAACCAAGAAACAGTACATTGTATTCAGAATTGACGGTTTGAAAAACTCAAAACCAATTTAACGGGAATTTCATTCTTTAATTTTTTTTTAAATATTTTAATTTACGAAAATGAAAAACTGTTTTTTTGTTATTTTGATAGGTAATTATATAAATAATATTTGGTACAGTTTTGTAGTTTTTACTATTAATTCATACATAAAGCAAGTGTTTTTTTTTTGTTGTAAGTGGGGAAGGTTATTTAGTTAAGATAAATAAGAGCACGTAACTCTTAAAATGAAAATTTTAGGATTTAACTAAATGAAAAATGATCCATGACCATATCTATTTGTCATAATAGATACGATGACATTAACAGTTAAGCAAGGTTGGCTTATAGCGTGGTTGAACAACTTTTTTTAAATGATAATAATATTATAATCTACAACGTTACATATGTAAATCCGGTAGGACCCGGTTATTAACATGCATCTATCTGTAGAACAGATGAGATTTAAGCTCGATCAAGTTGAAATTACTTAGTTAAGTATGTTGCACGTGTGAAGAATTAATCTTTTACCTAACTACAAAAAAAAAAATTGTTTACATTAACAATTTTAAAACTAAAACCAGTTTGAGCTAAGAAAAAACTGCATCTCCTTCAAAGGAGAAAAATACACAAAGTTAAATAGTCACATTAATAAACATATGTAAAAATAAATAGAAATATAATATCCATTTGCGTTTCTAATGGAATCAAAATAGAGTAATTATTTTTTTTCATATCATAAATAAACTATAATTTTTATATGCAAACTATTATATTTTTTTAGAAACCAAAATTGAACTACTTTGAATCATATTATATAAAAAATAGTAGTATATATGTAATACATTTCCACTGATTTTATTCGATACTGAATTAACTATGGAAGGAACAAATTTAATTAACCAAAATATAGTACATGATAAATAAAATATGAATATTGCCCATCGATTAACTGGCCAGGCGTCAAAACCAATTTTACTTTCTAAATAATTCGGTTTCCACTCACCAGTTCCGGTTTCAGCTGCGGTTTTGGGCTACGCTTCAAGCAGCGCTGCTGCTCACCAATCTGAAAAAAAAGTTAATTAGGAATTTTAATTTACTAAGTTAGTAATCACCAACTATTAATTGATACATAAATATAAAAAATTGGTAAGGAAAAAAAGCTCTGCTCAGATATATGAATCCTCGTGATGGTAAAATAATAACAAGATCAACCAGGATGGTCTAAATAACATAACTCCACCTTATTACATTGAAATCTCCATTCATCAAACCCACTTGTTCGCCTTACTAATAACGGTAAAAGTTCATTACACTTTATCAATTTGTTCCTCATTAGGCTTAAATGAAAATATCTTGTAATCGACAAAAAATTTAACCAATTTATAATGACCAAGAAAATATTTAATGGGCATCAAATAACTCAAGATTAGCTCCACGGAGAAAGTAATATATTGTAAAAAATATATAATTGACTAAGATTGTAGTTTCTTTTATTATTTTTTTAAAGAAACCGTAATTGCAGTCAGTAAATCAATCAAATGCTGTCAAAAATACGTAAAACAAGAATGATGAAAAATTAAACTAAATTGAAAATTATTAGAAAAGAGTTGTAAATCCTTTCCAAACATAAAAAAAAAAAAAAAAAAAAAAAGAAAATGGCTTTCTTATTTCATGAAGTCAATGCACTTTGCAAGACCAAGACCAAGACCGCCTAACTGTTGCAAGACTAAGACCAAGAATGGTAAAAAAAAAAAATCGATTTTTTGAATTAGTTACTAAATGTAAAGAATTGGTATAGCCAACATAATTATGCATTTAATTCTTCTCATTTTTCTTTCTGGCTTAGTTAGGTTTACTCCTTTCTAAAAAAAATACAGTAATATCTCTATATTAATAAGCTAATAATTAACCGCAAGACTGTTGCGAGACTCTTGCGCAAGACCTAGACCAAGTCCAAGACTGGGTGCGCAATACCAAGACTCGTCCTGCATTTGGGAAACATTATTTACGATTAAAATATGAAGCATATAATTTACAATTATTTCGAAAATCAAAATTTTCTTTTTCTTTAGTAGCAAGTACACCTCTCTCTCTGTATTTGCCAATTTACTATCTAAACGAATCATATATGTAGGTTGTTTTTGTTCTGATCAGTGGAAACGTATCACAACGGGTGTCACCAGACTATTACATGAAAAAAAAATAGATTAAAGTTTCGAAAATGTCATAAAGCGTATACTTCAACCATTTTTTATTTTTCGTGTCGTGGGTTGTGTTAAGTTGACTTTATCGAATGTTAGCCTCATTTTATGATGGCAAGGATCAAGGTTGTGAATAATATGTTGCGTAAGACATACTAAGGGCAAACAGACAATGATTACCGTCCTCGAATGATTATGTTCATGTAACGTTTCGCAAGAGTCAGTTATCATACGCAAGCCTTACAAGGTAAACCAGTAAAAATATGTGCTCCAAATGATCAAGCTATGACTATTTTACACATTACGGCGCGAACAAAACTCAATCAAAATTCATGTTTCAACACAAGAAAACAGACACACACAATAAAGTGAATATAAGACTAAAAAAATAAACAGATACACTAATATGAAATCTATATTTACTCAAAAATTATAAATAATGCAATACTAAAAAGTGATGTAGTTACAATCAAGAATTTCGGTTAGATAAAATTTAATAGTTAGAAATAAAGATTACTAAATGGAAATGAAACAAAATTAACCGAAAGTGTACAAGAGTAAGGCAAAACTCAAAAGTGTTGTATTGACTAAATTTAGAAATTTCTATGACTTTAAAATGTGTAAAATCAAGCACACTTTAGACTTTGAAATATATCATAGTTTATTTTCAAACAATTCCAGATATTTTAATGGTAATATTTTAATAAATCTGTTCAAAGGATGGGCGCTTCAATTTAGATGGCACACAAATATATGTTTTTAAAATAATTTTCTACTCAACGATAATGTTTTTTATCTTATTATTTAAACATTGTATAGTAAGTAGAGTGTATTCAGGAGTCTTTAAAAATATTACAAAAAATATCCGAATAACCAGTCGTTTTAAGAAATTAAATAATAACAAACGTTTATTAAATTATATTTCCCACAAATCATAATGAAAATTTGTATAGATTAAGTAAATACACAAATATGGAAAAAATCCAACTTTTACACAATCCAGAATTATGAACATTTGAACATTTAAGATAATTGAAGTTTGGAAGACAATTTTAGCTCGAAACTAGCAGTTATGTGTTTCTTCTTTTTTTTATGGAAAATCAAGATTTATTGAACTGGAGATTTAAAAACGCATTCATTTATACTGTTGAACTTTATATTTGTTGAAGAATCAGACGTTACTGTAAGTATTAGTTTTCATCATCGATAAAATAATTCTTAAACATATAAATTAATATTTTTATCAAAGTTGTGATACAGGAATAGAAAAATATCGGTAGTGAAAATGTTTTCCCAATACCATTGGCCGTTTGTTCTATATAACCTCGTTATTTTGAAAAATAGGGGGTGTACGTCACGCCAAACGATTCAATATTTTTTAAGGCCACCTTTTTTTTCGATTTTGTTATCAAATTATCATAGAAAATGTAGAAAGCAAAGGAGTATTATCGAGTTTTAAGTAACTAATTAAATAGACAAAGTTTACCCCCTTCTAAATTGAAAACGCACCAATTCCTAGAATTAAAATAGTTGGAGGTTACGATGAGATGAAGCTATTTACGAAATTTCAGGCGGATGTTAATAATTCGACAAAAAGGGGTCTGTACAACGGAAAAACCGTACTATACCATTCATTTCAGCACGATAAATGTTATAGACTATGAATCCCATTAAAATTATTGTATGGAAATATCTGTGTGAAAAAAAAAAAAAAAATCCTGTCCATATAACCGATGTGTGTACGTGTGATTCTTCAGTCATTTAGTATGCTTGCATTTTCAAATAGAAAGCGTTCGCCTGAGACCTGACATTTAAAAACATCTGCAATGCACGCTTTCGCGTAGCCTATATCATAATTACAAATAATATCTTTTCAATAATAATGTGTTTAATTCATTAACTTTACTGAAGAACAATCGAAGAGAGAGTTAATATGATTCAAATGAATGGTTTATTACCAGAAATATAATTTACTGTATAATAAATGATTTGATAGAGAAATAACGGGACAAAAATATTCTATAAAATAAAAACAAAATTGTACACATGATTAATAATAATGAATACAGGGCACAATGATAATATCATTAGCATAATCAATAAACACTAGCATTAGAACATGCAATATAAAGAAAATAAAAAATATACATAAAAAAAAAAACGTGCATAGCGGGACTGTAACTGAGCATTGACGTGTCAAGGCCAGGGTCAAAACTGCTGTTAGATCGACTCTTCTATTATTAACCGTTCGATCTATCGATTCCTCATTTATTTTTATTAGGAAAGCAATCTATGCCAAATACTTTATTACGAATAACATCCTTAGACAAAGAATAAAGTTAGTTCTTTGTGATTTATATAACTAATAAATTAAATCAAAAAATATTGCAGGGTACCTCCTATTGTCTAATAAAAATATTAACTAAATAAAGTATTTGGTTTTGAATTTAATGGATTATAATGAATGATATCACCAAACTCACTAACCTGATGCATAAGTTCATAGAAAAAGTACAAAAAAAAAGTTCAAACCATCTTTCATTTTTTATTTTTAATTGCTACATATATTTTTTATTGTTGTAGACACTATTAGCCGTAATCCCAATTCAAGAAATTGATCGGGGTGTGGTAAATAGGCATACTCAATTTATTACATTTTCCAACGTTTTGGCCCTACGTTGAAGGAAGAAATTGGAGATCGAAATCCTGAAGTGGCCTGTCGAAGTCTCACTTTGTCAAAACGTTAGCAAATGCAATAAAACACTACAGTACGTTTATTGATCACACCTCTTACCAACTTCTTAAATTAAATAAGATTTAATGTTTTATTCAAATTAATAGTAATTGAGCAGTTCAATCTCATTTTAATAATAATATTAAATTCCTTTAAATTAGAAATAATATTATTTATCAATAAATTATTAGATCATTCTTGATTATTTTTACTTACTTAATTTTATGTATTTATTAATTGATCAATGTCAGAAAGTAACTGATATTTTTTTATTATGACTGTTTATTTACTTGGTGATTATTGTGTATGTATTTCTGAAGCTTCATAGCCCATATTGCTCTACTTTTGTTTTATTCTAAAGACACTGTCCCAGAATAAATAAAGTATTATTATTATTATTATCAATAAACAGTTTCTAAATTATTTCTAACTTGGTATTGGTTTTAACTATTACCGATATTAAACCTTCGTCCGCACCTGTCATAAAGTAAGTAGATGTGTCTATAAGTAGATGTGTTGTTCTTGAATTGGTAATAATAGCATATTAGACATGAGGGAGGATAGTATCGAGAAGCATCTCTTCCAGGTCTATGGTCACTTCCTTAAATCAGGAAAGGAGATTTCTTATCCAGCGCCTCTTCAGTTACTTCTTGACAGGAGTGCCCAGAAGGGGGTTTCATGGCGTTCATATCAAGTTGCGCCATCAAAATTTTTGAGGGAGGCATATTTTGACGGGTTTTTGAATTTTTGATGGAGCATATTTTGACGGGTTTTTGAATTTTTGAAGGGGACAAACTTAGAAGGGGTTATGAATTTTCGGAAAGACTAAGGGACACGAGGGGAACATGAAACTGAGCGCAGCAAGTGTAATTGTATATGATTTGCGATTTTACTTATTTTACCTTCACTTGCTCTGTTTTTGAGAAAAGGTGAGCAATAAAATGTCTTAGAAGGGGGGGAGGAGCGATGGGTTTATGCGCCATCGACCTCGGGGGAGGAGGGATGGGCACCACTGCTTCGTGATTAGCATATTAGCCATGGCCAAGTTATCTAATAGTGTTTATGTCTCTAGTATAGTTTAATATGGAATCGGGGGGGGGGATGAGGGGCGGAGTGGCCGAATAGGTTAAAGCGTGTCCACATCACCGCGAGTTGCCTGGCAACCGGATTATAGATTTGAGAAGATTGAAAAGTACGAGTTCGCGTCCCGGTGCCGGAGGGGATTTTAAATTCCCCGCCCTCACCCCCTTGGCCCGGGAAAATCCCGTATAGCCTAAAAGGCGAGGTAGGGAAGAACAGAAAAAAAAAAAAAAAAAAATATGGAATCGGGAAAAATAAATATGTATGTGTTGGTACATAGTTGTAGATTGTCGTTAGTCGGTTTGTAAAGTTTTTTCGTGTACGTACCAAGGACTGTGATTACTCTTAAAATTTTAAACCTTAAATCTCCGAAGCGTATATTATTGTAGGTTTAAGTATGTGTATTTTTATACTTAATTTCAATTTAGATTTGGAAAAATGACAGTATATTATTTTCAGTCCCTTGCTTAAAGTCATTCATTTCATTTTGACGTGCGAGCCCAAGGACATCATTCTGTCGAATACCAGTCCAACCGTTTAAGGAATTTAGTTCTTAAATTTAATTAATTAGAAAGTTCAATTAAATTATACAACATTCGTAACAGATTTAATTATTTTTGTATGTTTAATGGATTTTTAGATTTCGATTACGCGCAGGCCTTGTAGTAATTGGATTTAGTAATCGAGTAATTATAGTTAATCATTTGAAACATTGTAAAGTTCCATATTTTGTTTATGAAAAAATAATTCACGACGAATTCATTCCAATAATTAGATATGGATACATATGAATACAAAAGAGAAAAAAATCTAACATTATACATTAAATTTAATTTGAGCCCGATCATTAAACCTGAAAAATTAAATGTCCGTAACATAAATTTTTAAAAAATGAATTATATTTGAACTAAGCCATAACGTCCCAGAAAATTAAGATATAGATTATTATTATTTTTAATCATAAGAATCCTTGTTCTATAAACTAGTCGATACTATTCGCTATAATTAACTTCATGTAACTGTACCGAAACTATTTCCCGTAACCCGAACCAATCGTAAACTTATCGGATGGGTTTCGCGAACCTGGATCTCCGATGACCGCAATATACGGCGGCGTAAAATGTGTTTAATGCCCTCTTAGTTTGTTGAGTATAATGTTTCAGAGGAAAGATCTAAATAAGATTTGCATACTCTTTGTGGGAGAGCTGCAATATAGCCGGGGATAGTTTTCCCTGTTACCATAACTATAACAGAGAGACATCAAGCAGTACTTCGAGGGTAAAATGTGTGGGCGAACGGTCTGGCAACCTTTCATAAAGATGTAATGACCACTATGGCTGTCCCTGGCTATGCAAATATTCATGAGGGGAAATTAACAATAATGCGAATCCCATATTTACTATTGCATAATAAATCAAAACTAGGAGAAATAATTCAGAATAAAAGCTTTTGGAAGAAATGTTTCTGGATATTGTGCAATAAATGCTTAATATGAGAATCAGCCAATTCATTCAAGATAAATTATATCTATTATTCAATTCAATCTTTATTTGTTTTTGGGGAAGATACATACAAATTGAGTCTATCACAAAATAACAAACATTATTATCCTTATGGAAATACGAATTATATCAATTATCTATGGTTAATTATTGCTTATTTTACATTGAAGGTAACTATATTAATTCTATGAATTAAAGGAGAAATATTTTCCCAAGTTAAAAACAAATAAAGATAATAATACTAGAGACGTATAATATGCTTATTGTTGGGAAGCTATTACAGCTATTATCGAAAAAAATGGTTAGTGACGTAAAACGCACACGTTGACTGAATTGAAGAACACTTTTGAGTTACTTCAATAGATAAAAGTTAAACATTTTTAGTCAACCGAGAACATTATAGAAAAATTAAAAAAAAAAATTAATGAACGAAAATGGATCTTTTCTATAATGTTTCAAGCCCTGATTTTCTAAACAAACCTCAGGGAGAAATTTGACCTCAGTGAACAAGCTCTGTGGTTCACCTTTTTATTTATTTAATAATTTTGTCATTATTTGTATCAATTTGTTTATTTATTATATAATTTTCTTATTATTTGTAACACTGTTTTATTTATTTCATAGTTTTACTATTATTTCTATCACTTTTTTAATTTATTTTATTACTGTATTATTATCTGTATCGTTTCTATATTTATTTTATAATTTTATTATTATTATTATTATTATTATTTTAGCACTTTTTTTTATTTTTGAAGTGAAAATATCTTTAGGCGAGCTATGCATTATTTTTCTGGGAAGTAAATATGGATGTGTAAAGCTTATTAGGGTAAAATCGGTCGAGTCGGCTGATTGACTAAAAATCGAACCTGCATTTCATCCTCTATAAATCAAAATAGTATTTTGACGTGTAGCGGAGTTAGAGAGTCGGAAAAGGAAAAAGATAGATCCAAAAAAAAAAATCAAATAATAACGACTGTTTTGAACTAAAATATCTCAAATTGAATATTTAATAGTTGACCATTGCATTATAAAGGACGCCAACGTTTCGACCCGACTTCTTCAGGGCTAGAACGGACAAGATACAAAAAGATATAGAGAATTGTGGAAGTTACATAATATTTAGACAAGAAATTATAAACAATGTGAATAACCTTATTAAAATTATAAACTGTAAGTATATTAAAATATAAACACAGTAAGCTAAGTAACAAGATCCTAAACTGAAGTAAATAGATGGTAACAATTGTTGTAGTGTAATACATATTACATGCGAATGTGAATATACTTCTACAGATCTACAGGAGAGATTGAAAGAAAAAGAAAAAGGATATAATATGAAATAATAGGCATAAATGAATGTGGAGAAAGAAAAGAAAAAAGAAACCAAAAAATAAATAAATAAGTAAATAAAATTAGAAGAATAAAAATAGAGACTTACAGGTGTGTTCAGCTAGGAGTTTCAATTAGAACTGGAAAATCAGGGTAAGGGCAGGTATTAGGGAATTCGTTGACTAGTTTGAGTAATGGAGAAAACCTAGAAATACTGTAATTTAAAATATCTTAAAATTGAAATACCATGGAGAATTCACAAACCAATTTGTAGGAGTCAATATAGATACTTTTTTTTTTAAATAACCATAAAAATAAGAAATTATGTTTTTATATTCGATTTTCTGTTTCACTCAATAGAGTTTCGATAAATTACTAACCCCGAAAAATCAATATACAGAAGTTATATTAAAAAATAGTTTTTCATTATTATTCGTTTTCGATCCAGATTTGTAATGTATACTTACATAAAATATTATACAACATCAAACCATAAAAAAATAAGTTAAAAGAAGCATGCAACTATAACAAAAACACAAACTAGTTTTAAAAAGAATTGCAAAAGGGACCTCCTCTAGTAAACACAAATCCTCTTTTCGCCTCTTATGGTATTTATTTTTACTATTTTATATAACATTTATCGATTATATATGTATTATTAAACAGATGTCTACTTACCACTCAAAAGAGGTAAAAGAAAGTGGATGGAGTAACACTAAGGAAGTTTTCGGATCCGGAGTGAAAAACATAAAACTTTATAAACCTCAGCCACCGCTGCCTTTTTAGGTAAAGATATACCGGCTGATCATGATATAAATATAAACGAAAACGTCATAAAATTTTACAGCCCTCCGCATATATTGCCCAATTTATTTTCGGTTCCTCTTCAAAACACAATAACATACAATAAATAATTAAGATCTGGGATATATATTGCCATTCCGGCATCTTACTATTTTTATTTTTTCCAAATTATAAAGAAGCCGAAATATTTCGCCTATCTGTTGATCTCACCAGTAGGTGGTGACATAAATTATCGTAATCGCTTCTATCTCTTGCTTTCTCCCGTCCGTCTTGACTACCTGTTCCCCGCCTGGAAGGTTGAGGTAATGTATATTTAAAAGATACTGGACATCTGTATGAGCTACAAAATGTATTGATACATCGAATTAATTAATTAAGGAACGTTCGTCAAGGACATAATTCTAGCGGGGAAAGCCTTAAGAGTATACGTTAAAAATGGCCTATTTTTCATTATTAATTATTTTCTTGTTACAATTGGAATTTTATTTTTTCCAGTTATATTGTTTAAAACCTATGAAATTTAGAAAAAAAAATCCTCTAACACGGAAGAATTATCAATTATCTTCAGTCAATTAAAAATACGTCAAACTAACTCAACAAATTTTTTTTGGCTAAAACACCAGCATTACGTAAAAAAAAAAAAAAAAATCAGCAATAAAAAATGTATTTTTAACTAACAAACAACGCTTAAGTTCTGATGACATAAGTTTCGACTATAAACGATACAAAATCGATAGATAAAAACTCATTAAAAACATTTCACGGTTGATATACATTATCAAAAAATCCTCCGCACATTAACCGGAACAATAAAGAACGACTTACAGAAACGGACCAATCAATATCGCATGATATGGAAGTACGGAAATTAAGATGAAGCTCGTAGCAATCCATCTGGTAGAGGATAAAGACCAAAACCCTTTTTGAAGTTAATATATTCAAAAATAAATCTGTAATTAAATACCATTTTTACAATCATCAAAACACTCTGGAATGATGAAATAGGTAATATTTTTTATAATCTAGAGATTACATAGAAAAAGAAATTAATTTTTTTTCTGCTACTTGGAACTATCCCCCACTGAAAGAGGACATTTTCAAAAAGTGATAAACATTCTCCAATACAACAGTCCTGCGAACAAACTGAAGGCTATAAAGAATGAATTGAATCCATACAGCAGTTCTAGTTAGAACTGAAATTATCATCAAAATAGAAGAAATTATCATTAGGCGCCTCAGAAAAGGTTAAATAATAAAATAAAGTACAAATAATAATTAAAGAAAATCAACCCATTTATTAGAAGCGTAGTGACCCGTATTTTTAATATATAAAATATATCGAAAACTTTTCTCTCCGAAGACGAAATTTTTAAAAATCCTATATATTATTTCTAAAAGGTGTTCTTTTGTCGGTACGCCATAACTTCGTCAATTCTTTATCAAATCCAATGATTGACCGCTCATTTTGAAGATATTCTTCTCCTTCACATGCGAAAAATAGTCCTATCCCCTCGAAATTTCTGGAAAAAAGTTATAAAGGAAAAGAAACTTTATTTGCGAATAACTCAAAAAGTATGCATTTTTTTCTTGATTGTACCCATGATAATTAGAAAGATTACTAAATTGCCGACAAAACCCCCCAAAAATATCCTAAAAATCGGATAATTATTAACAGAGATACAGTCCATTTGTTTTGGCATACTTAATAAGGCCTGCCTGTTTAAAGATATTGCACTTAGGAGTAGAATAGTCCACTACACTTTTTTTCCAGGCTGATATGTTAACTTTATTATTTCTTAAAGAAATCTGGTTGTTCTTACATTTTATTTTTTTTAATAATTTAGAAAATTCCTTGATCAGGGTATTATTTTGTCTTTATTACTTTTATCATCTTTCCAATCAGCGTTTAAAAATAGGTCTTAGCAAACATTTTTGTCTATTATGTTTAATGGAATATTTTAATCGACCAAGGAAAAAATATTAATTCCCTCCTTACATAATAAATAGGAACTACTTATTTCCATATTGTTTTGCTATTTGTTCAATAAACCAAATTTTCTGCGAATTGTTCGCACGTGCCAACTAGCATATTCTTTTATAATAAAAACTTTATCTCTCTTTTTTTTTCATCAATAAGATAATTTATTTTCTCACCATCCTTATTTTAACCGTATATTTTTTATTATTATTAATCGTCCCATTTAATGTTTTGTACCTGAAAACCTCCAGTGCTCGAACTACTCTTTGATGATGACCCACATGTTTGGGTTGAAACGTCGGCACAACTAAAAACTTTTCCTAAATATCCAGCGTCCTGAATATTTATCATCCATTTTATTATTTATTTATTAACCAAAAGCAATAAATACAATTATAAACATGTTGATAACGAACAGGTTTTAAGAATTTACGCCATAAAATCCAATCATCTTAGAACTAGATGGGTTCTTGTGATGAAGAAATACATACGAAATTTGACTATGAGTTCAACGGATAAGAAATACCATGAAGCAGTTAAAAGTTATTCTTATTGGAATGCTTCAATACTAATATAGTTAAATTATTTTTTGTAAATAAGCTACGCAGTTGATATGATAGGAGACAGAACCATGCAGGAAGCGAACGGGGGCTAGGAAGAGAAAGGTCCTTTAAGAAGAAGAGGGCCAGGACTTTCATCGTGCATGAGGTCAGGAGGTTGCAGCGGGGCCGTAGGGGAGCCAGCAGGTGAAGGATATGCACAATGCTCCTCCCATCGAGGAAGTGCCGCTGTTCTGAAAGATACTAGATAATATTGTATAATATAATATTGCACAGCGCATGGGCGGCACGGGGATTTATGCGCAATCAAAGCTAGGAAATATAAAGAGGGTTAGTGGGACGTACCCTCCGACAAGTTTATAGATGACCTGGGAAACCAACAGGTGTGAATGCGGTAGTCGGAACATACGCTTAACAACCGCAAGTATAGAATATGATCTACCTACGCCAAGTAGTAATATACACAATCTGAACTGAAAGACATTTCCTATTTTATCTTACTAACCACTAAAATTCATCAACTCGTAAACGTTTGAAAAATGTCATAATGGGCATATCAGAATATTTTACTTTTCAAAATATAATAACACGTTTCTATTTAATTATTATACAGTAAATTACTATTCACGTCGAAAAAGTTTACTAAAAAACAATTTTATTCGCCATTTTCTTAGCCCTGATGAAGGCTTGAACTTCAGGCCGAAACGTCGGAAAATATAAAAATAAATATAAATATTTATTTATACTATTTTCTATTTTGACTGATCACCCCGACCATCTTTCTCTTCAATTTTATTCACTAACATTTAGGGATGGACGATATCGATAGTTCAGTAAATTATTGCCACATACTTTAATGAAATTTTATTTCTAAAGTATTCTTTAGTTATTTACTTTAAAATTCTCAGTAACCTTCATAATAATAATTAACATTTATTTTCGAGACATACTCAAATATTCATGTTACTGAAGACACTAATAATAATTATTAAATAAACAATTAACAAATTTATTGAAAGAAAATACATTTATATAGAAAAATATATTTAAGTTCATTTCCACGAATGTCAAATTCAAACAAGAAAAACCTACGAAGATATATAATATTATTCCAAATTTTTTATTTAAAAAAAGGATTAGAGAATTGGGTATAAACTTTTAATTTCCAAGATTGTAATTTTCTAAATTTAATTTCATAGTATCAGTTTGAAATATAATAAAACTTTTTTATCGCAAAAATAAATTAACAAGAGAGGTAAAGGTAAATTTTTTTTACATCGCGACAAATGCAGAATACAGTAAAAATACCTCTGAGAAAATATTTAAGATTGTATTTTTTTTTTTTTGTAACTTGAGGGCTTCTTTCATTCAATTTTATTTCAATTATATTTTATTTGAGTTCTACCAATGGGTAGTTTCTCTTCATGTTGTACATGTCATGTTACCAATTTCACATTTACTTATTGTATTTTCTATGTAATACAGTTGTAAATTCCATTAAAATAATAAAATAAAATAAAAATATATTGTTAAGAATAGTTTTAATAACACGCCTTACTGTATACTGTTTCGGAACATCAAGAAATGAGTAGAAATATGAAGACATTTTATTAAAATTATTCCTTTAAGTATATAAAATTCCAAATTAATAGGCGCCTAATACTTGACAATCTTAGTTACTATATGTAAATAATTGGTATAACCATTACACTTTTGCATTTAACTCCTCTAATTTTTTATTTGGGCTTAGTTAGGTTTCTCCTATCTAAAAAATTACAGTAATATCTCTACAGTAATAAGCTAATAAGTAACTGCAAGACTGTTGCGAGTCTAGGGCAAGACCAAGACTCGTCTCGGTCTCGCATTTGGGCAACACTAAAGGGAAGGATACGAACTATCGATAGTGATATCGTTAGTTTTGAATTATCGCCTATCGACTATCATCCATCTTTAACTTCTAAGGGAAAAAAGTTATATTTGTTTCAATTCGACATATTTACACCTGCTTTAATGATTAATAACCAGAATTAATTAATGAAAAAATCGTTTTATTAATTTTTTGTATTAATGAGACTGTTCTGAAGAATGTTTTTGGAAAAGGTGTAAAAGACGCCTTCGGTTACTGACTTGCCACATCATTAAGACCAGCACTTTTCCTTCAACTTTGAAAGACGTGGCGCACGATCTTGACTATTTCAAGACACGTTCGGACTTTCTCTGACGCGTGAATGATCAAACTGATGTTATCATTATAATCTGTCACATTCGAGTTTATAGTTTTTGTTGTTTAATTGTATAAGATTTTTTTAAAATGTTTTCGACAAGCCACAAAAAATATCTTGTTTGGTTGATGACAACATATTGTAGAATCTGGCTAATTTATTATTTTATTTAAAAAAATAAAATAAAAATTAATTATTTGTAAAAATTCTCTTCCAACACTAGATCTGGAGTAGGTTCTTGGCTATATCGGACTTTGTATCCACTTTTCCATTGCGTTCCATAAATCCAGCACAATGTATTTGTACCTTTCAAAATCGCATATCTGACAATGACTAGTAATAATCTTTCTTTCCGCGCAGAGATCAGTTTCCCTATAAGAGTGAAGGCTCTGTCACGGCACTAAATCTACACGGGACTTATGAAAGCCTTACTGTCGACGGAGCTAGCCAGACAGATAAATACTAGCGCAGATTTCTCCAGCCTGCTCGGGGCACACCCGGAATGCCTGGAGACACGCAGGTCCTTCCAGTGACACGCAGGAGATCACGCGAGCTATGCTTTATAACGCCTAACCCCTTATCAGATGGTTCACTAATGTAATTCAATTAGGTTATAACGGCTAATTGCATAATCTACAAGGAGGAAGTTAATTAATATTATAATTTAAGAACTATATCCAATTGATATAAATCCATGCTGGTTAAGAATGAATCAAATAATATTTTGCGTACTCTTTTACAGGGACAATGACATTAACTTTACCAATATTTCAATTTAAACTAATTTTTTAAACTGTTTTATTGAGAAATAATGCATTTTTTCAAACTTAAGAGCCACAGTTATTAGAGACAGGTGTAAAACTTTCACATAATATATAGAGAAAAATAGGTAAGTTAGAACAAGAAAGTATAAACAATTAATCTTGAAGTAAATAGTTTAAATTAAATAAAGTATAATAAATCATTAAGCACTGAAAGATCAGAGAAGTCCTTCATCTTTCTAGTTGTTTGCTTAATCTATTATTAAATTCTAGCTTCTTGGATTTTTATTTACTGAATATGAATTAATTTATATACATTTATTTATTTAACAACTAAGACTTTACATTAATATCTGTCATGAATTAGGGTATTTATCTTTAAAATTATTAGATTTTACTGATACATGCCCTTCATTACATGACATAAGATGTTCTTTAGTGAAATGGACAGCCCTTATGCTAGGAGAGCCAAATAATATTGGGCTGCAAGAGCACGCATGGCTGATCAAGCAGTCGTTACTTAGGCATAGGGAAAAAAAAATTTGATTTGTTTGAAAAAAAAAAAACAAGACAACAATAAATTTTTAGTGACAAGATTTATTTATAATAAGAAAATATAAAAACAAACTATACTTATAGCCAATCGGTAGAGGAGTAAATAGTTCAAAAAATTAATACATAGAATATATAATGATTGGTAAATCTGAATCTTAATCGAAGAACAAACTAATGTTTCGTTATAAACAAACCAGTATTATAGTCTAAAAATAAATGTAAGAGCGACCTATATCCATTAATACACCACAATCAATGTTCCATAAATTATTAATATAAATTTTTATTTCAACCGAAAGAGAGTAAATAAGCAGTTAACTAATTTCTTTTTTAGTCCTAACCTCAAAAATAATATGTAATTTATATATGAATTAGATTGATTTCGAATGGTTTAGCTGAACTGAAACAATTTCTTCACTGTCACCCTGATACTCCCTTTTTTTAAACTTCTATTCGGTTTTCAATTTCTTTGTTTAATAAATTTATGGATATTCCTCGATTATTTCCTTTAAGCTCTCTGAAGGTGATATATAATTCACAATACTAAAAATGGGGTCTCTTTTGAACCACAACATATAACAGTACTTCACCACATTAATCTCTTCTTGTTTTTATTACTCTTCAAAAATAAAATCTAAAAATTAAATGATTTTTCATTGTGAATGAAATAGAGTTAAACAAATTTATTCAATCAGCGTATCAAATGATTACAGATAGAGAAACATGAACATACCGAGTTTCGTTTTTAACACAGTTACGAATGATGCAATCGTTGCAATATAGAGCACGATAGTGAGATTAATGTAGGTGAAGATAAATACTAAATGATAAATTTTTTTATTTTATTTTTTATTTGAAAATTAATACATTCTGCCGCATTGGAGGGCATTAATATTAGGGCTAGATTAAATATTCACACAATATATACATACAAATGATAACTAAAATAGAGATAAAAAAAAAAGAGTTGTAGAAAGTAAAATAAGAAAATTAACATACATAGGTAAAAAAAAAAAAGAAAATTTAGAGAGAAACTAAATGAAATTTAAATATATAAAACACATTCACACCTATATACAAAATGACGAATTTAGTGAGTAAACATGAATAGCATCAAACGCAATCCGTTTCTAATGTTTTGTAATGCTGCATTCATAATAATATGTTGATGTTTCCTCACTGAAAGATAAGCAATTTTATGAAAGTAACAAGCACACGTGGTTCCAACCAAGTCTTAGCAAAAATTATTGTTTTTTTCGTTTCACAAAACGGATACCTTTTCCCCACATCACGACCGTTCCCTAACAAGCGATCACAGTTAGATTTCGAAACCGCTTTTTTGACCGGGCAGCTTGTGAAATTAACTTATTTGGGCGGTAAGAGGAGAAGAAAGGACCACCTGGACCAGTTTAAAGAGCCAATATAGGATCGGGCTGACCGCAGGACTCGGACCCGCCAGATTAGCACGCCGCGATCCCTAACGAGGGAAAGTGAAATTGGACAAAGAGCTTTCTCCAGGCAGCGCCTCCTGAATCTTTTAGCCAGCTGATCAGTATGCAGTTCTAGCCACTGCCCAGTTATTTAGGGTTTCCCTAATAGCCAAGCCTTGCCAAATCCCAATGGAGTAATCGGGTTCAATAAACAGGGCGATTGCCGAGGAGGGGGAGGGGAGGTCTATATCCTCTATGTTGCAATTCATAAAAAAAAAAACTTCGATGTTATTCATTTGTTAGGAAAATTAACGAATATGCGAAGGACACAGGAAGTCCACAAAAAATCGAATTGCAATGGAGTCTTAATAATCCGAGTTTTCAATAATCTCAGTTCTTTGTTCTGATTTTTTCTTTTATTTTTAAATTCACTAAAAATCTCTTACTAATTTTCTATTGACATTGCTGTATCTTTGTGAATGTTCTTAAGTGTGTTGCGGATTAAAACACGCGTTATGGGATCAACCCCTGAAACAAAAAAAGTAACAATTCTATACAGTCAGAACATCAACACCATTTTATGGCCACCATTTTGCTGAAAACCATTCCTGTAGAGTTAATCTGTTCATTTTGGTGAAGTGTACACATAGTAAGGTACTCTCTCAAGAAATGACAAGGAAAGACAATATGAGGTGCTAAACTTTAAGAGAACAGCCTGGTGGAGGAAGTATGGGGAGGAAGAAGAGGTGGCCAAAACCATGAAGCTGAATATCAGACAGAAAGTGAGTCCAAATTTGTAATTAATCTGTAAAAAAACACAAAATTCTACAAAGGCACAAATTTCATTTATTTTATTCAATTATATGCAATATAATCATGTTCTCAATGTTTTGTTCAATTTAATCAATTGTCAAATTTCAGTGATCCAACCTCATACAGTCCACACCAATTTTCCCAATCACCAGCGCACACAATTCACTTACAGATAATTGGGTAGTAATTGGATCGCACCAAATTACCGTGATCTAACAACACGTTTCTAAAAGAGCGTTAGAAATATTGTATTCACCAGAGAAACAAGAAGTTAAAGATGTTTAGATTCCTTCATTTCACGGATACCCATCTCTTTTCCCTACTGGATTTCTACTTCAGTCCGTTACGATTTTTACCATATCTATTACGATGATTAAATGGAAACACGTTTTCCTGCTGCTTGGAGAAATCTTAAAAGTAATGTCTATGTTCAATACAATCAGGACAATCGTGGATGAAACAGGAGTAATTGTACAAGCGACTGAATGCGGTATCGGACAATCTCTATCATGAAAATACGGTAAAAAATTCCGATATTGCAGAGACTTCTAGATCGCGGGTGCAAATCGTGAAGATGAAATAAAAACACAAGTCTGAAATTGTCCATTTGGTGTGTTTGTCAGCTTGAAGTCATGTTTGCTTCATTTCATTTTCTAGCAATATTCCAAAAATTTATGTTTTTTGATAATTCGAGGTGCCCGTTCTCCCCATCTTTGATTATGTACACTCCACAGCAGCAATTAGACTAATTGTACTTGCTACTTATGGCGAAATAATAAAAGTTTTTAAAAATCGTTCTTGATATAAAGATGCGTTAAATCTGACGAAGCTGAATGAGGGATTTTTTCACCTAAAAATATACTCAAGTCAAGAAGGGATGCCGCTGGGCACTCCTTTCTCTCAAGCCGATCAAGCTACTATCAGTATTATTCCCGACAGCAGACTCGCAGTACTTCTGACAAAAAAAAAATCACGATATATGAGACAATGAATTTAAAAGTCATGAGTTCGCGTCCCGGTGCCGGGGGAGTCTTTTAAATCCCCGCCCACACCCCCTGGCCCGGAAAAACCCCGTATAGCCTTACAGGCGAGGAAGGGGAGGACCCAAAAAAAAGTGTGTATAAACAGAATGAAGTTAAAAAAAATCTGACATTTTTTAAATTTGCATTGCATTTTAAATATGTTTATAATTTGTTAATCATCATCTACAAGTATAAACCGAAGTACTATTTCAACCCGACTGTTCAACATTTCATGCGTTTAAGACTAAATACATAGTTCGATTCTGCTAATAGTTGATTGTGTAATTAATAAGGAGAAAATTTTAGGGATTAAGTTTGATATAGGTCATCTCCTCCTTGCACAGCTTTTGACTACATAAAGTACTTCTTTTCAAAGTACTGAACCCGAGGCCATCCAGGTTTTGTAGTGGTACGGATGTTTTTTTTCCATTTAGGAGCTGATTTCTTTTTTTTTTCTTTTTTTTTTGTTCTAAAATCTGCAGAAATATTAATAATGAGCGGTAGAGAACCTATTTTATCAAATTATTAACATTCATCTTGAACTTACACAATTAACATCATACGATCCAATCGGAAAGGAAATGGGTATCCATGAGTTTTTAATACCTCCTTAAAATTGAAGCGTTAACCGATCTTCAGAATACAAACGCCCCATTTCTGAGAATTTTCGTAAATCAAAGAGTTGTACGTTATTATAAAACGGAGCCATTCATTAAGTTTTAGACGAGGGTTAATAATTCGATAAACAGCGGACTATAATATATCGAGTCTTAAAAAACATATAAAATAGTAATACGCAATCCTGTCGAATACAAGAAAAGTATCCTCACTTTGCAATGACCGTTAAGGTCAAGAGTTTCGTTATTCAAACGGTTTGGTCTCTTGAAAAGGTCAAGCCTACTGATTTCCATTTTAAGGCATAGGACCAAATTTGGAATTACTTCAGATAACCAATCAGCATTATATTGTTGTTTTGTTATAAACGTTTCGCTTTATCAAACAGGCAATTTTAGTCATTATAATAACTATAGTTTAGAAAGTTCGAGATAATTCTACCCTATAAAAATATTCATAAATAATATTTATTCATTTTTTCATCCTTTATGTAAAATGAATACTGGATGGAACTGGCTAATGAAAATCAGATCTTCGAATAGTTGTGATCTTCTTTTTTTTTTTTTTTTTTTATCATAAAGCAATAATCAAGTTTTTTTTTTTTCAATAACATTACGTCAATCATATATCAGGCTCAAATCTATAATCAAACTTTTCTGTACCAACAATAAGTAAGAAGAGAAGTACTCTTCAGCTAGAAGACAATCTGTGATATTGCCGGAACTAATGCCGCCTACATTGTGGTACTGTGTAATACGATAATGCACCGAAGTGTTACATTTTTCATTCTGCTTCTGATGAATTCATTCGAAACAGAACCGTGTCTCTTCTATAGCCTTGGAAAATAATTGAATCTTTACTACAGATAAAGTTTTTAGATGATATTGTATGTTAATTTAGATCTTATTTTTAATGCATAAAAAAATAATATAATTTAGAAACTTCATCTGTAGTAAAGATTCAATTTTCCAAGACTACAGAAGAGCCTATCAATAGACATGGTTCTGTTTCGAATGAATACATCAAAAGCAGAATGAAAACGTTACACTTCGGTGTATTATTGTATTACACAGTATCACAATATAGGCGACATTAGTTGCGGTAATATCACTGATTGTATTCTAGTTGAAGCCTACTTCTCTTCTTACTTATTGTTGGTACAGAAAATTTTGACTACAGACTACTATTCGAAGATATGATTTTCATTAGCCAGTTCCATCCAGTATTCATTTTACATAATGGATGGAAAAATGAATGAATACTATTTATGAATATTTATTAATTTTTCTATTTGATAGTCAGAACGTAGTCATTTTAAAGGTTTTTATTAGTGCTGACGTTTCAACCCAAGCATATGGGTTATCATCAGGGCATGTTTCCAGCAGTCTATACAGTATTTGAACAGCTCCAGTGCTCGAAACATGCCCTGATGACCTACATGATTGGGTTGAAACGTCGCCATTAATAAAAACCTTAAAAATGACTGCGTCCTGACTATTTATCACCTATGACATGTAGAACAGTCGACAGTTAGACACCATTTAGCCTAATATTGTACTGCAGCATCAGGAACTTCTCCCCACCACTATATATAGGTCTTAGTAGTAAGTAGTAGAGCAGTAGCCTATGTCTCAATAGTGTTGTAGCTCTTATTATGTAACATAGTGTTTGTTTTCATACCAATAAAGTTTTTTTTCTAAGTTGTTCGTGTATCCGAGTTTATAATTGACTAACTTCCTTCAATAATTCATTAATTTTTCTATATAAGACCATTCATTCGATAGTAACGACACTATACTATATATAATTACTGCAATATTTTCCACAAGGTGGTTTGATTAAAAAATAAATAAATTAATTAATAAAAATTGATGCAGAAATCAAGTAAATATAAACACCAAATATATACCAACACAATTAAAGGAAACGAATACATACGGACTAGCAGTCATTCACAAGAACGGTACATTGTCCTTCAAACTGTATCTTAAAATAATTAACATAATCGAGGGAAGTAATTAACATCTACAATTGCCGAATCCAATTCAGCTTTGTTAGTATTCAAATCACCCGCTAACAACATCCTGTCCGTGAAGAGCATCACTCAAGGTATATCAAATTTACAGATGTAACTCATCAAACACTATATTATACATTATATGATATATTCAAGCCCGAAGAGGGGGGCAATCGGGGTTGCAACTCTGGGACCTAGGTTCAGAAGAGGGCCTACAAGTTTTTGTTTAATAAAATAAATTTACAATCAAATAAAGTATAGATAACATTACATGATAATTATTTAATATTATTTTTGCAAACTTTATAAAAGGCTTCGATTAGATTTTAGGTGTAAATTTAATATTTTACAGGAGTCCAGAAAAAGTATACCTAGTGATTTGCTTTCTCTCTACACTCTCAGATACAATCTTAATATGCGTTTGTGTATGTTTCGTTATGCACATATACAAATGAACTCAAATTCTTCCGTAGCTGTATTCATTTTACTTAATTACTTTTCTTTTTTCCTTTTTTCTTGCCTCTACCCTAAACGGTCATTGGCGTTTTTTGTAATTTATATTCTATTATAGTAATTTGCAATCTTTAAAAATTTAAACACGATAGAGACTCATCTCTTCATTATTCGCTCTCATCTCTTCAACTCGCTCTTCATTATCTTGTAGAATATCTTTTAGTGATTTTTCTAGATCTATTTTTTTTCTGTGGCTTTCGAATTGGGGCATTCTACCAGAAGGTGTTTCACATTTTGAGAACATTTTCGCAAGTAGGTGCTTCTAGACCTCTTACAAGATAGCTATGGGTGAACTGACAGTGCCGAATCCTAAGACAGCACAGTATAATGTCTTCACGCCTGGAACTTCTGGTGCTAGGGAGCCATTTATAGCAGTTAGGTTTCACTTCTTTCAGCTTACACTCTTTGATCCTCCACTATTTTTCCCACTCTGCCAGTTCTTTTTTCTTTGTTTCGTATACCCAGTCTTCTAAAGTGATATATTTCAATCTAGTCACTTCCTCTTCTTCTCCTCCACTTCTTGCTAAATGGGGTGCATTGTCAGCTTTTTCATTCACTAAAATCCCTCAATGAGCTGGTTTAATTACTTAATTCAATGGTTATATTTAGGTTAAATATGTTATTAATGATTTTTCTCAAGTATTCCGTTAGGTAACAGTAATAATAGTAAAATGAGTCTTCTGCAATTGGAACATAATATATTTCAACAACAAATCTTACATATTTATTTATTTTATTTTATTTTCCTCCCTACCCTGCCTTTAAGACAGTACAGGAGTTTGCAGCAGTGACTTGATACACATTGCATAAAAAATCACTGTTGCAAGTTTATCTTTTTACATTTCTGTGGATACAGCCTGCTTCAAAATTTTGTCTCTTATTTTATCGTTCTCCATCTTCTTCTCCTGTCCTAATCAGCGGCCTTCCTGGCACTGCTTCTTCACTCCTACCTAGGGAGAAGTGGGTTGGACCCACAGTTTTTTTTTCCCACATACAAAACTTACAATCTTACATAACCTAATTGGTCGTAACTAGGCTTTGTTGACACACACTGTCTTTCCTCTCTGGTTCAACAAGTTTCGCCCATTGGCTTTCGCTTCCCCACTCCAATATCTGCCAAACTGGAAGCCCTCAGCGAGGATCCGTGGTAAGCTTGGCCCCAACACACCTCATAAATCCATAGGGGCCGCTAAGTGATTGCCCACGGTATGGCTATAGATAGCATAGGCCGATGTTGGGAAGAGGCAACAAGATGAAAGATACCGCCCATTGAGAATACTGCCCATTGATAAAAAACTGGCGGGCCGGAGAACATCTATTGTGAAGGCCCCCTCCATAAAGATGGACTTATCCTTTTACAATGCCTCTGTCATGAGTCACTTTCCCTCTCTTTTTATTTTGGCGGGCTCCTTACGCCTGTGTAACTTATCCGCCAACTATTAATACGGTCTTTCCTGGGCTCAAAACTTGGACTATTGAGTCTACGATTGTCCGGAATAATACAATTTTTGTTGGATTTTGATAACTTGAGAATAAGCAAACTGCCCGAAATGTTTTCAAACAGTGAATAAATAGTAAAACTATAAGTAAGAGCTTATACATCTTTGAAGATGCCGTTTAAAAGTACATTAAGTGCCACTTAAAAAACCTTCAACTGAAGTAACTAAATGTATTTAAGGTTTTTTTTCTGTTTTTTTTTTTTAGGTAAAGGAAACAAATACCGACTATGCCTCTTTCTAGAAAAATAGTTAAGGTACCTGTACCATGACGTTCCACAATCTTCCAATATTGTAGTCATACTAAGGATACCAGTTACTAGTGTAAAATTAAACAAAATCTGATGTGTTGCCCCAATTTGGCCGAAAACCAAGAATAATCTATGAATTAAAAAATACAATTTTTCTGCTGAGCATCTTTGCTTGGGCTACGATTACGTTTCGAAAAACACAAAAACTGTCATAACTTCGACAGAACACCACCGACCTACATGAAACAGGAATTCGGGGATTTATAAACGAATACTAAATGGTACTAACACAACCACTGTTAACATATTAGGACCATAAATATAAAATAAAAAAGTTTAAAGAGTTTTTTGTATTTATTCTTTATAAATAAATAAAATCTAAAAGTTATTGATGTAGGTTTGAACAGGAGTAATTAATTTTTTCTGATGTTCTCTGTAACTTGAATTCGAATGCGAAGAGAAAAAAATGTGAATGCTTTAGTGAACGGAAAGGGAAGAATTCACCAAAAATATGTTAAAAAACTTATACTTTTTATTTTTATAAAAAAAAAAAACAATTTGAGAGTGTTTAAGAATGCTAAAAACGAATGGGGCTTGCTTTTATTATAAAATAGTTTACTCAATCTACTTTACTTAAAACTTCTTTTGTTTTGTTTTTTAAAATTTTAATTTTGATACAGTTGGAAATATATTTCTTATTTTCAAAAAAAAAAAAAAAAAAAAACTAAATGATTAGTAATAAATTTTAAATACATGCAGAGCAATTGCGAGAACAATAATTTGAAAAGTGATAGTTAAAATTATATTTGTATATATATATATTCAGTCTAATATTTTTGGACCTAGTACTACAGAAAAAGTTTCATTGAAATCGATAGATTCTTGATATTTGGTAATAACAAATATATAAATATTTACCAACAGATTTTGAAGAAACTTTAGCAAATAGCCTCATAAATTTATAAAACATGTAGACGTGTAATATTCACTTGAATGCATCTATATTTCCTATTGATACTAGTTTTCCAATCTTTCCCTCGCTGTCTCCTCCTCTTTCAAAGTGGAATGATGAAAGCAAAAAAATTATGACAGCTTTCTCCAAGCGATAGTGACTATGTGCTAGATACTCCCGTCGATAGAGAATCTAGGAATTTTATAGAAACTAAGAACTTGCTTGCGTTACACTTTTTTATGAAAAGAAAGGACTCAGCAAAATTATTTGTTATTAAAAGTGAATGATTTTAAAGGAGTACAATATTAATTGTTTAAATCACAACTTTTTTAATTTTATTTTTTCCTTCATCGGAATGTTGAACAGTATTTTCAAGTCAAAGAAAATATATTGTATTTAATCCACTAAATAAAACATGTTTAAAAAAAATGTTTTTTGGTGCCTAAGATTTTGAAATTGATTACAGATTCTAGTCATATCTCATGGAAGGTTCATTATTAGTTTTATCACTACTTTCACAAACGCATGCGCAAATATATTTCCCTTAACAAGCCCAAATTTCAAGAACAGCTTCCCTTCTGATTTAGTACAATGTCGAAGGACATTTGGATCTCAAAGTGTGAATGGTTCCATATCATTTTTATCGAGTTCTATCAACTACTTTATATGTATGATTACTATACATGTGCGAACGTATATTTCTTAGAAAACTTATATTTAAAAACACTGAAGGTTTTTTCTTAATCCGCTAATCACTGAATTTGAAATATAGTTAATTTTTTCCAAATATGACATTTTAGGAGTGGATAAATTTAGTGAAATTATATATATTGCATATGAAACCGCTGTTAGCCAGTTTATTAATTTATATTACATATTTTGAATATATAAATATCTTGAATATACCATATTTTTTTTCAATATTAATAAATATTAAAACATCAATAATTTTTTTTTAAAATCTATATTTTGAATTACAATCAGTTCATAGTGTTAATGTCACTGACAAATCAATGAAGTTAAAATGAGGTTACAATGTTAGGTGTCGCCAATGACCCTCCAAGGTAGAGGCAACAAAAAAATAAATAAACGTTCTTAAAAGGAAATTTAACAGATGCTAAAAATAAATTTAAAATCGCAAAGAAAGTTTCTTCAGCGGAGTTCAATCATCATGAAAAACATAAAATAATAAAGACTTTTTATAGAGACGTTATGAAAAATGTGAAGCCGTTTAAGCGTGACAAATGACTTATAAACTAAGTTCCATTTAGTCAAGTTTATACCCACCGTTTACGATTGCGTTAAACCCAGGATTACAACTCCATTCTTTTTTCTTAGGATCTCAGACAGTTAGACGTAGTTAAGGTTATCATGAGCTCGGTTTTACAGAATAATGAGAAAATTCTTTGATGGATTGGTGTTAGAAGATTCCGTTTTTAAGTAAATAACTTTCATGTAATTCTTAAACATTGATTTTCTTTATCATTTTATTTGATTTACCTTAATTATCTACTTTTTTGCATATTTTTAATCTACTTGTGAATTTATTTTTTGGCATTACAGATCATATAGATCTTTTTCAGCCTTAACAAGTCTGCTCCATATCGGCCTGTCTTGGGCTATTTCTTTTCATTTAACTGAACGAAACTCTATTGCATCTTTGTTGATTCTATCTATCCATCTGGTTTTAGGCCTTCCGCGTGGCCTTTTGCCTTCTATTGAGGCATCCATTGTTACCTAGAGGCTTCCAGAAGGATTGCTACGAGCTGCATGACCCGTCCATCTTAACCTTCGTGCCTTCACGGATATTGATTGACCAATTTTTGTAAGCAGTTCTTTATTTATCTTTCTTCTCCATGTGCTAGTACTCTGATCCCAGATCGTCCCAGTGCTAGGAGTGCTAGGATTATCGTGCGCAGGAGTTTCCTCTCAAATTTTTCAATACTTTTTTCTAGGATGCCGGTCAGTATCCAGGTCTCACAGTCATATATTAGAATTGACTTTATCATAGTATTGTACACCCTTAGTTTAAGATTTCTTGGAATTTCAATACCTTTGAGAGGGAAAAGAAAGCTCATTGAGGTTTCTTTTTCTTTTTTTTTTTTTTTTTAAGGCATGGGTGCATAGAAGTGAATGATATGACGCAAGTTGCGTTATCATAGTTTTGGAGGAGTTTTAATTTGAGGATATGCGAACAGGCAAACTAGACACTTGGTTGGAGCGCCAACATTTTAGGAGGGGCATAATTTAGTGAAATTATATATATATATATATATATATATATATATATATATATATATATATATATATTTTACAATGTGCGAATTTACTAGATGTCTTTTTTGTATACAGTTGTAAATATCATATAAATAAATAAAAAAATTTCTTTTAAGACTCAAGGACTTTTCAATTTAAAACTTTCAGGACTATCACCAAGGCTCCCTGGTACGCCCGTAATATTACTTTACATAAAGACCTACAGAAGCCAACAGTTAACGATCACATACGAATATACTACAAAAGATTTCACAATAACTTACACGGACATACCCACTCACTCATTCAAGGCATGGCCACAACCAACATGCCCGATGGCTCAAAAGAAGCTGGATGAGGCATCTCCTCCACTAACTATAAACATAAATTCAAGTTAGGAAGGGACACCGCCGGGCAATCCTTTCTGTCAGGCCTAATAACGTCTTAATCTACACTCTTGTTCCTGACAGCACACTCGCTGGTATTCCCAACCTGTGTGAGTTTAAAAATAAAGTAAAAAAAAAATCTATTTCTTTTGTTTCAAACGAATTTCAGATTTTCAAAAATAGCCCAACTAAGCACATGTGCATATAAAAACTTCCCTCTCTCTTGATTTTTAACTATAAAGTAATAATTGTTTCTTAAGCTAGGAGCGGTCCTGAAAGGGCGACGAATTAAAACCGTAAAACAGCAACCCGCTCTTAGGAATAAGGTAAAACAAAAAACAGCCAGTGTAATTTTAAATAAACTACAACTTCTATAGTCTTACTTTCAATTGCGCCGTTATTAAATAGAGGAGAAAAATATAAATTCTTCAGAAGGGGAGAGGGGGGGGGAGGTATGGGATCGCTCTTGGGGGGTCAAGTACCCCTGTCATAAAGGATTATGGCTATAATACCCATTGCTCTTTGAGTATGGTAATTTGCATTTTTTTTTAAATAGTACTTTTTACAAAATCGATAACATTTCAAGTGCATTCAGCGTTTCCTGGAATAGTAAATTATGTGCAAACAGAACCATTTCTGCTCCCACGGAATAGTCCCTCACACAGTTTCTACCAAGAACCAGTTTATAAAGCCTAATACATAGGCGCCTTATAAATTGATCTTCATAACATCGTGGAGTAGTTAAAGCAGGTCTTGTGCGGTATATCTCTTACTAGATAAAAGTTACTCACTTTTATTTTAAATTACCTTTTAACCTACATCTTCTTCGAACGATTTCGTTTTAAGTTGTCAATATTTGCAATTACAAAAAAGTCTTTTTTGGCTGTGAATAGTGATTTTAAATTTATTTGTAGTGTTCATACTAATATTAAAATAACAATTTATCCAAAATAACAGTTTCGTAAAATAAATATTGAAAGATTTTCGTTTTAATTTAATTACATTGTGCTATATATCGTAGAGGCTGACTTGTGAATTAAAACATATTCCATGATTTAATATAAATAAATAGAAAAAATTATAATAATCTCAAGTTGGAATGTTGTACAGCGATTGTACGATTTAAAAAAAGTGAATAGTTGTAAAATGAATTAAAAATAACATTGACCATCTTACCCATGTTAATTGCACAAATATAGTTTAGGTAATTGATTTGTTCCTTTTTTAAACCTTAATTTTATTGTTTTTTTTTTTAGAAACAGTTTGGTTTTATAGCATCGATACAGTACAATTGGGACACAGACAATCACTTTAAAGCCTTAACCAGAAGATGCCGTGAAGATCATAGATCAGACTTTAAAAAGAACATTTTTTTTTTCTATTCAACGCCTATGCGGTTGTCAGTGAGGCCATTTGGCTTCTGGGAGCTCAATACAGCTTTGCCGTATCACACTCTTCAATTAATGGTATGGCTTCCATAGCACTTCAGGAATATTATTATTGAGGTCCGATAGAGCGGAGCACACTGGAAGGTGCAGGACGCACATCTCATCCTCTCGGCACGGAAGGCAAGCACAGCTTTCCATGACTCCAATCATGTGCAAATGTCTTTGAAGGTAATCATGTAGTAAACATGCTATCGAGACTTTCCTACCTTGAGTTTCTGTAATTGGCCCATTACCCATCTTCTTCCTGCTGCTTGCTTGCCAACTCCCACCCACTTTCTTGTAAAAAGGGTTTTAAATCCTGTTAACCAGAGTCGTAGCGTAGTGGAGGATTGGTCTGCGACATTTCCGAGGCGATCCGTGCGAGCTTGTTCGTTTCCTGGTAGACCACAATGGCTTGGAACCCATTGGAATGTAACTCGGAATTATTTAAAAGAAACAAAAAAACTAACAAGTTAAAAACTACTATTGATAATTATTAATGTCAATTGAAGCTGCTCATTAGTCAAAATTCATGCAGTAAAAAATAAGGGAAGTATACAGGAAGTAACAATAGAACTTTTTTGAAACTCCAAATAAACTGATTCAGCCCTTTCGATTAAATGCTCTAAGTGAAATTGTAGACACACCACTCTGCTTCACAAATGATGTATTAACCAAGGATTTAGACATTTTATCACAATTTTCATTATTAAAAAAATAAATAAATTTTGCAGCCTTGAAATTTGCCATCTACAATATTTTGGAATAAGCAAATCTGTACTCATTTACAGGTATGAGTTAAGTTAAAAAATCTCTTGAGCACCGTATTGAAATTTGTCAGGATGGGATGTAATCCGTACATGGTCGAATCAAATGTCTAGGCCTCAAGCTGTAAGTCAGTTTTTTGTGGCAGTTTTTATCGTATTATGTTGCAATATTATCCTGTTCACTCGGCAAACAATCCAAATTATCCTTAACTAACAAACTTGCCATCTATAAATTAGTTTAAAAAACTTTATGGATTAACGAGTTGGACCTATTGGGCACTGCGAAAACTTCTAATATCCACACTAATATCCTCAATTCAATCAAAAGTTTTGAGAAAAATGGCGTTCTATGTATCAAATGACACAATGATTCGGACATCCAAACGATTTCAAATAAAAAATGCAGAGGGTTTGATTATTTACTCTGAAGTAACTTTGTAGTTAAATAACCACAGAAAGACTGTATTCATAAGCCATAACGTCCTATCCTCCTGCTGCTATCTGTTCCCACAGTCATCTAACGAGACAAAACAGCCCACTGTTGATAGAACAATGAGGTTGATTAAGAGAGCATTACTTTATAATAGACACCGTGGCGGTCCTCAGGCTGAGGCACACCGGCTAACCGCAAGAGAACAAGAAGAAGAAGAAAGAGGAGGAGATAAAGACGAGGGAGGAGGAAGAACAAAGACCGTAACGGTGCGAGGGAAAGGTGTCCGATAGCGGTGATTAATGTCCTCATTGCCGAGCAAATTTATGTCAGCTCTCATGCCGCTTCTTGAGGGGCCTTCTTCAGCAATCCTCTCTCTTACCGTCGTCGATAATTGCGATGGACGTCGCTCGGCGCTGCATGTCCATGCCGTGATCTATAGCCACCTTGTTAATAGATTAGAGATAGAGTATTAAGTGACAGAAAAAAAAAATCATGACGAGTAAAACAAACAACAAACTATACTTCACTTTTTGTTTTGACTACAAAACATCCAGATATGAATACCAAATACAATCCTTCTTTTAAAACTGAAATAACATCTTCTGGTCAGTAAAAATTTTTTCCAACCATCTGCAGGTAATAATTAACATTATCAATACACATAGATTTTTATACTTTTTCTTAAAAAAAACCTTTCATGTACGTAACTCTACTTATTATAAACAATTGATTAGTATCTTATTGAGTCTTCTATTTGATATTCATTATTAATGTCGTATTAATTTGTTCAGATAAAAATTAAATTGTCCTGCTATTTAAGAGTTTCCCCCACGTCATTTCTGGAGGTACTGACTTATGTTGTTCTGATGGGGATAGTCAAAGGGAGAGGGGTTTTCCTTCTATTGTTTTGCAATGGTGGATCATTTTATCTAATTTATGATTTTTATATTGCTTTTAAATTAATTATTGTATTATATGCGAATATTGTTAATTACATTTGCTTAAAAGGTATTTATATTGTCCACATCTGTATGGTTATTAACGGAACTCTTTAAATTTTTAGTGATATACACTAACTCTGTAATTTTTCTTTTGTTGTTACTATTTTCCTTATATATTATTTTGGCATTTTTAAAATGAAATAAAATTTTTCCAACCATCTGCAGGTAATAATTCGATCTTAATACTAAATTCACTAATAGCCTAGACGAAATATTATCCCACAAAATACATTATGAGTCAAATATAAAAATTGAAAGCATTCATCAAGTTACATAATCTATCATCGACACAAATGACCTACAACATGACAACATCTCAGTAATCGTCAATCGGAGTAGTTTATATATTTATTTCACTTTTCAAAATATAACATCATTAACTTTCCAAGAATAAATTAAGTATAAAATAATTGAAACCGATGAAATTCCTATAAAAGATTTTTTTTTTTTTTAAACAAGTTTATTGAATAGTAATACAATCTTGCACATTGACCACAAATACATCAATTACATTCATAAATTTAAAGAAACTAATTATATATTTTTATTATAATAAATTTATAGTTCATTATAATTGTCACAAGGAGTTTGCATAATTTATAAATCTATGTTTATTTATCCAGCAGATGTCGTTTTTTTTCTTCTTTCTTAATTTTCAATTATATATTGAATGTTCAGATTCCTTTTTTCTTTAGATTAAAATAAAAAAAACAAAATAATAATAGGAAAGTAGAAAGGTCTATATAGTGATTATTACTTTCTTTTTTATCCTTGAAATTCACAAGTGTATAAAAATAAGTGTACTCCTAGTAAATGTGAAACAGTACAAAACTTGTAGAGAAACTACCTATTGGTAACACTCTAATAAAATTTCTAAATCAGGAGATCACGAGTCCATCTTCATTTAAGACCCCTCGGAGAAGAAGATCAAAAATGGAAGAAGGTTAGAAACGAGAGGATTAAGGTTGATATGAAGTTTATTGCGAAAGAAGAGTTACATAGATTAGGCCAAGTTTGATTAATATGGAACATTAAGGTCTTTACAGATTATTTTATCTGTGACAAAGTGAGGAGCAGTTACGAAGGATGTTTTATTGTGAGAATCGCTTACGAAAGGAATCGGATGGTTTAGTGGAATCCCAAAGCTCAACTCCGTAAGTCCAAATAGGCTTTTTTATAGTCATATATTTGAGTCTTTCATAATGAATTGGAAGCATAGTGTTTGTCTAGTGAGCGTTGGAGTAGTCGGAAACGTTTCTTGTAATTCCAGCCTTATACGAGGATTCCAAGTGAAAGGTTTGTCCAGGAGTTCTAGGTATAGTGATTATTAGTGGTGCGAAGTACTGAAAGCTTTTAGCAGTTTAAGCAATGGGCAGGAGACCGTTTGAAGTGTAAAGTTCTGTATTTGATTAACTATCTTTTAGAAAAAAATTTGTACCGCGACTGCCCATCTTTTTAATTTTTTCTGAAACTGACAATTTAAGATAAAAGTTGTAAATTATTTGATTAATGATCCTATGTTCGCCAAATTTCAATTCTTTATTTTTTATTTTGGGCACCGAACCTTAGACCCGACGATAACTCACATTGAGTTGAAGGGCACAGACAACAGGTGGTGCGGATGTGGTGGCTCAGCGAAGGTGACCACAACCGCATCATCACATCCCCGATGAATCCTTATTCGATTTCAGGAGCAGCTTTCTTCTTGTTCGGTGGTCAGTGCGGTTAGCTACGTCTCCTTTAAATTGAATCTTTTTTTCGCAAAAAACCGGTAAAGTATTCTGAAATTGTTGGCTGATTGAATATAGTTATGGCCAGTGTCCACTGAATTCAATGCGGAACCAGGCAGAATAGAGTGTCTGCGAATACATTTCCATAATATTACGGAGGAATGATTGAATGTCATTGCCCCTTGTACTTGGATCGTCAGCGATTTTCATACTTTTTATTATCAGAATTATATATATATATATAATATATAAATTATTATAAAAAAAATACACTAATTATTTTTAAAAAAAAAATCATTTGGAATGGTTTCTTGTACAATTTAGTACAATATAATACAATATAACACAAATATAATTTATTAATTGCTAAAAAAATTTAGTTATTTAAGATTATTCTGAATGACCTGATATTCAACGGTAGGTTGGAGGCCCTAGACTCGAATGGGAAGACTGCGTTGCTATCAATGCATTATCGATACTTGGCATTCCCAACTGAAAGGGAGCAGCACAAAACAGAGATGACTGGCGGTCAATGCTGGAGCAGCCCATGAATCAGCATGTGGGCCGTAGAGCCATATAATAATAAAGAAAGATTATTTTGAAAATCAAATAAAGGGGATGTTGCGTCAGTAGTAGACCGAAAACTAAGAAATGACTACTTTAGAATAGGGACAAAGAACTGTTTTAAAACGAAATTAAAAATCTAAACATTGTCCATATATATGTGTATTCTTCATGACTACAAGGAGTCAGATCAAAATAAAATAACAATAATGTTAAATGGTTATGATATCAATCTAAACGATAGTGACCACACTTTTCCTCACCATAGGCCTGACACTCCAATAATAAACGAAGTAAATCAAATAACGTTTATTGTACATAACCTCCATTATAGGATAACCTTCACAAGCCACTGGTGAAAAAAGTATGGAAATGCCAATTGACTTGAAACAAATACCTAATTTAAATGGAATCCAGATTAATAATTGTAATTTCATACAACCGCCTGATACAGGAAGAATCTCAATATTTTTGACGGGAAATGGAACTGCCGTTCATAACAAACAGGATTCTGTAAAATCCGATAATTTTAAATGTATATTAGTAAAAAAATTTTAATGAATTATTGAAGGAAGCTAGTCGACTGTTCTACATATCTTGGGTGATAAATATTCAGGACGCAGTTTTAAAAAAAATTTAATTTTTTATTTGTGCCAACGTTTCAACCCAAACATGTGGGTCGTCTTCAGGGAGTGGTTCGAGCACTGAAGGCTTTCAAGTACTGGAGTAGATGACCCACATGTTTGAATTAAAACATTGGCACAAATAAAAAATTAAAAATTTTTTAAAACACGGCGTTCTGAATATTTATCATCCCAAAAAAAATTCAATATACATAAAAATATATTAATAATTATTAATAAAAAAAACTATTATGAGTTATAAAAAACATTTAATGTGTAAAAGAGGTAATACTAATAAGAATAAATCCAGAAAATCCAACTAATAAAACACAGAAAATCCAGATTACTTATCACTCAATAGTCAACTTTAATTCACCTATAAAATACAAAAACCCTTTAAATTTCTTGATATTAGTGATTTATCAGCAGAAAAAATTGATTACTCAAAGATACTAGATTTTATGAGATTCTAGAGAACTCGATAATTTTTGTATGTTTGTTTCTGCGGGTCTTAATCTTTTAAGAGATTAAAAGATTTAAATGATGAGGGATTGATGACAAAATATATGATTCAATTGGGTACTCTCATGAGTTTTCAATTCTAATTTGGCGGTAAAGAGTAGCTTATAAGTATAAACATGCCAAAAGTTCCGTATTTTTTTCTGATGCATATTAGAAAAAAATAATCAGCATTAAAGATAATTTGTGTCAGGAGCTGCCGGCGCTTATATCATAGTCAATAAGAAAATAACTAATAATGGCATCTTTGGAAACTTTAAAATATAAAATAAGAGATTATTTAAAGTGTTTTTTGCAATAAAAAAAACATAAAATAGAGACAAACCGTAGAAGATAAAATACTAACGCAGATAATTACAGAGACTTAATATGTATTTCCTCAGAAAGATGGTAATTAAGTTATATATAAGGAAGCAGAGATTAAGTTAATGCACTTTTAAGGGGTAAGATTAAAAAAATATACTTTTTTCAAGTAAATAGTAATAGCTTGTGCAATAAAATGCAAATAGATCTCTCAATAAAACTGGCGTTCAGTTTATGACCATAATAGGACGTCTTTTCGATATCGACGATTTCAGCGATTACCAAAAGTAATAAAATGATTAAGTAAAAAGCCGTAGTAGGAAGCGGTTGGCATCAAGTTCTTATTTACTGCGTTAAGCGTAAAAAAGGATAGTCGAGTTCAATATATGGTAATATCAGTAGTTTCCATAAGACTCTAAAACAGATTTTAAATAGTAATACCTACCTACAAAAACTTCAAACCTTCCAATCAAAATTATTGTGATTCATAACAAAAGCACCATGGTACGTGACTAGCAAATTTCTACATACTGACCTCCACCTTCCAACAGTTGACTAACATATAACTGCCTTTTACCAACGATTTTATACTAATCTATTTTATACTAAGTGACATGGCCACAACTGACATACACCAGGAACATACTCAAATTCCTTAAACAACCTAAGTAATTGAAACAAGTCTGGGAAGAGAAGCTGATGAGTACTTTCCTTAGTCATGCCTGTATTTTATATTATATTGTATTTTCAGCATATTTGCAGATAGTCGACTAAAAGTTGATTGGCGCAAATAAATTTTTATAGCCAAAGAAAAATACTACAAGACGGAAGAAATATATTTTTGACATTATTTTCAATACAAGGATACTGAAGAAGCACAGAAAATATTATTTAAATAATACAAGAAGCAGATGAAAAGAATCATGAACTGTATAGACATCCGATGGGAATACGGATGAAAAAACCAACCACATTAAAATATTATTTTGTACAGAATTAACGTTGGTGTGAAAATAAATTTTAAATTTACAGAAAAGTATTCAAACTCTATTAGTCTGTGGTTCAAACACTATAGACTCCTTTTCATCCAATTAATAATACCCATATAACACTTTGTGAATACCTTCGTTTTATAGTAAATTACATTTTTTTTATCAGCAACAATTCTCAGGAATAGTTTTCCCATTACATAAATTAATTTAATGAGGTTATAAAAACTCATAAACAACCATGTGTTTTCCACTTGAATCGTAAGATAATTTTATCACAAAATCGATAAAAAATACAGCCTTAAAAAATAATGGGCCACTTCAAACTTCGTTATTTTGATGTTGCAGATGAAGGTCGCGCCAAATAGTCCAATATTTTTGTAGGACACATTGTAGATCAGATTTTTTGATCAAATTATCTTTCTATTCAAGCGGAAAGTAAATAGGTGCTCATGAGGTTTTAGTTTAGTACCTAATTAAATAGACAAGTTTTCCGATCTCCAAATTAAAAATGCTTCAATTCCGAGAATTTTCATAAATAATAAAAATTGTAGGTTGTGATGAGATAAAGTTATTCAGAGAGTGTCAGGTTAATAATTTGATAAAAAGGGTACTACGGACTATAATTACTTTTATTTTTTAAAAATATTTTATCTGTTTTTTTAATTAATAAATTTTATTCTAATATTTTTTAATTTTTATTTTGAACTTGAGCTTTGACTAGGAGCAGGTTCTAACTACTTAAATATATATATTTTCTCTATAGGAGAGAAAAAAAAAGGTATAACCGCATTAAGCAAATCGGCCAAGAAAATTATGATAAAACTAAATACATGATAGTAAGGAGGAAATTCTCTACCAGCAACAGGATTTGCGTTAAAATTCTTACCGAGAGTAAACAAATTCAAGCTCAGCACCACATTAACCTCAATGAATAACCCACTGTTAAAAATAAAACAGTGTATACTAAGCTACACAAAGAGCTTTCTTCTCTCTTTCAAAGGTTTTGGGGTATTCTAAAAAACCTAAAATTTCAAATTAAAGGTGTACAATACCATGCTAAAGGCAGTACGGCTGTGCGAGCTGGGCACTAATCAGCACCCTAAAAAAAAGGCATTGAATGATTTGAGAGGAAAATCCTTTCTACAATGACTGGAACGGTCGGAGGTTAAAGTATTAACGCACAGAGAAGGAACAATAAAGGAACGTATATGTGATATATGAGGTCTATGAGGCCAACAAAGAAAAAGAAATAATAGTTTCTTAATTTTAATATTGTATTTGGTTCGACTTACTTCTATCTTACTTATAATACCTGTTTTTGTTGTTATCCATGTATTTATTTTTTTAAATGAAAATGTATAATCATATCACTGTTACATATTGCTCAAGATTTAAATAAAATACCTTAATGTGAGGGAAATAATCACAGATACTCACAAAAATGGAAATATTTCCAGTTAAAAGCATCTAATTTTAAAGAAAAATTCCTTAATTTCTAGTCAAGACAATGGAATAAATTTTAGATAATTATCAATTATCTTCTTCAAATAACATATGAATCTATATATAACAATGTTATATATATTTATAACAGAGTTATATAGAATTAGTCTTGGAGCTTAAATAATATCTGAGTAAAGGCAGTACGTTTGAAAGAGTTTTCTGGCTGTCTTTGATAAGAGGCACAGCTGTGGAGCTTACCGCTATATAACAACGTTTGCAGAGATCATTTCCTCTGCTTTCCCGTTATACTGCGAACTCCCCGTGCAACTCCATGTAACTGCTAAGACCGAGTGGAAAATATTGTACAGGGTAAAAAATGAGACCACTTCTTTTGAAATATCAAAATGCGTTTGACTGCATTTGCGTTTTTTGATGGACTGACAAAGAAAAGGATTTTTAAATGGAAAAACTATGACTAATATTGTATAATTTTAATATATAGGTGAGAATGAGCTTTAGAAGAATTTTATTTATTTATTAAATCTTTTGTTTTCTATTTATTTATTTTATTTTTTTATTATTATTATTATTTTCCTTTGATTAGTTTGATTTATTTTTATTGTATGAATCTTGAATAAGAGAATACTTTTAGCTTTAATGCTTATTGCCCTTGAGTGTGGTAGATTGTGTTAATATTCAATAAATAAATACAAAAAAAATATTGTATAATTTGAATAACATAAATATCAGAACAACATTTCATTAAAACTGCTATTTCTATATTAGAAGATCATATTTTATTATGACTATAAGAAAGAATTTCTAAATAAAAATTGTTATTTATAAAAAAATAAATAAATTGATATTAAAATGAACGGTGGCTTTGATTTCATCATCAGATAAGGACTAAGAAACCAGCAATCAAGATTTACAACGGGACAAAATAGCTGATAAAAATATTGTTAAAGTTAACTGTATCTCCAATAATTGAAAACTATTGAACTATTAACCCACAGGATTAGTTCAAACTTTAAAATGAAGAATCTGCTGTTTTCATAAGTATTTTTTACTTATTATTACCTCACTATTTGTTTATTCTAAAGAATTTCTAAAAGAAAATGAGGTCGATTTATCATCGTGAATATACGTAACACGATTTTATTACAAAGTGAAAAAAAAAAATAAAACCCAAAGGTTAAAGAACATGAATTGAGTAGTTTTATAAATTGCCGAATAAGTAAGTTTTAGACTTTTTACTGTATCGAAATGTAACATGTAATATATTTTATAAAATTATTCATGTTATACCAAAAGATTAATCTGAAATCTACGTACTACACTTTAAATATAAAATCTCAACGGTCATCATTTTCGTCACAACGAAATAAGCATCTGATACTTGAGTCCAAAGTCCTTCCAAAAATAGATATTTCTCCACTTCATTTACATTCTTAATTGGAGATTTCCTGAGATTCTTCGAGATTTTAGTACCTTTGAAAGAGTGAGGAAAGTTTTGTTAACGCAATTGTGAATATAAGTATGGAAACCCTAGAAATATCTATTGAATATTAAATTTACTCAAGTACTAAGCGGTTCTATATTTCTACGTAACTTTCTTTGCTTACGTTGCTTTCTCCATTAACAGTCAGGTTTTGAAAGGTGTTTTCAAAAAAATAAACCCGCAATACACTTTTGAGAAAAAAAATAATTATTATAATAGTGATTACCGAAAGGATTAATAAGATTTATTGCCCACTGTAACAAGATGCCTTTTATACGATAACAATAGTTATTATTCCTTGCACAGTGACAACAAAACGTCATAATTTGAATACAAACAAGACCCCTTTTAGGAGTGGAGTTGAAAGGCAAGAATAGCCTGGAAGAGTACGGCCGGGCCTCTATTCAATTGGGGAACATTTGCATGGTACTATGGGGCCGTTGTACCTGTTTCGTATAAATTTAAATAATTCGACAGAGGAGCCCGGGGGTTCGGTCGCGGAGGATCCCCTTCGCCCTCGATCTGGATATTATCACTAACGGGTTCACACCTACATGAGCATATCAAGCCATGTATTAGCATAGGAGATCACAGCGGCGTCGAGGCCACAGTGCAGACACTTGGTGTGTGCTCAGTACGGTCATCGCGAGGGCCTATAGCGGTCAGCGAAGTGATTGTGCAGATCTAGTCAGCATTCGATGTGCCGTCGCCTATTGAAGGTTCCGCACCCACCAGCTCGACCCAAGAATGCTGTTTGTCTTAGGATATAAAAAAGGATATCGAACATGCCATATCTTATACAGTTACACCAACACACCCACAACATCGATGCATAAATTGTAGTAATAGGAATTGACATGTTATGAAAACGTAATGACCGAGCGATTTCATCCAATTTTCTAGATCCTAAGATGGTATGCGTATTTGTTCTTGTAACGCCACAAGTGTTGCCCAAATGCGAGACCGAGACAAGTCTTGGTCTTGCAAACTCAGTCTTGGTCTTGCGCAAAACTCTCGTAATAGTCTTTCAGTTACCTATTAGCTTATTACTAGAGAGATATTACTGTAATTTTTTAGGTATGAGAAACCTAACTAAGTCTGAATGAAAAATTAGAAGAGTTAAATGCAAAAGTATTGGTTACACCAATTCTTTACTAAAATTGTCAAATATTAGTAACTATTTTGTCTCAATTTTTATTCAAAAAATTGATTTTTTTTACCAGTCTTGGTCTTGGTCTTGCAACAGATAGGCGGTTTGGTCTTGGTCTTGACCAATTTGGCAAAGACCAATTTTGGGGAACACTAAACGCCACTAGAACGTTCCGCAATATTTCAATGAAAATCAATTAATAAGGAATCCAGTTTTATCCAGAAAGTAAGCCAATTTTATTCCAGAAACGCTACTATGAATCAATAACGCTGTAAATTGGAATAGTTTCGTAACTTCCTTTACTTACTCGATGCTCAATCAACACTTTAACGCGTTTTCTGGCCGTTGTTTAAGATACGAAGAAATGTCATATTGTCCTAACAACAAAATTTCCTGAAAGGAGTCATTTTCGTTGAGTTTCAGAAAAGTATATCTTTTTGACGGGAAGTTCAAGTGGAGTTTTAGGAAGAATTTTGCATGTCACTATAAGTTATTCAAAAAAGTCAGGTATTACTTGTGGCTTGACCTTCTTACCCTTGCTTAAGGTAAAAAGTATGCAGAATAATAAATCCATACTTCACTAGTCGAGTCGAGAGGTCTTCAACTCGACTTTGATTAAGCTCTTTATATCGATGCACAATTTAATTTAGATCTTATCCTCAGAGAGGCCTTGAATACCGAATTTTCAAACTGGCTTCTTTAGGTTTTCTGTAAAGTATCTTAAAGTTAGATTATTTGTAAGAATTAACCGACTCTCGTTGCCAGAAGTAATAAGCACTACACTAGTTCAAAATATAAAGGATTTTGAAAATTAGCTAGAGGAGAAATAAAAAGAATAATATTTTTTCAAGCTGAAAACAAATTTCTGATATTAAGAGAAGAAATGCAGAAAATACCGTTCCAAAGCAAGTTAATAAATAACTTAAATATTGTTGTTAATAATTACTACTATTTTTTATTAATAATCATAAAATAAGTGATTCCACGTAAATTAAATGAATTTGCCAAAGATATCAATTGGTAAGTTTTTAATATTTCCAGGACAAGCATTGAAAATCGATTTTTTTAGCGTCAAAACATAAACAAATGCTAATCCTGAGTTATAATATTAATAATTTTCTTGAAAGAATTATAAGCCAATTAAAAAAAGTACATACCATAAATGAGTTCATATCATAAATATCCATTAAATCACTCACCTGAAACAAAATAAATAGAATTAATTACAAATGTATTATTATTAAAATATGATTTTTTTCTTATTTAAGAGAACAAGAATATGTCATTATTGTACATTTTTAATATTATTATTTCTTTTATTTAACTTTTCTTGCTAAACTAATTATAAAACATTATATTGTATTGATACAAAAATTGTAAAACATATATTTGAATTTAGAATACTAATAAATTCTGTACCTCCGAGGTAAACAATTTATTAGTTAAATTAATATCTAAAGCGCAAAAGAACAACATTTAATTACATCGAAGAGTTAATGTTGTTTATATTTTAATTTAAAATTTATTTGGAAAAAAAGAAAAGGATTATACAGACTACAGTAAACCTTGTTGAATTCGAAGTTGAAGGAACTATGGTAAAATTTAAAAATGTTTAAATAAACAAGTTTGTTTATAAATGTTCCGTTGTGATTATTAACGTTTAATATATATGTATGTTTAACAGAACACTCAAAACGATTCAGAAAAACAAAACTTTAGCACTCATTCATGCTTCAAGGAATTACAAAGCATTTTAATAAAGCTTTACGTGTAAAGATAAATAAATACACCAGTGTAAAATTAAATCGGGAAATTCGTCAACAAATATGAACTGAAAAAATTGAAGCTTTTATAAATTATCTATGTGACTTTTTTAAGAAATCTACCAGTTAACAATTACAATTTTTTGTAAACTGATATAATTGCAGTAGTGTATTATTTTATGAATTAATGCTTAAAGTCATACTACTGTGTCGTCCTGGTGGCATAAGGGAGTGGAAAAATAAATAATAAAAAAAGAATAATTTACATTTTTTTTTATCTTCGATCTGGTTAAACATGTACGTTGGATATAGTGTTTGCAGTTTTATAATGACAATAAAATATGTTTGTAAAATAGTACAAATCAAATAGCAGACTAATTGTAAATATTTATCATTTTTTTCACATTGAGTTGAATCGAAGAAAAAAACATAAGGGCAACAGAGAAGTTCAGATCATTTACGATTTCAAATAAGAAACATTCAAATTATTTAAGCCGAATTGTAATTGATTCAAATCATTTTAAGTAGAAATCTTTATTCATAAAGATACGATACTCTAATTTCGATGTGAATGTCAATTATATATTATATATCAATATTCCAGAGTCATTAATGAAACGCCCCTATTAGTTGAAATGTCACCGTACCCTGAAGGAGAACAAACAAACCATTGAGGGACAAGTCACGAAGACTAACATGTGATAGAAAAGAAGTTGTACATTCATTGAGACTGTTTCTCAAGAGAACGCCAACCGTTATGGAAACGTCAAGGGTATCCGATCGGCGTGTTGACCCGACGGCTAGCGGCAACGGATAAAAGGAGATTGATAAACCGCACAAGGGCCTTAAGGAGTCACATTGAGTTACAACTCTTGTCCTGGGATATGGCGAAATTCTTTGTCCTATTTAACCTAGCCATTTCCGTGATTGGACGTGTTATTTTCGTTCTGTGGTCCTGGAACTTATTTAGCTTTGAACAGAGATTCGTCTAATTGTACAGTTAGAGGCGAATCTATGGGGAGAGGAGGGGAGCTTTCGGGTCGGAGCCCCCACCGAAATTGGTAAAATATACCCAAGCCTTATGAAAAAATATTGAAAAATTATCTCTAAAATTATTATTCCATTTAATAGGACTTCAAGAATCACTTAAACACAATTTCATATAGGTGTTAGTTTTTTTATTTTTCTTTCAAAGTAATAATCGTTTTATATATATATATATATATATATATATATAAGCCTTCCGACTGAAGGCACACTCCAAAAAAAAAAAATAAATTAAATCGTGAATCAACTACTGTAAACAGTAATATATTTAGTTAGTTATATAAAGATGTTAAACAAATATATTTGCATTTGTTACTGTTATTTCAAAATTAAGAGGATGATAAATACTCAGGATTAATAGTCTGGATATGTTTTATTAGGCAAGCGGACTTTTAGAATTTAGTTTTAATCGAGTTCCGAACTATCGATTTGTTTTTAGAAATATGTATTTCATATTTCGTTATATTTGAAAAATACGTATGCCATAGGTGGAGAAACCTTTTATCACTAGAGGCAATGCTAATGGAGGTCACAACAATTTTGTTTATTTTACTGTACCCATTTTTATTTATCCCGTCCCATCCCACATCCCACATCCCATCCCATCCCACATATATTATTACAGAAAGGCTCGAAATCGGTTTTGTACCAAATATAAGCTCCTGTCATGCTCAAATACCATGAATGGGGTACCGTTGGATTCAGAATTTCACGGGGGGTAAGCGAATCATATTCTCCGCTTTTGTTTTTCTTTCTAAAATAAATAAAGTCGATACAAACATTCTGCTAGACTTCGTTACTGGAACGGTGGTAGGTCTGTAGATCGATACGGGACAAATTGGATCTTGAAGATTTTGATGCGTATAGCAGGACCCGGATAGTTCCTCCGGAACTATTGGATCCTGCGTTTTTAAGCCCAAAAACGTACTATTTTCGAGATAACGCAAGGCATAGGGTTCGCATCCGTACAACCTTACATTAATTGTAGTACTGTCATTGAATACATGCCTCATTTCGTCGACTTGAGGTCTCTATGATCGAGAGAGGAGTTGATATTATTTATCGATTGTGTTTTTGATCGGCAAGCCATATCATCGTTAATTTGTCACCAAATCTCAAGATTGAGCCACCGATTTCGAAGGCTTTCTTTTCCTTCAGGCGGGCAAAATAATCCAATCACCCCGAAAATTTAGGAAAACAAGTTGTGAGAGAAAACAAACTTCATTTGCGAAACACTAAAAAATTACACACCTTTCCCTGGGTCATACCCAAGATTATATAAAAGATTACTAAATTCCCTACAAAAGGAAAAAAAAATCATCGAAATTTTTAGCAAAGACACAGCTTACTGAAATTCGTAAACATGTTGGTTCCAACATTCAACGTTCATTTTTCCAAACAATAATGAAGATTTAAATTAGTTTTTGTTTCCTTTGTCGATTATATTTATCGATAAAGTAACGTTTGATGTCTTTATCTTTTGATATGTTGAATTATTTTTTTTTCTTATTAATTTGGTATATTGATTGATGTGTGAATTTTTCGCACGGGCCTACTGGTTCCTAATTACACATACATAACATACATACATATACACTACTGTAATTACTGAATTATATTAATTTTCAAATTTTATATAAACTATATAATTATATATTAATTAGTCTGAATATTACTCTGAATAAATAAATATGTTAAGAAGGCCACATGCGGCCTTCAGGCTGCAGGTTTCCGCCCTATGATCTGTACGATATATATAAAGATTTTTTGTAATATCTACACATCTATTGTAAAACGATTCCTATATAAAATTACAGGGCTGATAATTTTAGAGCAAATGACACTAAAAATATAAATAATATAAAAAAAAAAAATAGACGTAATAAAAATAAAACAAAACACTATACTTTAAGAGGTTGATAATAAAGCCAAAACTTAGATTTATTACTATTATCATTATTAAAACAATATGACACGGGGGCCCACCCTAATCTCTGACTACGACCATTATACTCACTTATTTCAAGACGCTCAAAATTAAACTTAAAACATTTACACTTATCTTCTAAAGCGTATATGGACGTACGCTTCACAAATATACGGAGCAGCCAAAATGACCCACACAAGAAAAAAATAAACATTTCAGTCAAAACTTTCAGGACTTTGACAAATGCTCCATGGTACGCCACAATAATTACTTTACACAAAGATCTAAACACGCCAGCAAAAAAAAAAAGCAGTTAAAGACCATACACGGACAAACTACAAAACATTTCACGATAACTTGCATGGACATACTAACACACTCATAGAATACACGGCCAAGATTGACATGCCCGAAAACAAGCTTAGGAGGCTCAAAAGAAGCTGGATGAGGGGATATCCTCGCTTAAAAAATCTTTTAAAATCAATTCAGGAAGGGATGCCGCTGAGCAATCCTCTCTCTCTCAGTATTCTTCCAGTCAGCAAACTCGCTAATTGTCAGTGCTTCTGACAATTTAGAAATAAAGTTTAAAAAAAAATATTATTAATTTTAGTGAGGAAATAGTAGACATCTATTAGAGTAAGTTCAATGAACCAGAAAAGCAGGCATAAGGTCGTAAATGTGCGCAATAAAACACAATAATAAATGTGAACGCATTTTGACTCAAGGATTTACAATTAACATTTTTTTTCGCTCGAAAACATCCGTTTTGATTATTTTAAAATGAGGCGGTTAGAACGGGATGTGGCTATTGTCTGGGCCAAGTTGTGGCGCCTTCAAGGCCATCTTCGCACTCTGTTTCAATGCAACGCTAAACCTTTACCCGGCAAAATTTACCGATTAGTCTAAAGTAATACAAAGAAAAAAAAACACAAACACACTATAGAGCCGAATCGGTTTTGTGAATTTTAAACATAATAGTAACAAAAATATCTTGTGCGTCCACTCATACGACTTTCCTACTTTACATAACGTTCAATCACGCGCCTTTTTTTTATCTGTAAAGAACCTAATTGCCTTTCAAATGATTTTAAACATAACTCACCATAAATTATATTCATAATAGTGGTTAAATAGTTGACTGTCGTGAATAATGAAGAGAAGAATAGTTGGGGTGATCAGTCAAATAAGAAGGCAAAATAAATGATAACATTTATTTTGTCATTTTCCGACGTTTCGACCTGAAGTTCAGGCCATCATCAGGACTAAGAAAAGAACCAGATAACAAGGTATGAGAAACATAAAAGTTTAATTAAAATGCAGTTGTTAGAATAATGAAAATAGTAAGAACAAGAAATAAATAATAATAACCGGTACAAAGTGTGGAATGTTGAAGTAAACATAATCAAAAAGGTGACATAAGTATTGAAATGGGAATCTTAGAATAAAATAAAATTTGATTATGTTTACTTCATCATTCCACACTTTGTACCGGTTATTATTATTTATTTCTTGTTGTTACTATTGTCATTATTCTAACAACTGCATTTTACTTTAATTTTTATGTTTCTCATACCTTGTTATCTGGTTCTTTTCTTAGCCCTGATGAAGGCCTGAACTTCAGGTCGAAACGTTGGCAAATGACAAAATAAGTATTATCATTTATTTTTGCCTTCTTATTTGACTGATCACCCCAACTATTCTTCTCTTCATAAACTATATTCTTTTGAGCAATGGTGTAACATTTTTTTTTTTTTTTTTTTCCAGAAATATTTGTCTACCTTTTCTCAGGGGAGTATTACTTGTAGTAATGTTAAACGGACAATACGCGAAGACTTTGGAAAACAGGGCCTTGGACCCCAAGAACTCAGGAACAAATATTTCCAGGTCTTACTAAAATATGAAATTCAGCACTTCTCTACCTCGCAATCTGTACGATAATTTTAAATACCCAACGGACTATTTTGGATTTGAGGACTCCGGAATCGGACCCTCTCATTGGGTATGTTGAAGGATTGTATGAAACATTTTTGAACTGATTTAGAGATACAGTCAGTAAAAAAATATTTTTTTTAGCATAATGCTCACCCACCATTGCACAAGGAGACGCCAAAATCCTATAAAACAAAGGAATAAAATCGGTCGAACTTCTAATGAAACCTCCATCAATTTTATAAAGTCAGAACTAAAAAAATCATCTCACCTAATTCCAGACAAAACCTTCCAACGTTTATCGCGTGTGATTAGTCGATTAGCGATCTAAATCGGCGGAGTGGGCATGGTCTAAATAATTTTACAACAGAGAAGTAACTATTTTCACCCACGGTATAAATGTCAACCTTCCCACTCTGGCTAGAATAGCCCGAAGGATAACATGTCCTTCTTGTTCTAGTTGGAGTACATGAAGTTGTTGGGCCCAAATAAAACAAGCACTAACTATTTTCTGTCTTTTGACCTTGTTTTTATTAGCCATTCGATTTCATTTTCATTATAATGTGGAGTCTAGATACTTAAATTTAATTACTCTTAACGTGTTTAATTAACTATCCTCAAATAGTTTGTCATTATATTTAAAATAGTTTGTTTCATTACAGTTTATTCCTTGAAAAAATTCTTTCTTCATCTTGTAATTAAATAAACAGTTTTTGGATTTCATCCAAGCTGAAATCATCGCATTATGAGTTAGAAAAAACGACAAGAGGTTTACTAATTAGAATTGTATCAACACCGCAAATATTATTCTGGAGTGAAGGAGTCTACGATGATGAGGGTTAGGAGGATTCTAGAAGACGATTTTTCGTCGAAACAAAATTTATGAGAAGACACATTTTTACCGAGTTATATTTTTTAGGTAATCATATTTTTGAGAAGTTTCAATTTGAGGGAACTATGAAACTGGAAAACATGGGAGAAAACATGGAACAGACTATAAATGATGCATGTTAAAATATAAATTACTATAATTTTTATAATTATGTTTTCAGGATAGTTATGGGTTTAACATTGATTTTTTTTTTTTTAACTTTTATTGAGTATTAATACAGTCGGCCATACTGAAGGGCATTGGTACTAGAGCTATAGTATTCATTCACACAATATGCACATAAGAAAGGAAAATATAATATATATATATATATATAAAGATGAAGTAATATACAAGATAATTAAAACAACTGATCAGCCGAATAATAACAAAACAAATAAAACACATTCACACCTATGTACAAACATTGATTAAGGTTCCATAATTTACCAAGGTTTCTTTATTAGTTCAATTAACTATTGAATTATCCTCATAATCTCTTCTATTCAAGCTTCGACCATACATTTCTTTTTAGCAACGTTCTAGACTCTTTTAGGTGTATTAGTAAAAAAAAAAAAGTATTTAATAATAACAAAAGCTTACTAAGTGTTAAATCTGTGATTCCTCGTTCACAGACATAGATCAAAACATATTTGGAACGAATCAAATCGTTTTATGGAATTGCGGAGAGAGCGTACCATCATGCAGAGATAAGAGATCTCATTAAAGATAGCATTAATTGATCCGATGTAACATGTTCCAACGCAATACACATTCTTTTACGTTGTAAGTATAAGAGAAGTTTCCCAACTCCCTTTCAGACACTAATCCATGACAGGGTGTCGGCTAAGGATAGGAGTTACGTGGGAACTGGTTGTGGGCTAGGTAGGGACAGGTCCAAAATGTACACGAGGGGTACAGGAGTCAGGGACTGCCCTACATCTTGTCAGATATTCATTGAAATGACCTTTCCTACCTTATGGCACCGTTTGTTGGGAAATTCAATACAGATATTGCCATATCCCGTATACTTTCGCCTACCATATTATTAATAATTTAACACAAACGTGCCTCGTCTGTTTGCTCGAAAAACTTTCGTAACGTTTGGGACAATCGACTAAACGTGAGCAATGCAATTCCCGATTAAAATGCAAGGAGTAGCGTCATCATTCATGTATATACGCCCGGTCGTTGTGTGGCCTCCGGTATGCTGAAGGGCCTCAAATACCCGAAGACAATTAAGCTTGACTTTCCTCGGTGGAGGGCACTAGCGGATCCAGGATTTAATATGGGGGTGGGACGGGCTTCAGCCCGAAAGCTCACACATATATATAACGATAATTACTTTGGAAAAAAAAGAAAGACACTAAATATAAACCGGTAACTACTAATATGAAATAGTTTTATTTGTTATATACATTAGGCCATTATTCACCAACATTTTATTTATTAGCTATTTTCTTACGACAACGTGTCGACCATCACTAGGGCAATTTTCAAGTCTTATTGAGTCCTCCATTAAATTTCCATTATTCAGTGTCGTATTAATTTTTCAGAGAAAATTAAGTTGTTCTGATATTTTAGAGTTTCCGTACGTCATTTAATGGAGCACTCAATGAGACTTGAAAATGGCCCTAGTGACACGTTGTCGTAAGGAAATAACAAATAAATAAAATGTTGGTGAATAATGGCCTAATGTATATAAAAAATAAAACTAGTGATGGTCGAAACTTTGTCGTAATAAAATAGCTAATAAATAAAATGTTGATGAATAATGGCCTAATTTATATAACAAATAAAACCTCAAGACACCAATTGTAGGAATAATAAACAGAAGAGATATAAACCTTTACCCGGTAAAATTTACCATGAGTCTAAAATAACACAAAAAAAACACACACCATAGCGACGAATCGGTTTTGTGAATTTTAAACATGATAGTAGCAAAAATATCTTGTGTGTCCACTCACACGACTTTTCTACTTTACATAACGTTCACTCACGCGCCTTTTTTTGATCTGTAAAGAATCTAATTGCCTTTCAAATTATTTTAAACATAACTCACCATAAATTATATTCTTTTGAGCAATGGTGTAACAATTTTTTATGAAATGGTGTTTAAGTGATTCTTGAAGTCCTATTAAATGTAATTACACGAACAGCAATACTTTAAGAGAAAATCTTTTAATATTTTATTCCAAATAAGCATGGATCCATTTTACCATTTTTTGGGGGAGGGGCTTCAACCCGAAAGCATCCCACCCCTCTCCACCCCTATCTTCCCCCGTAGATCCGCCTCTGTTGGACGGTTACTCCACGAGTCCATTCAATTACTTACCACGCTCAACATTGTTTAAGGTTTACAACCTACTGCAACGCAAGCGTCTTAGCCTTCAACTGGACTCCATACATTAATACGAGTATATATACAAAACTTAAAAATTTGGTTATCTTGTTGCAAATATTTTTCATTTTCTTCCTACCTTAGAAAACATAAATTTGCATGATCTTAATATCGGCTAAGTTCGCCTGGAAATAAACTTCAGCTACTTTCAACCCAATGTATATAAAATCATATTGTTGAGCAGATTCCAGAAATGATGCACATGGACCAGACGATGTTGGTAAATAAGACAGCCAAGACTAACCTCAGAGCAGCAGTTAAAATGATTCGAAGCAGTTTATTCACGCTGTATAAGCAGATAAAATGCATGAGATCGCAATGAGCCGGTCGATTCACTGCCTGGTGATCGAGTAAACAACCCGATAGGCGAGATATAGAAGGCGATTGTAATCTAGTAGTAACCCGATAATCACTACAATATATAAACAAATAAGCCTGACCTTCAAACAGGATAACCATTTTATTCAGAACAGAACGCCAATTTCGTAAGAGGTAACGCCCTATTGATTTTGGCCTCACGGCTATTGCATTATGTCAATTTACATATCTGCCTGATTTGTATGATAAATGATATATACGGTTCGCACGAGTTATGATATCATTGAATTTATAAAACAAAAAAACATTATTCATAAGTGAATAAATAATACACACAAATATTCATAAGAAATAATAGAGTTTTATCACAGAACATAAAATTGAGACAATACGCCATTGACTCTTAATTTCAGAGACAAAATAAATAAAAAGTGAATAAATAATACACTCATTAGCAGAAACGGATCCAGGATTTATCTTTGGGAAATTATCTTTTTCTTTTTAAATTATAACCAGTAATTACTCTGGATGAAAAATAAGGAAACATTATAAAATGATGTATAAGTAGCCTTAAAGAGCTATACAAAAATAAAATAATTGTAAGAATTATAATTCTTTTAGGGATTAAGTTTTGAATTTTTGTCTTGAAACGCGCTTATATATATGTTATAATTGAAAAATATGCCACTAGTTATTAGTATAAATAAATTTATAAATAAAAAAAAAAAAACTTCTAGACAATATGCATAACGTTATGGTTGGGGATGAATTCGGATTGTTACATTAGAAGGATTCAAAATGAAAACACATTGTATGTTATACTATACATATCGATGATTAACTTCACAAATATTTAAAGTAATAATCTCTAAAACTATAAAGTATTTTCTGTACAAACAGGGTCTATACAAATATTTTTAGTGATCGTTAAATAAATAAACAATTAAATCAATATAACACTATCTAAAGAGAATTAATAAACAAGGAATTATAGGATGCGGTAAATATTAATTGTTTTTTTACTTCAAACAAAAAAATAAGCCAAGTTAACTCGAAATTGTACTGTATATAATAATAAACGGTAATTATTCATATAACTATATTAATGATATTTTATTTTAAATATATAACAATCTGTTCTTCAAAAAAATATTGATCATGATATTATGGGCGTTTAAAATACCTAAAAATTTTTAAATAAATATTTTTTTATTTTATGACATAGACATAATAAGACAGGAGACCAGGGTGGTGTTCAGCATAAAAAGGTGTAAGACATAACGTTATATATCTTTCATATTGTTTTCTTAGCGAATACGATTTCTCGTCTGTATCATTCATCACGACCATTTCAACATCAGTTATCATGTTTTTATAATCTCTCAAATCAGCGAAAGCATGAGTGTGTCGAAGATGATGGCAGTTATCCTAGACGAAGTAGCAAGAGAGCCCTCTTTCCCACACAATTTTGTAATATTTGCATAGGATGCTCTCTCTCTCTTTCTCTCTGTAAGGCTGATGAAGTGATTTAATACGCAGCAATTACCGGAATGGGGGTAAGTCGTGAAAGTATACGATTCCCATTAAGGGAGTATTCAATGGCATAATGCGGTTCCCATACTAGAGAATTAAAGATATTTTTCAAAAACCAGTTGTTTCCTATTGCTTTCAGTATAGGTTTAACCCTTCGACTTTCATTTTTTAATAATAAATTTTAGTTAATCAATTGTATGCGGTTAATATATAAATCAGTTTTGAACTGGAAAGATGTCCATTATTTCTATAAATCTGACACTCCATACTGACACACTTCTATGAATTTGACAAGAACTCCACCTCATAACAAAAGATCATATCCTCAAATGTCAAAAGTGTGACCAGTTATTAACTATAAAACATGTTTTGGAAGAGTGCTCTTTTTACACCCCTTAAAAGATCTCGGAATACCTCAGAATATATCAGCATCCCTGGGCAATCAAGAAGAAATCCTGACCAAAGTTATTAAGTTCCTAGACAATCAACAAATTATAAAAAACATATATAACAAGTTTATAACTAATTATCCTTTGCAGATTTATTTTTTTTTAATTTTAAAAGTTCATTGATTTATAAATTTCAATTAATTTATTGATTTTATTACAATTTTTTTTAAATTTAGTTATTTATCTATTCTATCTTATTATATATAAATGTCTATTAATATCATTATTTTATTTATTTTATTCTATTAATTCTTTTATTTTTAATTTTTTGTAGCAAGCATCTTAACAGTGTAAAAGTAGTACTATTTAGTGATCGAGCGCTGATGACCTGGAAGGTTTGTGCCTACACATCGAAACAAACAAACAATTTCTATAAATTAAATTATCGACGGGAAGAATGCCAATTACTTATAGGGTATTAGTATATTGTTTGCGAAATATTATAAAACATAAATCATTTAGAAAAAATAATGGCCCATCTTTATATTGCCAAGTGTTGAAGAATTACTTAAAGAATATTTATTGGAAGTAGTTATCTTAGCCCAGTGTATTATTCCGAAAGAGTGAACTTATGACAGGAGAAGGTTTAAATGTAGATTAAGAAAGTCTATGTTATTTAAAGTAAAATGAAACTCATTCCGTAGATTTAAAAAATGGCGGTTGATTTAAAAAACATAAGACAAGTCAGTTGAGGACTGAAATGGGGACGTTGTGAAAAATGTGGAAGTATTAATTTTTAACATAATAATAGTTTTTTCATAAATAATGTAGTTCTTTTTCCATAAAATTTAATTTTATTAACTTCAATTACATTACTAAATTATTAATAAGGTATTAGTTCCTAAAAGTAGCTGATTACCGAGTTAAAAGCTATTTTTTTTTTAAATAGTTTAATTCGTTATTTTATTATGCAGACAGTTATTTGCGCTTTCTAAAATGTCTTTCATTACGGATCCATACATATGAAAAAACTTATAAATTATTTACAACTCCTATTAATAGTTTTTTAATATCGAAAAGGTTAACATTTTTTCTCGTTCAATTGAGGTTCTCAATTAAATAGTAAAATATTGAAAATTAATTCATCCGCCTATAATTGTATTCTTGAATTATTTAAAAAGCTGTTGACTAAATCATAAAATTTTAATAATCTACATTTTCTCTCTACTGAAATTGAGTACAATTTAAAACGGCGAAAGTTGTGAACTTTGTTGTGAAACTACTTTTGTGAATAAATTATATAAAACGCTTTATCTTGGTTTTAGCTCCTTCATATGCCATTTTAATAATATATTTTTATTCGATCTGTTTCAAGAGCCATAGAATTTTTCCCCTTTTCCCATCATTTTCAGTAAAAATAATAATAATAATAAGGCTTAGCGAACCCGAAGGTTCGATGCCGACACCACCAATCGCATCATTTTCAGTACCTATAATAAATCAGACGGCGGAACTTGAGGGCAATCGGAGAAATCCAGTACGTTCAATTCAAACTTATCCAAGAAAAAATACATAAAACAGGAAAGGGCACAGTGAGTTATATCTGGAAGAAATAGATACCGCTGCAGAAGGAGAGCATTATTGCTACCTTTCTACGCCTCATATAGAAACGACCGCTGGATGGTAGATCATAAGAGCGAAAGTCTTCGGGAGAAAAACATCACCATTTGTAGAAAGTACGTATGTCTTTAATGGTATCGGTAGCTCATTTGGACTCGGCGGTACTCATCTACTGGATACGAGTCGTCTATTATTGGCCTTCACAGTTACTAAAATAAAACTATCAACTTTATTACTTTTTACATGCTGTGGTTACATTGAAACTAGAGTATTCATTTTGAATTTGAAATCACCTGGCGGACTGGGCCATCGTTGTATCAAGACTAAAGGAAGTTCATGCATTATTGCAAAAATATTTTATCCCGCCAGGTATTTTCAAATAAAATTCCATATTCAAAATGAACTATAATATTTAGTCACTCCCTTGTCTCAAAGCAACCCCTGTTTATACTCTTATTTTATTTCTTTGACTTAATTGTGCAACGTTTTGGACTATATTGTTTATTTAAATGAACTATTTACCCTTTCTTGCAATTATTACAATATTTGTCAATTAATATCATAGGATATTCTAGGGAAGAAATTCAGACAAGTCATTTTAACTAATAATTGACTAATATTAAAATAATTGGGCTTATGTGTGAAGTGAATTTTCAATTGTTATTCTTCGGTGGAGATAAGGTCGTAACAATAATAACGCATGAAGAACCTAATTTTTCTTACGCATATTTGCAAAGATAATAAGCGTTAAAGAAAAGTAATGGGGACTGAGCTACGTCATAATTGTGGAGAAACTTTTATTATGGATACTTTATTATGTATTATTATACATAATTATGGATACTTTTAGCTAAGAATAGTTTTGCAGATTCCAAATTTCTACCTAAGAAATATCTGTCTTTTCTCTCACATTGTCTTATCTGAATGAAAATATTTATATTGAAAGGTATTTTATTAGATTCTGCAAATGAATTTTTAAAAATTACAGCTAAAAGAGGTTTAAGAATATCGTGTTTGGCAAGCGAGCGTCTCACACTATATTGAACTCAGGACACAATCCTAGTCCCCACCACACCTCGCAGATACATTGTTATTTCGGGTTTTTACTTAATTATAGGTATTTTTTATTATTCAAAAAGTTCAATCTGATGTATCGACATTATATACGTTCTGTATTATTTCAATTCTATTGCAGCTCAAATGTATGCTATTTTTTTCTATACCTGTACACAATTTCAAGAAAAGAAAAATGTATCTTGTACATGGAAATATATTCGAAACGTTGATTAATTAATTTAAATAAATGCGATAAGGATTTACTTCTTATAAAGAATTATAATTAAACTAATATACCCTTAGAAAAATAAAACTCAACTGTTCATTTTTTTCCACTACCAAGGGACTTATTAAAGACAAAAAAGATATATATTGGTTATTCATGAAAGGTTCTTTCAGAAATCTATTATTTTCTTATTTGCTACAATATTATATGTTACTGGTATAGGTAATATTGATCAACAACGATTCTTTTATTAGTACTATTCTAAACCAATGAAATTTATTTCTAAAGAATTGTTGGATGTTAGATGTGTTCTACAAATATAAAAGCGAACTCCAGTTTACTTCAATAATTCTTTTTTTAAAAATAATAATAATAAAAATAATTTTAAAAAAAGATAACTAAGATACTTGGTTGATGGGGAAAAAAACTTTTCTTAATCATATAGAAGAAGGGTGTAATACACTAATGGTCACATAGTGGTCAACAAACAAAAGGAATAAAATAAAATCCTCTCTAACAATCATTAAATGAAAAGAATAACATAAAACTCAGAGCTAGAATATAAAATAAGGAAGAAAATAAACAAACCAGTTATTAAGAAAGATAAAACAGCAAAGCAATTGCAGGATATTGAGTTTCTCAGAAGGTGGAAATGAGTTCTTAGAAATACTATATCTCAGTTCTACCCTTTGGCATTTCCCACGTTTTATATTCTGTAGCCTATTTTCTCTCAACGAAAGACAAGTTGTTTGTCGTTTATTACAATGAGATCAATGCTACCAAAGAAAGGCATAGCATGAGGGACATATTAGACCAGTAATAAAAATAAATAAAAATATTAACAATTCAATAACCGCTATAGTTACTCGTAGAAATAAAAAGTAAACTTATCATCATAATTGGTGCGTGTAATATAAGAATAATAACAAGGCCTTCTGCCACATATGTAACCCTTAGCTATCCCCAATCCTTAAAATACCCTCGGGCAGTGGAAGGAATTTATTGCATGTATATATTGTATTATTGTATACTATATATGTAATTGTTTCAATAAACATTTTGGAGGGTAAGAAAAAAAAATAATAAAAATAATAAATATTTAACATCCAAGTTATGCAAAGAACGCATACAGTGTGCAGAGCCATCTTACGTTAAAATGCCCTTGGGCAATAAAAGGAAATTGAAAAATTTATGTATATATAACATTTATATATATATATATATTGTATTTGTAATCAAGAAATTCCTGGGGGATAGGAAAAAAAAACAAAAAAAAAACATCCAAGTTTGAAAAAGCAATAATATCCGATTAGAAAAAACCTTAGAGAAGACTTGTGATAAAAAAACATATCAAAATGAAAAAAAAACAACCTTAACCGATAAAGAAATATACACCACTTAATATTAAAACTCCATAGAAAGTAGCCATGCTACGGTAAAAGAAAGTAGTCCAAGAGAACATTAACATGTACTATGTAAATGTTTAATTCATAGAAATTCGCCAATTCCCAGAAGATAAAAAAAGTAATTATAAAAACATTAAATATTGATGTGAGGCAATTATTATTATTATTGCCAATTTACTTTTTCCTCAATTCTAAAGTTTTTAACCTATTTTCCTCATTCAAACATATTGCTCTATGAAAGTTTTATTTTTTTTTTATCTGTAAAAATGTATAATTATTTGCCAGTTTGCAGAAGATAAAAAAAAAGCTTTTTTTAATTCAACTAAATATTGATTCTATGTGAAGCAATTATTATCACAGCCAATTTACTTTTTACTCCATCTATATTTTCCTTACTTAGACATTTTGCTCAATGAATATTTTATTTTTTTAATGTATAAAAATGCAAAAGTTACTACCGATCCTATGGTTATTATGTATTTATACTTTAATACATAAGATTGCTATTTAAAATAACTAGGTCTGTAGAAAAGAGTTTTTATGATTTTTAATGTTTTTTTTCTTTATTAAAAAATCACTACCAAATAAATTGAAAAATAAAATACAACACACAATTATCTTAACACAATAATTGAACACCTCTCCCCACCCAAACTGGACAAATAATGTTTTATTCATTGCTAAGTATTTGTTTCTGTGACTCATATGAGCTAAATAATTAATCAGTAAAAATATGCACTATTTTTAAATTACAACTCACATATTTCAGCTGTTTAATGTAAGCATGTCTTATGAAAAACATATAAAAAAATATTCCTAAAAACATTATAGCTACTGTATATATAATTTTTAATTTTCTTTTTTCTTTAAATACATTAATTAATTTTATTTTACCAAGCCCCCTAAAATTAAATCCTGTATCCGCCACTGGCTCGAAGTAATCTAAAAGGAAGCCACTACGCAATAATGATTGACTATTCAATAAGTAAGAGACCACGGAGGAGGCCGAAAACAAGATGGATAGTTAGAAGAAAAAAAGTTGCTACAGAACATTATTTAGCAAAATGTAGAAAATACGTTTTAAATCGTCAATGGCTTACCTATCCATCCGGTTACGTTTCTACTAAGTACACATATTTCATAAAAAAGCATTTAGATAAATCTTCTGGGGTTAACGAAATCGAACCCGGATCTTCAGGTTACAAGTTATATCCTACGATCCCTAAGACGTGGCCTTGGTAAATACAGATGGGATGGATCTGGTCCTGGGAAGAACGCTAAGTTATCAGTTACGTCAGCCTATTGTTCTCTATCACTTTCCTTGGAAGAGCCAGGCTTTTATGCCGCTCAGTCCCATTGACAATGTCTTGATCTGAATAGTTCCCAACGGATGGGAATCTAAACGGTTAGCATAACCATTTAGTCAACATAATGTAGTTTAATATCTATTTATTTAGCCTATTGATTATTTTGGTTTACAGATTTCAATATGAACCCTGATAGGTACCATTGTACAAATGTCACTCCACCTTGTTCTGCGGAGCAAGATCTGTTGCTCCCGATATAGATAGAATCCCGAGAATGGCCAAATGTTTTCCAAAGAAGACGGAAGCATTGAACTGTCTGTTAAGGTCCCGACTTCAGCTGGAAAGCACCTGTTGGGAGTTTATTTATCTCTTTAGAGTTAGCGTACCGAGCTAGAGTCGGGATATGTTGTGTAATTAAAGGTAATTAACGTTCTGATTTTAACTGGAAAGTACTACCAGGGAATTTGCCCAAGTTGTAAATAGCGATTTACAACTAATACAGGACTTATACGACTTTAAGAGATTATACAGTGAACATCCTCGAAATCCCATCTATACCACGAATAGGTCTTGACCCATTGGACGAGGTGGGTTTGTACATTTGTAAAGTGATACCCTTTTGTAATGAAAAAAAAAATAATATAAAAAAATCATATAATGTAATTTTTGTTTTTGGTTCGAGTTTTGATAAAGTTTTCTATTTAGTAAAAAAAACACGTCGGTTTTTTTAAAAACGGAAATATATAATTTATGAGATATAATATTTAAATATATTGTCGGTTTGTGGTAAAAAAGGTATATTAAAAAATAAGTGTATATTTTCTACTTTTAGGTTTTAGATGTCTATAGCCTAAAAACGATGAACCTAAAACTTTCATATTTGTAATTAACTTTTGAAGATCACCCGCAGCAACTTTGGCAGCAAAAGGTCTTGTGAAATATACTTTCCCGAAAAGTAGTGAATTGTTGGATGTGAATTGTTGTTACTCTATTTCTTTTATACAAATAATTCTCTGTTTTGGTGGTCAGACCGAGACCTCACGTTCACACTATAAATGAAGTTCCGAGAACGGCCGAGAGTAGACGGAGGTAGCCGAACAATCTGATAAGGTCTTGACTACAGCTTAAAAGTACCAGTTGAGAATTTGCGGAAGTCGCAAATGGCGATCTAAATAACGGGAGGTTTCATCATGAGCACGTTGTCAATACTCGACCATTCACGGAATTCCATTTATAGTGTGACAAGGGGATCTTGGCCCACTCATCGAAGCGAAAAACAATTGTAAAATAGTACCTACAGAACACCGTTGACGTGTGACTTAAACTCAAAAATCCCAGATAATGGAGGTAAAACGAAGTTATTTATGACGACGGAGCTGCGGCCTCTCGCCTTGAAAATAAACTAAATTGATTCGTTACGGAAACATTAACATGAATAATGAAGTATTGTCTCAACACCGCTTCCTTTTCCCAGCAAGATAATCCCCTATAACTAAGCTGGCTGATATACTGTCAACGGCTACTCAGAATCAAAGAGGGACTTTCTCTTCCATCGCTTGAGCACCTGATACCGTGTACAATATTCATTTTGTACTTCAAAACCTCTTCCAGAGCCTTTCACATATTGTTAGAGTTCTTCTAGTTCTCTGAAGGTGTCCAATTGTTTTTCGTAAATTCTTTTTATTATGAAGTGTGTCATCAGAGATTGACCCTGAGTCCTACGATGTACAAAACCAAAAAACAGTTTTCCATGTGATGAGAAATTTCAGGATATAATAATAGAAGGAACAGAAAAAATAAAACAATTATTTATTCGTTGAAATACTTTTATGAAAACCAATATGGATTTAATTTTTTGTGTATTATTCTATGCCGTCAAAATTTTCCCCATTTGTGTATACTATACATATATTATTCATTTTAATTAATATTTTGTATTATTTTTATCTGTTATCATTTCATAATTATTTTTTTTATTTTCAATATTGTCTCCTGTTCGTATTGTTGCTATCAAGATAGCTGACATTCTTAGGCTTAATACATTGGCTGTCAAAATGAATGGAATAATAACCAATCGTTTTTCTTCTTAACTGTCTGTCCTGTTCCCATTACTTCTGAAATATCTGTATACTCTTTATTAATATATCCTCAACAATTAAGGGTCAAGATGAAAAAAGATTGCGGGTGATACCGTATATAAGAAATATACATATGTATATATATATATATATATATATATGTATATAAAAATTAAGGAATACATTTAACAGTATCAATATATTTTTTTTTAATTATTCAGATTATTATGATCATATCCTGACTATTATCAGATAAAACCCACAGTAAATTATTTCTATAAGACAATATTGACCAGTCAGAAGATTTTCCACCAAGATCCTAAAAAGTCCACGAAAGGTTTGTTTGAGTATCACAACAAGCGAATAGGGCAAAATTTATAATTTTCTTTATAAATTGCACAAACGTCAAAACATGCTGTATTTGTTAACGAAAGGAATGTATCTTCGGTTTGATTGCAAAAAGTCGCGACGTACATTTTTGACAGGGCTGAACTTTAATAAGAACGTTGTTGTTAATTTCAATCTTATTTATCCATACAAAAATACAGTAAGTGCAATCAAATGACGCTAACCCTTTTAAAAATCAAATATAGTTATAACAAGCTCACAATTTTCTGATTTCGGTAAGGTAAAATTAATCAAATTTCTCAGTGACTTACGAGTATGAAATGAATTTCTGAAACAAACCGACGATATATAGTTACCACAACTGTAGAATAGAAAAACATCTACCAGATTATGTTCGATTGGTAATTATGATAATAAAAAAAAAATCTGCTAAGTGATGCCAGTATAGCTTCCTCACCATTTTCATCATGTCGCTACTATTAATACTACTTTTACGAATTCCTATCTTTCTTTTAGCTTTGAGCCAAATCGAACGAGCCGTTTCTGAAATATTTGCATATCTAAGAAAATACATTTCCTCGTGCACAACCGGAAGTACTGCACAGAATTTAATAAAATCGATACAGCTTCATTATTTTATTAATACATAACTGTCTTTCAACGTTGAGACAAATCAAACGAGCTGTTTCCGAAATATTGGTATACCTAAGAAAATACATTTTCGCATGCGCAACCGGAAGTGCAGTGCGGAATTAAATAAAATGGACACAGAATCATTATATAACCAATCACTAACTTTCTTTCAACTTTGAGCCACATCCATCAAGCCGCCTCTGAAATATTGGAATATCTAAGAAAATACATTTGTTCGTGCGCAAACGGAAACTATCTAGGCACCAACCCGCACAATCCCTGAAAATTTTATGAAAATCGGACAAACGGTAGTAGGTGATTTGTCCGTCACATCGATTGGACTATGGTCAGACCGACAGATAGACAACGAACCAAATTTAATGCTTGATGTCTGAAATGTAAAATGCGAGTCGAAATTTTCGATTATGAGCTTACAATTTTGTTTAATCTCTTCTACGAATACAATGCTTCTCTACTTTCGGTAGTGAGGAGGGAAAAGGGTAGATAAATATAAGACCATGAATGCGCACCGGAGATAGTACGTCTCACGTCAACAGTAGAAAAGGTTACGTAAATGCATCAGTCCAAAATAGATTAAAACAATCTGAATAATGTTCCACTAGCTCAGATATCAAATATTCCTTAAGTTCAGATGTTGGCGCTACCCAGACTAAGGCCACCCCCAGACAGGTTGCCACGGACTACCAAGAAGGCAGGAAGAAGTTCCTGAAAGCGCGGGGCTGCTTTGGATGCGGCGGGGGAACGCTACCTGCATACGTGACCCCAACCTGCGGCTCCTATAACGAACTGGGGTTACGTGACACAGCTCCGGTTTGGAGTCCTTCTCTGGCTTTTAATTAGAAAGTGAAATTTACCCCATGTCTATTTCTATCACCGAACGGAGCGCATTCTGATCGCCCTGTCTGGAACTGAGGAGGCTTCCGCTCTTGTTCGGTTTCTTTAATTAGCTGCCACTCAAGGGAGGATACCTTGGGCTAGTACTGGCTCAAAGAAATTTAAAAAAAAAGAAGAAAATTACTCAGCGTCCAAACAACCAATTAATTGTTTACCGCCATTATCATTGATAGGACGTTTTAATTATCAATTACTGCAATTAAATTATCAAACATTATTGATTTGAAATCTATTATAGGGAGAATCAGAGGTACCCGGAAGAGGGCTTCATCATAATTTTTGGGAACGGCACATTTTGACGGAGTTTTAGAGGCAAATTTTAGCGTGATATTAATTTTTGGAATGGGAAGTTTCAAAATCTGAGACAGAGAAAAGCAGGGAACAGACCGCAACAAGTGTAATTTTATATTATATTATATGATCTACAATCTTTTAAATTTTGGCTTCGTTTACTCTGTTATTAAGAGGAGGAAAGTGGAGAGAGAAGATTCATACGCCAGCGATTATTTTATTTTATTTTTTTTTGAAGGGGAGACGAGAAACATCCCTTGGGAAGAATCACTTTATTTACATAAAAGAGTCTTACCTCATTATATTGGGTTGCTACAGACACACAGCATACTTCCCAATCGATACAATAGACAATCATTAAAACTAATATATAAATATATAGTATCATCAATATATATGAGCATAGTAAACATATTTGTTTAAAATTTATTTATCTATTTTTTTTTCTTCTTTTACTAATTTTTTTTTAATTAACAATCTATTTCTCTTTCTTTCCCTTCTATTCCCTTATTTCTCTATTCCCTAATTTCCCTCATATTCTTTGCTCTCCGTTTCTAACTAAATGCATACTTTCTGATGACAAATTATATAATAATTACAAGAAAAAAAAGTGCTCACACAATAAAAAACTAAATAAAATTAATATATACAAATCCAGCGGATTTCTTAAAGACAGTGAATTCCTGGAACCTCGAATGATGGAAGAAAAAAAAATACATTGAATAATAAGGTTAAAATGCTTAATAATAAGTGTATATGGCTCACAACAACAACAAATATATATATATATATACATATATTACATTTGACAATAGTCAAAAAAATTTTTTTTAATAAGATTGTTATTGAAAGACATCGAAATCAAATGGTTGTAAATTTTTAATTGAATGTCAATTTTTGAATTAAATATTTTTTTGGGCTACAAATGGTTCCAATCACTTTCAGTCCAAAAATACCAAAGTATAAAATCAATTGAAAATTCATGTTTACAAGCATTCAGATGTATAACTACTATTTTTGAGTTGTCTCATTATTTGTGGCAAAACGCGAAATATTGATTACGAGAAAAACGCTGAGTATAATTTGAACTGTTTTTTCAATGATGTACCATTTACTATTATTTTTAATTCACGTAATATATTTTACACTGCTGAAGTAGGATGTGCTTCTTCTTCAGTTCTGAATAAATATAAATTTATGTTTTTACATAACCGTTGTTGTTTCAACAAGATAAACGTAGACCAGTTAGTTATTTATATAATTATAAGTTATTTATATATTGTTATTCGATAGACCCAAGGCCTTTTATAATTTTCTAGTAGCAACCTCATTAGGTTACAAATACAGTTGTACGGAATCATGAAGCTATTACTAGTAATCAGAATTGCGCATAAGATAGTTATATTAAATTATATTATATTTATTTAACATAAATAAAGTATGCATCATAAGACTCAATTCAAATTGACCAAAAGTTTACTCAATACTGTAGTAAAATATTTATATATTTGAAATTATAAATTATCTCCGAAATAGGATACCTCTTTCATTTCGAAATCGGGATGCAGTTTATGTACCGTTTATAGAGGTACTTCTTCCTGCTTGTACATGTCTTCCGGTTGGGCATAACTGCACATAATTTAAGAGGGTCGGTGATATTATATAACCATAGTTAGCGAACTTCTCTCTGAATTCTGAAGTGTCCCTACCTCTAACTCTCAAAGCTATAAACAGGTAGTATAAAATTAACCGTCAAATCAGGAATAAATAGGGTTAACTCTGTGGAAAATAAAATCAGATTTTTGGGCTTAGTAAATTGAGCATCTGGAAGCCGAGAGATAGAACTTTGTCTGTGTGTGCATAAAGATAGATAGACGTAACTTTATAATCACTTCCTAGTTAATTAACCTTCAGATACATTTCATCATAGACAAAGCCTTGAGGAAAATTGTAAGCGAATATAAGGATTATGCCTCAATTATTCTAAACGACTATAATACAAGTAATACAAATCGTCAGATATAACTATTAGAACAAGGTGTGCAAGGCAATTATACTGCCAAGGTAAGCAGATATTTTTATGCGTGTTGTGCGGTTAGAATTGCATCGAAAATTTGATGGTGGAACCGCAAGCACAGAATAATATTAGAATAAGAACTAAACGATGGAACGCATCCTTGAACAGAAGTAACCACCAGTCAGTAACAAGTAGTTTTTTTATTTGTTCAATATAGTCGCTATTGTTTTTGTCACATGAAAAAGTGTTATAGTAATTTATTAAAAATTAAAAGCGTAATTTTAAAGAGTTATTTATTTCTCATGAATTGATTGTAAAATCACCTCCTTAAGTAAAAAGTCTTATTGAGCGCCTAACTAATGTATATTGAAACATTTCGTTCAAGCAAGAACGATATGAGATTAAATGAAATCAAGTTAATCCGATTACTAGACGGTTAAACGGGAGAGCAGATTTGCCTAAGATATATGCAAATCCAGCTGTGGAGAAAAAAAATGTGTTGCTTCCTCGCCGGAAGTCTTATCTCAGTGAGCCTGAGGAACCAAGGCCAGAGCAAGAGATGGCCGATCACGAAGGTCAATTTGATCGCTTTAAGTTGATCAGCAGCGGTCCTTTCTTCTAAAGTCAGTCTTAATAACGCCTAAAGATACCTTTCTTTATGGTTACAGTCCAGTGATCAGTTGCTCCTCCCAAAAGCACGTTTCAGCTTTTAACAACAAACTATAACTCAACATAATTCCCATCATATCTTCTTCGTACGGAAAGAATCCAATGCCAAAGCTCAGCAGACTTACATCGTGGTGATTCAAATTAGAGTGGAAGTTTAGAGCAATGACGAATTGGGATTTTGGAGGGTTATTCAAGTTAGGGTAATAACTATCGACGAACAGTTATTACTTTTCGTTTTCGTCTTGTATGGTTCATATTAGTCACTAGTTCATTAAGCATTACTAGGAATTTTCTAGATTAAAATCATAAAACCATTATCTTTTTTTTTTTTTTTTTGGAGCACATTATTATTAAATTTAAGGTAATTACAAATTTATTGTAACAAACAAAATTCAAATATGTAATGTAACAAGCACAATATTGTAACTTAAAAGATTTTTAGTCTTGCATCCACAAGAGTATTGGAATTGCAGTTCTGAATATGGGAATAAATGTCCCGAAACGTCGTCAACTAACTTGTTAACATGTAACGTTGATAGTAAAATATACTCAATTGTTAACAACTGGAAGTTATTATTGCCAAACAACTAAAATAAATAGACAACTTCCCAGAAAAAAAGAAAAAAGAAAACCATTATCAATATTACATGAAAATTTATTGAGCTTCTCTCAACCTAAACTGTTAGCAACCTGAATGATAAAATACTGAGTTTTGATAAGTCAATAAGTTGTATATTGATTCACTAGTTTTTATTAGAAAGTAGATGAAAAATTTACTAATTATTGAAATATTACAATTACTGAAATCTCAAAATGGAATGTTACGATTTAAGGATGCCAATTGACTATAACGAAATTCAATTAAAACTTCGCTATCTAAGCTAAAAATGTAAACATTTATTAAATAATCTGGCTAATTTACAAGTTAATTAAATAACCAATAATAATTGACAATTTATTTTTAGTGTGATATTCTTGTATTCTTAAAAAAAAAATTATACGTCTATTTGGAATAGTCCTAGAGCCGAAACCAAGACAATAAAACATTAATATGCAATTATAAAACATCAATTAATAGCTTTAGAGATGGATTTGCTACAGTATATATCTAATAGTGCTATTAGAAAAAATATGGAAAAGGAAAAACATTAGATTATATTGCAACCAGGAGGCTTCAATAGTACGGTCACGTAATGATGATAGGAGACGACACATGGTAAAAAAAGGTTTTCCTACAAAAGCCAGATTATAGAAAAAAGGGACGTCCAAGGATGATCCGGATGGATGATGTAAAAGCTGGAATCGCTGCAAGAGGATTGCAAGAAGAGGAATGCTTTTATCGAGGAGTATGGTAAGAGAAAATTTGGAATATATTAACCGTGCGAAACAGAAATAATAAATAAATTATTACGATTTCTGTAGCCTGTATATATATATTTACGATGTATATGTACGATTTCTGTATATATATGATTTCTGTATATATATATATATATACACAAAATTATCTACAGTAGCTATCATATACGACGCGTATACATGATTTTTAATGTAATTATATATGTCACACAATTTTATTTTTAATACTCTTGCCCTTTTTAACCCACTATTGTATTTAATTATTCATTACTACTTTATTTAAGTTCAGGACGTTTTAAAGTTATCTTCTACGGCCAGACTCTTTCTTAAATAAATTAATCGATTTTGAACAAAAGTTAAATGGGTTTTGGATGGGAACATAAGACATTTAATACCGGCAGCTGCGCTACTTGAAAAGAGGAAATGACTATGCGCAGAATATTATGCGGGCTTACACTCAGCAGCTTAGTATAGCTTTATTAACAATTTGGTACCTCTATCTTCATAAAGGTTTCCTTGTTCCATCAAAAGAGGCAATTAAAAAATCATTATTTCCACGTTAAAAGTTGTAATCATAAATATACTATAAACTCAATATGCGCTTCATCTACAACCCCTCCCTCCTTCTCCCCCCCCCCAAAAAAAAAAACACATTAAAAGTTCTTTAAGATAATATGTACGTGTTGATTTTCACGAGTTGTAATAAAAATATTAATAATTAAAGTTTTTCAATTATTGTATAATATTATTATCATTCGTGGCGCTTAGTAGTATTATATAATATGACTCAAAATATTCGTCTTAAGTATTTTTCTCTTTGGTTTAGAAAGAATTACTTACACTATATTAAGTTTTACGAAATTAATAATGTGTTGTAGCGCTATCGCTCAATCTCCACAGACTTTAGTATCAGTGATAAGGTTGATAAAGAAAGCAGCCCAGAGATCTCTTAGAGTTCTGCTTTTTCTTCCACAGGAGGAGAGACAGGTAGACTTCAGCATAACCATGTTTGATTTTAAATAGTGTTTATAGTAATTTCTTTGTTTAAGATGATATTTTGTTTTACTTATTTTTAAATTTATTTCATTTTTATTTATTGTATATATTTCTAGTATTCAATATTATTTTACTTTAATTTTTTTTATTCATATTTTCATTAAATAAAATGTGAATGAACACCTTTATATTTTATTGCCATTATTGTGATAGAGTAATATTATTCAATAAAATAGTTTTCAAAAATAATATTCTGAACTTTATCATTGTATTTTAATTATTTTCTTCTTGTTTTATATACACCGTTTACATCAACGTTCCGAGATGATCTAACAAACATAATTGTACAAGTAATTAAACTTTATTTAAAAAATACTAGTAATAATAATAGCAAATCACTAATAAACGAATTAAAATATTCTAAAAGGTATTAAAAACATATTTATGTTTTAGTTATCATGAGATGTGGAGGATTCTCATATTAGTTATAAAAACTTTTTTTTTTAAACCTAGGTAGATAAAAGAATAAATAACGAAACAACGAAAACTGCATTGTTTAAAAGAAAAAAAAGAATGTGATTTTTTTTTTCTCGAAAATCGTGAGGTCACGAACGAAAGTCCGACATTATTCAATTATCTAGTAAAAAGGTAAAAATAAAAAAAAATAAATAACCCAACGAAACGAAGAAACTAAAAGTGTAGAGAAGGAGCTTTCCAGTTGATCGGCTGACAGTGACCTGCTTCGACAATTTACTGACATGACAGTAATTGCCGCTAACTGCACTCCTTCCTCTCGGAACTTATTAATCTTAAGAGTTTCTCCTTCTAAAAGCAAAATAAACATAATATATGGCGATATTTACAAGTTAAATAACGGTATAGACCTAATAGTTAAACCGTTAATATTTATGAATAAAATTAATAAAATAATTTTTTTTTTTATGCGTCTTACAAAATAAAATCCATTAAAGTTCATTAATAGTTTTTTTCTAGAATGCATCAAGCAACAGAAAGTACTTTAAGTAAAAATATCAATAAACCGAATTTATAAGTGACCAATTAAATATTCCGTATCCTAATATTTATGTTTTCATTAAAATAATACAAGCAATCAGCAGGTTTCTTTATTATAAACATAAATATTAAGATTTACGTTTATAATAATCTTCTTTATTACAAACATTTAGTTCGTCACGTATAAATTTAGATCATTTCCTATAATAGATAGGTACCTTATTATAAAACACCGTTCCATTATCGCTTTAGATGATAATTATTCGTAAAATATGTTTTATTTTTTTTGTCAATAAAATGTGTATTTACGTAGTTATAAGTATTATAATAAAACCCATATCATGGAGACAAAAATTTTTAAAGCTTTGGAATAATTTATTAAAGTCATCTTTTTACACGATTAAAGTTGAATCTTAAAATATACCAGAACTTAATTAAAATGGTCTTAAAGCTTATTAAACAAAGAAGTGTTCGTAAAAATGAGGTATCTATAATATCCTTTAAGGGTTTTAAAAAAAAATGGGAATAATTAATGATTTTTTTAACTTATCTGCTCATAAGTCCTCTTATGGTTTTAACAATGATAAACTTTACTTTCGTTTGAATCAAATTTGGTTAAGTTTAATCTGGAGCAATTTTTAATTACTTAATTAAATATCGTTTAGCTTTCACTTCCTATTCAACAAAAAACTTGAATTTCCTAAATTTTTTCCTGAAAATCGGACCGTTGTTTATTAAACTTTTAAAACTTTGTAGTTCACGAAGTCTGTTATTACATTCTACGTAATTATAAAATTATTACCTTCTACGTACATCATCCACATGGACACATAATTAATTTTTTTTGTTTTGCTAAAATCAATATCTGGCAAGATATAAATTCCTTTCTAGACATTTCGGAAGCAAAACACATTTTCTCTAATCATTGTATGTTTAAATTAAAAAATATATGAATTTTTATATAAATGAGAATTATGAAATTATATATTTACTTCTAAATATTCACATAATATTTTATTTATTGATTTTTTTTTTGCATAATCCAGTTTACTCTATAAATAAATCCAGTTCCAAAGTATCCAAATACTGAGAGATTTTATGTTCATCACGTCTTGAATTTTTTATATGTGGATAACCAAAACATAAACTGTTTTAACGATTTCCTGTACCGCACATGCGATTAGGTCAGCTTTGTACCGCATGTAATGTAAATCAGACGAGATAATGCATTCCATCATGACCTCCCACATGGACATGTCGATTAAGAAATCAAAGAACTAAGCGTCGCAGAACTGCGGAATAAGGGAATACTCGAGGACGAAAAAAATAAAAATATCAGCAGTCGGTCTGGGTAAATGCACGCAGCTCCTTAAGAAGTCAACCAGGTGGGCGAAGCAGATCGTCTTAGCAATGCTGAATTTTTCTTAATAAATTCAATAATATGTTTGCTGAATAAATTAAATAAACATCTTGAGAAAAAATTTAAATAAAACTCTAGAATCATAGAATTTTCGTCAAAATCGGCAAACCGAAAGTGTTACTTTATATCATCGATTTGAGACATTTTCCCCAAAAGCGGCTGTAACGATTTTTATTAAACTCAGTATATCAGTTTATTATTAAGTGGTCTTTCATATCAGCTGAGTCTATTCTACACTGATGTCCTTGAAATGCCCAATGTACAATATTTCTTCCTCTAAAGTAATTAATTCCTTCCTCTAAAATAATTAATGTAATATTTGTAAAGTATTAATTACAATTGGAATTCTGATATTACACTTCATAAATTTTTCCCCAATACTAATAAATTGATAAAGTTTTTACTCTCTTACTTTGTTAAAATGTTTTCACGGTTGTCTGTGTTGCAAAATGGCTCCTCAACTAACCTTTTAACCTCAGTTATAATTCATTTAATATATTTTCTATGTAAATTTTCTAGATTCAACTACATATTTTTATATGCCATTTTGATGTTAAAAGGAGGTGCTTATATCCTTCAAAAGATTTTTTCAGAAACAAGAATATAATAAAAATAACAACCCAGAGGACAGAATTTAAAAAAAACTTTTCTGATGAAAAAAAAAACTTATTGATTTATTTTAATGCCCAGTATATTGAAAAATTTCTTCATAATCACAGAAAGTATCAAAGTACATTAATTTTAAATAATTTTAGACAGTAAAATTTAGACTACTAAATAAAAACTTCAATATGTATATAAAAATTGCTTTTGTAATTACGAAACCAATTTTATATTCAACTGAATTTAGAACCGGTTGAATAATATTATGTGCTAAAAATATAATATAAGCTGAATATTAAATAAACACAGATAATAGAGGACAACATAAAAATGTTAGGCAATTCCTGGTTAGACAAAAAAATTATCGAAAATTAATAACAAATAAAATCAGTTCTAATTATTATAAAATATCTTCATACAATAATTCAGAAGTTTTTTTTTTTAACTCGAGTTTTTAAACTTATTACTGTATATTCTTCTATTATACATAATTCTGTCAATTAACTTATTAAGAAGTGATAATATTTCAATCACGGATTACTTAAAAAATTGCTGACATTAGTTAATATGCACACCATGGTAGAAAGAATGATGATAAGTACGAACAAATAATAAATACAAAAAAATACTTCAATGTCATTCCTTCAACACGAAGTTTGGTTTATTTTTTATCTGATCAAATAAACAAATTCATGTACGTCTAACAACTAGAATTTGATAAGAACGACCGAAAGGTAATTCATCATTTATTGAGAATTTTATTACGACTTTTAGCTTTTACTATAACTGTTAGTTTTATAGAAGGCACTAAAATTACCAACATAAGGGAATGATAGAATAAATTTTTCTCGTACAACGGCGCCTATACTAGTTCTTGCAGATGTAAATACCTTAAAGCATAACAGGTTATTGAATAATATAATGAACAAGGCTTAAATGGTAATGGAGAAACCTCATTACGATTTCATTCTTGGCTGACCTCTATGGATCCACGAGTTTCCAGGGAACCGTAATAACTTGCTGAATTTCCATAGATATAAGGTGTTACAACTTAATCCAAGTTAAAGAACACCTATCCCCGTTTATTTATGGAAGCCGTTACCGATAAACCACCGCGGTCCTTCCCTAGCTCTCAACCGTTGTAATTAGACAGATTCCTCAGGGTTACTCGAGCTTATCCTCCGGGCGAAGAACCTATCGTGCCATGGGCCTCCTCCAGACCAAAAAGCAATGGAATACGAGAGGACGAATCACCGGATGGAGGAAAATGTATCAGCCGATACTCACGATTTCTATTACGGATAACGATCAGAGGAAACCGCAGATATAGATATACATCTTAACATTTCCTTCAATATAACCAATATTATTGTTTTTATTTTTTCTTTAGGGAAAAAAAATGTATTCATATAACTTTAAGAAAAAGAGTAAATAGTCTTGAAAACCAAGAAGAAATAGAAAAGCAATGGTAAAGCTGGCAAATGTATTTCTCATATTTTCTCTAAAATAATTTAATTCGGAAGTTAGGATTTCCAAAAAAAATACACTTTCTACTATATTTTACAGACGCGAAACTGCAAAAATAGCAACGCCTAAAGTTTCTTGAAATTTTTTTTTTTTTTTTTTAGAGAAAACTATATTTGTTTATTTAGAAATATTACATTCTGTCACATCAAGGACATTTATAATAGTGATCAGAGAAAGCACACTCACACTCTATTTACAATAAAAAAAAAAAAATAATACAGAAACTTAATAATAATAAATACAATAAAATAAAATAAAAATAAATACAATAAAATAAAATAAATGTATATAAACAAAATAACTAACCTAATCATACACACTCGGGCTTGAGTGGAGGATCTGGCCATTGCCAAAACTCCAATAGATGCTTATTTACAAAAGGTCTCTGGGCCACTGCCGCTTCAACCTTCGAGGAGGATTGTAAGGATGGGTGGTGCTGGATAGAGATTGTGCAAGGGGATTTGGATGATAGGTAAGGTTTTGGTGAAATTTGGAGAATTTTTCTGGAATAAGGTCTAGGACAAATGGGATATTAAGGTCATGGTGTAGGATTTTGTTATTTACATAGAACGGAGCATCAACTATTGTTCGAAGGACTTTAGATTGAAAGGATTGAATACGTTTGATGTTAGAAGCTTTTGCTGTCCCCCACAGTTCAAGTCCGTATGTCCATATAGGTTTCAGTATTGTCTTGTAGATAAGTAATTTGTTTTCAATAGAAAGTTTGGATTTTCTGTTTAGTAGTGTGTATAGCTGGCCGTATCGTCGGTTGAGTTCTTGTCTTTTGAGTCTAGTATGTGGGTTCCACGTTAGTTTTCGGTCTAAATGAAAGCCAAGATACCGGACTGTGTCTGAGTAAGGAATCTGGATGGAATTAAAGTGTACTGGTGGACAGGAACTGCGTCGGAGTGTAAAGGTAATATGTTGGCATTTAGATTCATTAACTTTAATGCGCCAAGAAATAGATAATTATTTAGATTAATATGCTTCAAGAAAGATATTTTGAGAGGAAACGTAAGCTAAAAAAGTATTAAAAAAATGAAGAAAATATATTTTTTTCTTTTTCAGAAACTCATTCTTGCTACAATTTTTTTCTTGTTTGTTTATTTATAATTTAACATCCTTACGCACTCTAAGACTAGTGGGACAGCTTATCCTATTAGAATGGAAAGGTCGAACCTTAAGCATTTTCTCGAAACTTCATGCAATTAATTATAAACCGCAAGAAATGTTTATTTTATAATAAGTATGGATAAATAAAATACCTTATTTTTTTTACATTTTATTACGATAAAATAAACAATAAAAAAAAGAGAAAATTTCCTTCTTTAATAAAAACTTACTCGAAACATCGTTTTATTTTTTGGAAATAACCAAAGCACAATATTGCTTTGTAAAAAAGGAAAAAAACATTCTATTACTTCTAAATTAAAAATTAACTAATCATTGATTGATATTAATAAAACTGTTTACCCGTCCCTGTATCCAAACAAATATCTTTTTAGATATACTACTTAAATAAGGTAACCGCTTTTAGAATTATAAGGCTTCGTAATAATTACAATATATATATATATATATATATATATATATATATATATATTGTAATTATTATATTTAGGCTTCCCTTGCCAAACGTTGTAGCTGTAATAAGAAAAAAAAATGAAAAATTCAAAGTTAAAGAATTATAATATTATTTGTAGAATATAGAGGATACACATGTAGTATTTTTACTCTCTCTTACGTATATATGTAATATATAGTAAGAGTAAGTATTGCGATCGTGAATTTTTTTTTTTAAACAGCCATAGTATTATATGTTCCGAAATACAATATATAGTTTAATAAATTATCATCAAGGACTTTATTGTTACTTTTTTTTGTGGAGATAAATTGTTCCTTTGATTGAGTAATTAATAATTAACGATTTAACTATTTTTAACAGAAGTAATTAGAACTATTGTTTTAGGATATAATAAAAGCTAATAACGCAACATCCACCAATCATTGGGTATCAGAACCAGAGGTCATCAAATTGCTCTATTATTTCTGTTGTCCATTCTGTGTAGGAGTCATCTACTTCCTTTGTGCATTAACGGATGTCATCATCAATTTTTTTCAGTTGTTACCGTCAAATTACGCATACAAATATTTTTCTTTTAATATTATATATATTCTAAGAGTTTTTATTTAAATGCTGTCTTGCTTTGAGTCCTCAACGACAAATACAGAAGAAAATGTGATTTTTTATTAATTGTACTCACTGGGTTTCAGTATTTCCGACATGTATAGGTGAAGAATTAATGTTAAAAATAAAAAAATATGTAGTTTCGATTTATCATGTTAGACCGGTACCACTATTCATTAAAATTTAAGAATTGCTAGAAATCTTGATTTAGGAATTTAACCGGTGGATGTTTTTTCCTAAAATACGTAAAAAAAGAAAGGGAAAAAAATGAACAGCCATGAAGCATTGTTACATCATGAAACCCCGTGAATACCCTCTACTTCGCTAATAATCGGATGAGTTTAAAGGCTTCCCTAAAGACTTCCGTAGTGACCGCACCCTGGGAATGAAAGATCAAGGAGAGTTTTCCAGCGAGAGTCGCAATTTTCTCTGAAATCTTCTTACACCCTGCCTTGGGAAAATATCATGGGTAGTTTTCACTTTTGTTCAGTAAAATTTATAGGAACGAGTAAAAAGAAGTTCGTAGTTCCTTTCCTATGTTTTGTTCGCAAGATGAGAACTCGAGATTCTCAGATAATAGGTTTCTTATCTGAATTAAGTAATTTCTCTTTTAAGAACATGATAATGTTTTGTAGCCAAATAAATAAGATTGATAATCTGAAAAAGTCATTCCAATCCCCTAATTGGATATTTCATTTATAAAATATTATATAACAATATATTCGATAACATCGATTTTTAATAACTCAGTTAAAATAATCAAATCCTAAAGAATCTGTGCAACTCTATCTATGATAAATCCATTTCTGATGTGCCCAGCGAGATCTGGACCACAATTTAGAAAGAAGTATTGAGATTTAAGAAGAAAGTCTCCGCATTATTACCGGAGCTATGTGAGATCAGAGTACCAATCTATGGAGAAGGATCGATAAAGATTGGTTGCATAAATTGGTCAATCAATATCTATTGATAACAAGGCGATAAGGTTGAATTAGGTGCGACTGGGAAAAGTGAATGTAACTCGGAGTAATACATCAGGAAAGTAAATGCCAACGGATACCGCAATAGTAAGCAAGAAATCACAAGATAGGTCGACAAAAGCATGGATCGAAGATGCTATAAAAATACAAGCAGCTAACTGGAAAAAATAGCTTAAGGTAAGCAGAGAGGGAGAAGAAGCTTCAAGTGGTTGAAGATCTGCAAAGCGAAAAAAAATAAAAGCAATGGATGCATCATTACTCTGATTCAGAGAGGGAGAATGTAAGTTTATGGCTACATTCGTTTTGGCTAAACATTACGTACAACTAAGAACAAAGAAATAAAATGATCCCGAATTCTTTTTTTTATCTGACCCGTGTAGATGAATGGATTAGAATTTGAGGGATCCAATGGAAACGAGAATATGAAACATGTTGATGAAAGAATGGAGAGTGTAATGGAGGAAAACTGAGACCTATCGGGTCCACATTGGATATTCCATATTTGGGCGATGATCAAAAATTGACTTTTTACTATTGTGGAAAACTACTATTAAAAAGTAATTTAGTAAAACTCATTGCCCAATAGTAGGTGATATGATATCACGTATGAATAAAAAAAAATAAAGCTTACCCAAAAGGTTTCTATGTGTGTATATAACATCACAATATATCCGATTAACGAAAACACTGCAATATATATATATATATATATATATATATATATATATATATATATATATATATATATATATATATATATCTAACAGTGTCTGAAAATAGATTTTTTTGGGTTGCGTAGTGGTAATTTTTTCAATTGGACGTATACAATGAATTTAAATAACACCTATCAATTATGTGTGTGTGTGTATATATATATATATCTATATATATATATATGTGTGTGTGTTGTGTGAGTAAGTATTGTATGTGTAAATATATAGATATAGTTTCCTTTTGCACATAAATTATATTTAGTTTTTCTTGTACTTTTAATGATTGTAACCTAGTTTTTTCATTTACATCTTTTGTAGGTTTTTATGAGATTTTTCCTACTGTAAAAAATTAATTTCAATTTTCTAAGTAATATTCAAACCACCATTATGTCATGTGTAAGGTTAATGCAACCATAAACATGTAGCTTATCAGTATGACATGTTGTAATGTATATAATAAAAAATAAATAAATAAAAAAAAAATCTATCAATATATTTCGAAATCGAATTTATTTAATGCATACAGTATCGATCGTAATATAGGCTTTAGTAATCTCAGTCTTATTTATTTACATCGCTATAAGAATTTTAAGTCTATAGCAAGGGAGTTGGCTTTAATAAAGTATACATTTCAACCATACGCCCCCCCATGCTTTTGTACAATCTTAAATATAAGCAATAACATCAACTATATGAACAGCCATTAATAATCAAAACATCGCGCTTGCTAAAGTACAAATACTTTAATTCTCTCCCTACATATGTTTATATAAAATATCAAGGATTAACCACACTTAAATAAACAGAACTATAGAAATAACACAAATTTTTTTTCTCAATAGATTAATCAACTCTACACAGTGTACGAATTCTGCCAACTGAATAAAAAAAAATAACGTTATATTTTCTTTAAATTCATTAGGCTCATTCAAAGAAAAAAGCACAGACTAAAACAGCTCTTTATCGATTTTACGAAATTGACATCGGATTGAATAATATATTGGACCTTGTGCTAAATTATGGAATAAGTCATCGTTTGCACTATTATTAGATAACTCGCAGTAATTTTGAGCGTCAAATTTGATTACAGTATTATTTACAAATACTTTGGGACTGAAATCATTGGCAATGAGTAACTGCATAATAATGCTTAGAGCGTCATAAGATAGGCTAACAGTAGTCTCTGTCATTTATTATAAAATCATCCAAGTTTTCGCCAATTGAAGGAGACCATGTAATTCTAAAAAGTTGTGCGTAATTTCATCCGAAAAATATAAAAAAATCTCTCCGAGAACCTACTGTAATACACTAGTCTATTAATACATTCAAGAAAATCATTTAAAAAAAAAATTATAACTCAACAAAAATAAGTAAATAAAACCTACTTTGCGTAGGTACGTTGCGCTAGTGGTGCCCAGCCTTATGCATACAAGGAGTTGTATATCGTTGAATTAGTGATTAACTAAGGTTTGAATATATTGGCTAGATATTTACAGATGAATTATGCTGTAATAATACTTTAGGTTGTAATCCTATCGTCAACTGAAGACCCGACAAAGAAAAGCGAAAGGTTGTTGCCACTGGGAGGGTGCGTGATGTCGTGTAGACCAGGACATGAAGTATCCTTAGTTACTTAATATTACCTCCATTACCAACAATTATTGCTATTAGGATTACCTCAGGCCTCCCCGATCGTTTAGCAAGCTAAGAGATCTTGTCCGGACATGTTTCAATTATAGTAAGTCGTTTCGTTTTCGAAAACTTTCTCACGGAATTAACACTCGAAGCTAATGTGTCCAAGAAGTTGTGTAAAAGGCTTAAGTGCTACTGGACACTTAAGAATGCTCTCATTTTAAATTATTTGATCAGATGCACCCAGTTCGTATGTATGATCGTACACGATGAAATATTTCTAATTATTGCAATAATATTTTTATGTTATTTTCTGTTTCATCTCGGTAGCATATTTTTGTATGATTAAAGTAATTATGCATCTGCAACATTGAGGGCGGTCCCTCCACGCCCAGTGATATAATACAAGGCTTCTGGCCACAGATGCAAAGTACGCATACAGCGTGCATAGCCCTTTTACCTTAAAATGCCCTTGGGCAATAAATGGAAACAATAAAAAAATGTATATATATATATATATATATATATATATATATATATATATATATATATATATATAACATTTATATATTGTATTTTGTAATAAAGAAATTCCTGAGGGCAGGAAAAAAAACGGAAAAATTATATTCTCATACCCAAAAGGAAAAAAGTAAATGCCAAATGAATTCAAAATTAACAACAGTGTTAAATTATCGACTGACTTAACATAACCTCGGTATTCACTTCGACAGACATTTAAAATTTACTAGACATTTTGACAAAAAAATTAAAACAGTAAAATCTAAGACGTACAGACTCCAAAATTTAATTCGGACAACAAACTTGTCTTTACGCCTAAAGCTTCTAGTCTATACAAGTATAATACGGCCGGCTCTGTTGTATGGTGCACCTCTGTTCGAACATATCAGCAAAACAACTGGGAAAAGGTTACAATATTTCCAAAATGGAATAATTGGAAAATTGTAAGAGGAACCACACTGCAGAGAAAGAAGACATTGGATATACAAGCAACAATAAAAGATTTTTTGGCAAAATGAAAAAAATCATTTTTGAAAAATCCCAACAATTGGCAAACCCTCTTTTCAACAACTTATTACCAGCCAAAACTCCAAAACGTTGGCGACAAATGACATGAGATAGATGTTTTATTAATTTAGTTGTAAGCTTTAGAGGATATGGTCAACTCAAGGCTGAGGTGAGCCTCATCACCTTTTATATTACAGAAGAAGAACAAAATACTCAGAAATGACCAAAAATTAAAAAAATACTCATTACAATGCTTTTAAGCAGTAAAAGGACTATTATGAAGACAATGAAATCTAAGGATTAAAGACAAAAATAAATAAAAAGGGGCTATGAAAAAAAAAAAAAAAATCTGCAACAACAACGTAGAAATGTAGAAAGGACTTTCAATACATAGTTTGACAAGCAACTTCAAATGTTTTTATTAAATTCCAACGTATACGCATTTCTTTCTTTTGAAGTGTCTGCAGGTGAATATTGATAAAAAAAATCAAACGACTAAGTAATTCATGAACTTAATAGTGGACATACTAATGTTGAGGATTTAGTATTATTAAATTAACGTTTGAGTGACTAACAGATAGAATCGGTGATGACACATAGTAATTATGTCAACGTGATGGTGATTTGGCATTTATTTCGCTAAAAAAGGATAGGTACCTTCTTGATTTGAAAATGCAAATTGCAATATTTCAAGACGACTTCTGTTCAAAATGCTGTAGTAAAAAGGTATTAAAAAGTCTTAGAAAGAATTTACTTTAGAGAATTAACGATAAACAGCAAGCATAAAGTGCTTGGAATCTATAATTCAATGATTTGCAGATTAAATAATCTTAAAAAAAAATGAATATCTAAAAACAAAAATTAAATGGACAGATGAAGTTAAATGATTTAGGAATTAACGTTTACGATACTGGAGAATATATAACAAAAAAATCATAGAAGTGTTGCGGTTTTTAAATTTTTTTTTAATTTATTATAATTTTATTTATTATTGCCATGTTTGTAAATATAGATTAAATATTTACATATATCACAATTACGCATGTCTTTGTCAATTCAAACCGACCAAGTGTAGGAGTGATGACCTTACTCCATACAAAAAGTACCATGTAATTATCACGATGTGATTTACCAGGATGTCAGTAACCTCCAGAGATTTGGTCAATGCACGATCTATTTCAAGAAAAAAATATAAGTCCTCTTGCGCCAGCTGACTCGAAGAAGCCATAATCCATTGATCTAGACCGATTTGTTCTTGAACCCGAGTGAGTCGGTAGTAAGGACACAGGTAGATTGGACTCAAAGAGTCCGCTTACGGAACTAAGGAAGGCCTGCCCACAATAAAAGCTAGTTAGTGCAAAAACCTAAATATTCCTATAATCATTATATAAATATTTTATGAACAAGTTTTTTTATTATTATTTTTATTTTTATTATTATTATTATTTTTTATTTTTGTAAGTTTAAGACAAAAATGCAACATTTTTATTGTAAGCATTTTTGAAAATGTGCGAGTATAAGATTAACCAGAAAATCTCAGAAACGTAACTTTTCGCTGGTCTAAATCCTGAAAACAACATAACTGGATATAGGTTTTAGGTATAGTCGTCGAGCACGATAGTACTCTAGTACTCTTCTCTCCATTCACTAAACTTGAAATAAATGAAAACGTTGATGAAAGCTAAAATGTAAAAAAAAAAAATAAGTTTACAAAAATTGTAATATGGTTGATTTTCCGCTCTTTTTCAAATTAAAACTGAAAATTCTGGTCACTAATTTGGATTTTATATTTTTGATAGCCAAAATAAGTATTTCATCAGTTAAATTAACCTCGATAAAACTTACGAAACAACTACTATTGGCAACGAACCTTAAATTTAAACCAGGACTCAGTAGCTCCATGCTCCATGCGGGTGCCCAAAGAAGTCGAAAACAACATCCAGAAGGCCAGACCGGAAATTCACCGTTGGACTCGCTGCATCCGGTTAGGGAAGAGGAACCTGTTCCCAATGGAAATATATCAGAGCCTGTTAGCGGCGGTTATGACCTTCCCCAGCGGTTAGCTTACTTCGAGGGGCTTCGGGGTCTCCTCCCGTTTGGAAATGAGTTGTCACTGGCCTCCTGGTCCGGAGTGCGGGCCCTCCTCGACAGCTGACCTACAGATCTTAACGGCACGACCGGTTTCCCATCCGAGGCTTATTTCGTCCTTCCGGCGACAATTAATCCCGCCATTGGTGGGCGACAGCAGCGGTTCCTGCACTATGGGGAACACAATGCATAAGAACACCCCTGCCTTGCGGGTTTTGTCACGTCTCGTACTTCAATTGATTGACCTCTATATTATAAGTGTTTGAGGTGTATATAGATCATTTGAAAAACTCTCTCACAGGTATGGACAGGACAGGGCCGGGACCAGGGAGGGGCAAATGCTTTGGAACTAGGACCTAAAAAGAGTTCTCATTTCAGGAGGTTTGGATGTTCCATTCCAGAGTCGTTGATTTCAAAAATGGTGGATGATTTAAAGAATATTAGACCAGTAAGCTGAAGAACGAAACGGGGATTATGTTGTGAAAAATATTGTGTAATAGCTTTTATTCTTTTAACTTTTTTATACGGGTTCAAAAATGAAAATAACTAAAACATTGTTTGAGCTAACTCAGGAGAACTTTTGGCAGCCAAAAAACCAAGATTTATTAGAACTTAAACTTACCATTAAAGACCGTAAAATTGAGTGTCATTTGAGTATCTAAACATTATAATTTGGTTAAGTGTGGCCAAAAATTACGGTCAATGAACAATATCTTTTATTAAATTAATAAAATTACACACTATAAATGATTATGCAGTTTGAAAGTGAGTTCCTTAAGAGAAAAACTCGTATAATAAAAGTAAAGTATCAAATTTTGCATACACTGTGCTCACTACTTTTAATGTAAGTCAACTACGCTTCTCGAATTTTTTTATCAATTGGCTGAAAATTGTTAGTGAAGGTAAATATGATTTTCAATATTGTTTAATCTACAAATTGTAAGTTATTTTTGTTTAAAATCTGCTATATGCACTGTAGATGTTATTTTCACCTCTTAGTAGTTATGGAAACGAAATGTCAAAAGGAAACGAAGAAGTGACGAATTCCAATTCGAAATAAATCACTAAGATACTGACATTAAATGTTGAATTTTATTGAGGGTGGTAAAATTAAAAAGTAAAGTCCTCGTTCCTGTCCTGGGATTTATAGTCCATTTATCCACTAATAATCAACAGATAATATTAAAAAAAAATATTGTAAGCTCTTTCATTATCAGTTTTATCATGGACATAAAACCAATAGAGATTAGATAAGGAAATGTATCGGGCAAACCTGACTTCAGTGAAACAAAAAGTACCGTGATCTTTATCCTCTAAGGCCTCTTGATCTGCAACGCTATCTGAGCGATAATAATGCATTTATAAAGTTGATCCGATCTATGAAGAAACAATATCTGGAAGGCCTTTCCGTTTCAACAACCATAACTTAATTGAACCAACTTACAAATTGAATAATAAACAACTAAATAATCATAATGACTGTAAAAAAATATAATAAAGTAGATACATTTCATTACTTAAGAGATGTAATGAAGACGTAATCCTTACTTGAGAGTTGTTAAAGATACATGAAGGGATTTTTTTTTAGAAATATAAAAACAGCATTAGCTTAAACGTTTTTTTAAACTTAGTTTAATATTATTATTATTATTGAAAAAAATATTTAATTTTTTTTTCTAGTTATCTATCTACCAATTTCAAACATTACTGAAAGTATCACGATTTTTAATAAAATGAACCCAAAAGATAAAATGGGAAAAGTGTTGTTGTTTTTATTAAAAAAAAACAGCAAAATGCATCAGAAACTACGATAAATAATGCTTAACTTAACACTCTAAATTACTGAAATAATAATAATTATTATTATTAAAACAAGTTTTAAACAAGTCTAGAGTTAATAAGCACGCTACCTAGATCACGCCAAGCCACCATAACATAAGCATTATTACAACCATCCAGTAATCATACGATGGAAGAAGTCTGAAAAAAAATTTAATACTGAAATATTGAATAAAAATTTATATTAATCAACTTAAATACATACCCCTCTCCCTCCCCCACATACTTTAATCTTCCTTAAAGATTTACAGCAAACCTAAATATATTTCCAAACTAAAACTGTTATTGTTTGCAAATAAGGATATTTAAAGTTTAATATTTATATGAATAAGATTTATAACCAAAGCAACGACAAAACTCTAAACATGCAAACAATTGAGCAACATCTCGTTGTCTCTTACAAAGGCTCTTCATATATTTATATGAATAAGATTTATAACCAAAGCAATGACAAAACTCTAAACATGCCAACAATTGACCAACACCCCATGGACTCTTACAAAGGCTTTCGCAATATAGTGCACCCACATACCAAGTGGTGTACTGGGTGATGAAAAGTAAGGTAAGTATTAGGTCATGAAAAGTCAAAAAGAACTGGATGGAAATTTCGTATATGATGCATCAGCAGAAAATCACTAATTTAAATAATAATGTCGCTTTTAATCAATCTTTGATTAATGTTAAGAAACGCTATTGGACACACTGTACTTACCCATTCTTTACTCAAGAAGATTTTTAATAAAAGACGCAACGACGTTTGAGGACGAAAGAAAACCGTGTTCTGTTGCTCTCCTTAAACCCAAATCTGCCACTTTTTAAGTGAACAGAACATTCACTGATTCAAAAATTGAAGTCAAATACATTTTAATGAATTCCAACAAGCAATTCCTTAAGAAAATCAGAAATTTTGGCAATGAAGCTTACTTAAATTAGGAGCTTCCTTCCAAAAATTGGACATCTCTAAGTTTAATTTTGTATGGGAGTGGCAGTAAAAATCGATTTGTAAACCTCTTGAAAGCTCATGTCCAGTTTGGTTGAAAAAGTAAAACAAACAAAAATTTCTTTCCACTCTGTTTTCAATGAAAAAAAAAAAAACATTTTGCCAAGAAGTGAGAAGTTGAGAACTGCCAGAAATTTCGGTTATTACTCACTTGTTTTAATTACTTCAGATTTTGGATGAATTAATATTTTAAAATACCGTAACATGGTTCTAATTGGAACAAATAAGGGTTCACTATAAAATAAAAATATTTTAGCCTACTCCTAGACCTCTTATGAAAATGAACATGATTCATCATCCCAACATCAAGTTGCACTAGTGTCCAGAAGTAAGTTATCACTTTCCCGCTACTTATTTGGTTTTGGATCGAAGTAACTATTCCTGGATCTAAGATACTTTGCATAATTCTATTAAAAAATGGACTGAAACTTTAGGCTATCGAGTGAAAATGAATCCTGGAGCAATGGCCTGCGGGGCCGAGGTACCCTTCGGGCACACTTGTTGCACAACACCTGTTGACAGTAAACAAGTCCGCTGCCGAAGAACAGTACCAGAGAGCCCTTCGGAGGAGAGGTGAGAGTGGCGGTTCAAGGGCAGCCGATAACAGGTCCAGACAATAAGAATTGTTTGCTCAGCCATGCCCCGTCCCATTAAAATATGTTAATGTATGCGCAAGCCGCCAATGGGCTGGTGCGCTATGCTAATGTCTTGGGACACTTTCTCGAAGGATCCCGATCCGGCTTGTGTATTTTCGGTTCCTAATTCCGTAAATTAGAGAACTTCACAAGTATACTGCTCTTTAAGTATTAAGTATTGTATATGTTCATAAAAACTATAAATATCTTTTTACATCGTTATGAATATATCATAAAATCCTGACACTCATGGCAATTTTCTTTTTAAAAAATAGATACACATGTTTTGTGTATAATGTATGGCATCAAAATATTAACTATTCAAAATAATATGGTATTATTTTTCCCTCATTTTCAATATTTAATATTTTTATAGATACCTTATATATTTTTTCTTTATAACGATGAAATTACTAAAAATGATTTTTCAGCAGAAGCAATGAAGAAAATTTCAATATTGCAAAAAAATAAATAAAATAAAACCTTTAAAATACATATATGAATACAATTAAAAATGTTTCTTTTTATTTGGTATTGAAATAGCTTAATTGAAATTAAAATTGATTATTTTTGTGTTGAGTAATGTATCAAACATAACTATTTCATAGCACGCCTTATTTTCAGATAAATATTAGCCTGTTTTCAAATTGTTTACGGAACTGGATTTAGCTTTCACTCCAAAACTAGTTTTCCGGCGTCAGGTTGAGTGACTGATCCGTCTGAGGAACACCGGGCCAGTGATTAACTTTATTATTTTACTTTTCAACCAGCTAGTCTAAGATATTTATTACCTATTTAAAATCGAGAAATCCTTTTTAAATATCACCTTTATTTTTATGTTTAAGGTCTTCTAACAAGCATTTATAATGCATATACAATTTAAATATTTAATAGAAAGTCGCAACATTTTTAAATATAGGCCCCGCATAACAAGATAAGTTCATTAAATATAATGAAAATTGTAAAAAAAAAAAGAAAAACATAACTTAGAAATATATATATTTAACAAATATGTTCATAATGTGGTTAGATATATGAGGACTACTTATTATTTTTGAATCAATAATTAAGAATGATAATTTCCGATTAATTTAAGAAACAAAACAATGCAACTTGAGAAGAAATGCATAAAAGTTTATGAAAATAACAAAAACTATTTTTGTTTATAGATTTTGATGTGAATACATATATTTTAGGTATTAATGCCGGGAAACTTCATTCAAAACGCTTGGACAAAGTGTTTGATCCACTCAAGCTAGAAAAATCAAAACAAAATTTCGTTGGCACCTTTTAAACGCATCTTATTATCATTGTTGCAGCCAGTATGCTGAAGCAGAAGAAGTAATAACCGAATTACTTCAATAATTATCATTGATCATTTAATAATTATCTACACTTTAATTTATTTGCTAAACATTAAGGATCACCAATCTACTTTCTCCAATATTAGTTTTTTCCAACTGTTTACAAGACTGTATCCAGATGTAAGTCCACGATATATATATACATACTTATATCATCTATTCATAAGATCTTCCACTGCCAGATAATAGCACAACACACACCACAGATAGATATCCAATATCTTTGGAGGACGAAGGCACTGACACGTAGTGACTTACCTTTCCAAGCACCATGATCCTAAGCCATAGGTCCGCACGGGTCGGGTTGAGCCGCTGCACTGGCGGATGGTGGGAGAGGCCCCGCTAACCTCCTTACCCCGTGGAGAGGGGCTTATCTTCACCTGCCTCTGGCCCTGGCCTTCTTGGAGGTGCCCTGTCCGCTCAAGAAGTCGAGGCAGCGGGACCCAAACATCGGTGGTGCGTCCGGATGGGATGTCAGGAGGCGGCTGTACCCTCTTTTGAGGAAATTGGTGTGGGTAGGCAAGATCATTGAAAGGCGAGTTTATCGAGCATGCAGTGGATCTCTTTATGGAAATAATTATAAGATTGTAGGGAAAAGAAAAATTGTTTTATTTTTTTATATTTTACGTAAATATTTTTTTATTTGGCGAAGAGTAAAAGTGATACGTTGGGAGACATAAAAAAAACTAAAATCCAGAATTACATAATATAAAAATAATAGTTAAAAACATTAATATTGGGCTGTCCGGAAAATAAGATTTTGAGTTTTCTTTAAAATACCTCTCCATATAATAGAAGTAATGTTGTGCCGAATGCGAATTGGACACTGTCTTTTCACAAACGGATATCTTCTTAGAGATCTCGAAGCGCGAACCTGCCAAAAGTGTGACAACACACATTTGTTACTAGAGTGTCCCCAATATAAAAAAAAAGAGACAAAAATTAAAGCTTTCGACGACATTGAAAGATATTTTGGGAGACAAGGAGGAAGATGTCATCATTCTCTTTAAATATTTAATGGAAACAAATTACTATAACAGAATATAAAAATTAATGACCCTCTAGGGTAGAGGCAAATACAAATTTTTAAAAAATTGATTAAAAGAGTAATTATTAAACTCGATTACAATATTAAAATACGATTTACAATTACAATCCTGCAATTTTGCATTTTATATAATTTCAACTTATTTTTCTCTGCGTTACTGCCTTCCGGCAACACGGATGTAGCTATGAAGTATTCATATGTTGCCCATTAACACATCAACTTTATGGTCTTCGCAGATATTTTCCTATGTAGGCCATTAAGTGATGTCTTTTTCTTTTTTTGGTTGTCCCGGCGGCCTTCTAGGATTTAGTCTTCTTATTTTAGAATTAAAATGGTCCGGTACTTAACAGTAATTTTTCAACCGTACCATTGGGTATCTTTAATGATTGCTTAGAAAAGGGATATTTTTCGAGGAAGTGCATGACGGCCAATCTGAGACTCCTGTACAATGCAAGGAAGAGGGCAGAGATAAGTTTCTTTTTTTTTTAATGTAGCAACCTAAAAAGTGATCCATATAGGCGTGTTTCAAAATTTTATTGTTGTAGGAAATTCATTTACGAGCACAAAGAAGCCCCATAAAGTGGGTAACGAACCTTTTTGTTACTTGTACTTCCTTCTTCCTAACTTTCGCCGCTATTGCTCGAAGACAGGCTCAGACAAAACACTTGCATGTTTATATTTCATTTGCATACCAGCCGTAGGTCCAGGTATACACACCTCACCTTTCCAACGTTATCTCTACGATTGAGTAAAAGTGATTGTTAAGATGAAAGTACAAAGACGTGCAAAGCCCTTCTTACTTTCTCCAAAAAGGAGATATCATCCACTTGTTTATCTCATCCGTAATGCAGTTAAATGGAAAAAAATAACTGTCTCTATTACACTATTACACCAGTGTTATACATATGATGGTCAGGTATATCTCTTAGCTGGTACTTGATGAAAGTTTCTAGAAAGTAACACTGACCAATTTATGATAGTTTATGAAACAAAATGTGTACACCACAGATAAAAACCGATCCGCTTAAAAGTATAAAGTGCTATTTCAGTAACTTGTTCCAGTTATTCAATTTCAAAAAGAATTTGGAACCGTAATGATTATTATTATTACTCATTATGACTCAAAAACGAGCCATTGAGCTTTTTATCTTTACAACATGAGCTACATTCAGAGTTCAACATTTGTAACAGGAATATATACAAAATAAAACGTGTATAGAGAATTTAAAAATTGATATATAAGGACATATTATCGAATATGGAAATGAATATGAAACATAATGATTCAAATTTTTCCGATTAATCTTCTTGAACTAGGTATCAAGCTCTAACAGAACGCACAATTTCATATGATTTGTTTTCATGTATAGGCTGTATTTTTTAAAAAGTTTTTTTTTTGTTTCAAAATAATTTGATAATAACAACCAATCAGTAGCTATTGATACATTTTTCAAAAGTTTGTGTTTGTATTTATTGAGAATTTATTACATGTTGAAAGGGGGTCGCTGCCAACTGTTTACACGTTTTTTTCTTTCTGTTTAAAAGAAAGAATGCAGTTATTTTTTTTTTTTACTCTCAAGGAAAGTTGACATAGCTGAGATACGCCATGTTGCTTCTACATTGACGATATCATCTTTTTATTTCTATATAATCGACAATACATTCATTTCTTAAAATTATTGTTCATCGTTTTTATAAAGCAATGAATACAATCACTTGAATTGCATTAATTCCATATTTTTTGAACGCTTCGAATCCTTACAAATAAGATCATTGGTATAGGAGATTTTTCTTAAACGTGACGAATTAACATTACGTAAATCCTAAATCTTCAATTCACGTACTTACAAAGGAATTTTACTAGTAAATACTATCTTCCAAAGGAACAAAAACAAATATTTTAATTAAAGAGGATAAGTGTCGAATATAGCTTTTGTTTATTCAAAAATTATGTTGTTTTTTTAGGAAGTGCATATATATTTCTTTCAATTCAATGATCAGTGTTTAGTTTAATCAAATGAAATCATAATTGTTTATTGTCAATTGAAATTTAAAAAAAATTGTGTATTTACTATAGATTTTTTTATTCATTTTTAAATGATAAGTTTATTGCAAGGAATTATTTAAATTTCAATTCAAACAGAGGAGAATATAATAGTTTTATATTTTAAGAATCATGAATTAAAAATTAACAATTAGTATTATTTATTTTATTTTCTAGGGTCTCCAAAAAATAAATCCGTTCTGAGACCCAAATGGACCGGCTACGCCGATGTTATGGAATAAAATCTATTAAAGGTTATTGTTTAAATTAACAAATATGCATTCTGGACTTATCGAATACTTAGTAGTTGACCGTTGTATTATTAAGGAAGGAGATGGTCCGGAGTGGCGGTCATAAATAGGCAAAATTATTTTATTAAAATCCAACGTTTCGACCCGATTTTGCAGGTCTTCTTCAGGCTATTTTAGTATATTTTAATGTACTCACTGATTAGGATATTTTAATGTACTTACTGTTTATAATTTTAATAAGTTTATTCACGTTGTTTATAATTTTTTATCTAAATATGATGTAACTTCCACAATTCTCTATATCTTTTTGTATCTTGTTCGTTCTAACCCAGAAGAACGCCTGCAAGGTCGGGTCGAAACGTTGGTTTTTAATAAAATAGTTTTGCCACTATTTAGTCTATTTATTACCATCTAAATTCTGGAATTATATTTTTAGGAATAAAAATACCAAGAGTTTATGACAGGTTCATCTCACATTTTATGCTATCATTGTGTGTGAATTAAGAAATAAGACACTATGCCATTCATAAGAGTTCTTCACTACTCCTCATTCATATAGCGTTTTTTAAACGGGCACAATTGAATCAATTTCATAATCAGTTCCCAAGGGTCCTCCTACGCCGTGGAAGAGGACAATTGCGGATAATGAGAACTGGAACAAATTGCGTCAATGGATATACATCATAAGCGTAATCCTTGGATGAGAAAAACATCCCATTCATTGTGTGCTGCTTGTTGGGTAATTAGTGCAAGAGATTCTGCGTAATTACATTTAGGGAACATTGAAATTTTAATTAAACCATAAATGAAAAATGCCCAAGTTGAATTATTTATTATCAGTCAATAAAACTTGTATTGACTCATGGCTTTATGGCTTGGATTTTTCCATTTACAACGTAATCAGCGCTTGTCTCTTTTCAAGCCATATGCTTATTTTAGTAATATTGTTTGTGGAGAGTATTCACTGAGTTTTGTTAAGTATGGATGTTATATACACCTTCGAGATTATTCTTTTGTCTTTATTAGTTTTTCCTTTTTTTTTTATTATTACATTATTATTTAATTTAATTAAATCATTTTTGTGTTATTATGTTTTAGGTATGCAAATTTTCTTCTATTGATCACTGCTAATCACCTGTTTAATATAACCTTCCTCTGCTGTGTTCATGGAACCTTCTCTTTCCTTCAGTTTGCATTTGTTGACTTGGGAATGTTTTCATTTCATCATTGTTTCTTTCTGCATATATGTGATCTTGTTTTTTTCCGTCCTAATGATGCCTGAATTGGCGAAACATTGGCAGGTTCATCTGTATGTTGGATACTTGTGCCTTTTTTTAAAATGGATTTTTCCATTTACAATGTAATCTAATGAAACTATACGCAACCGGTCACCATTCAGAATAAGGTATCCATTTTTTAAAATATTTAATTAGCTATAGATTAAAAACTATACTACAGTTAAATACTAAGGAAACAATAAAATAATAATTTTATTATTTTGACAAATTTTATTAAGATATATCATATGAAAAAAAATCGGCTTTTTTTATTTGGACATTTTCAAACAAACTTGTATGTGAACACTAAAATTGTGACCTCAAGCCTCAAGCCTGATGTACATCTATCGGTTTAAAATGATCTGTAAAAAAGATTGGCCAAGAGAGTAAGAAATAATATGAAATATTTATATACTATTGGTATTCTAAATAAATATATGTAGTATATAAACAAAAATCTATCAATCGTGGAAAACCTTTTACGATACACTTATAGAGAAGAATTTGATGAATTGATTACTATTTTATATTTCATTTATATATTTTGTAATATAACATTCTGTCACATAGACAATAAATATAGTGAGGTAAAAACATAATCATGCCTTGTATAAAAAAATCTAAAATAAAATAGGCAAAATAACAACTAAATAATAATCAAAAAGTATAAACAATAAATTAAAATAAATATGGAATATTTAATAGTTGACCGTTGCATTATAAAGGAAAGAGATGGTCTGGGGTGGCGGTCATAAATAGGCTAAATAGTGGCAAAACTATTTTATTAAAAGCCAACGTTTCGACCTGACTTTGAACGTCTGAAACTTGTTCAGTTTCACTTAGAACTGGATGCAGTTCTAAGTGAAACTCTTAGCTGAACACACCTCCCTGAAGAAGACCTGCAAAGTCGGGTCGAAACGTTGGCTTTTAATAAAATAGTTTTGCCACTATTTAGCCTATTTATGACCGCCACCCCCCGGACCATCTCTTTCCTTTAAAATAAATAAAACTTAAAGATAAGTAAATTAAAAACATACACAGAGATATATACATTAAATAACTAATCACTGTAGTACACTAGCTGATCCAGAATGTAATTTTGGATGGGGCTTCAGCCCGAAAGCTATTTTATTCATACATGTAAAACGATAATTAATTTGAAAAAAAAAACTATTTGTATGAAATGATGTTTAAATGGTTCTTGAAGTCCTATTAAATGTATTTACACGAACAAGAATACTTTAAGAGATAGTTTTAAATATTTTTTTCTGTAAAACATGATTATATTTTATCATTTTTTTGGGGGGTGGAGAAGGGGGCTTCAGCTCGGAAACCATCGTAGATCCGCCTGTGCTGTAAAATGAGCGAGTTCTCAGAGCCAATAAAACGCAGTTTTTCGTAATTTTCGTCTAATAAAATGTGAATTTTTTTAAATTAAAAAAAAAACGTAAAAAATACTATATAAACTATGATAAATGTACTAGCATGTCAACTTAAAAACATGGTTAGAGTCTCTAGGAACGAAAGGCAACGGAATACAACGCCATGTATAAAATTCATAAAAGTCTATTTCCCTAACAAACTATCAATATGTTTATATAGATAGATTTTCCTTATGTGATTATTTCCGTGGTCAGTTTAAATACAAATAAAATAATAGACTTGTTTTAAATTTTTTTTTCAAATATTGACGATTTGGACTTATCACATTTAACTTTAAATGATATGAACGTAAGAAAGTAACAAGAATTGAAGCCCGAAAAGCAAAAAAATATAAAACAAAAAAAAATGTGGTATATATAATGTATATGTTTATATTGAATTTGCTCAATAAAATCGTTGGAGAGTGAGGAAAAAACAAACAAAAATTTAGAATATCTTAAGGGCTTCTCGTGAACATCATACTAAAAAATGATAAAATGGTTCACTCAAAAAATTACTAATATCGTCTATAAGTAAATGTGACATGGCGTCCTTCACCTCCGGGGAAGGATATGTTTTGGCCGATAGTTAGTTGTCTTATGTCGGTTTGTAACGTTTTGTAGTTTATGAACTAGGGAGCTACTGTTATCAGACAGCAGTAGTGAAAATATTTCAGTTTTTGTAAATGAGTCTTTGTATGCTAAATCGTAAATTTGTGAGGCGTATGTCCAAATGGTTTTAAGTAGATATATCAACGTTCAACATATTTTCAGTGGCATTTAAAATATTATCTTCTTTAACATTACATTCTATCTATCAGCATTAAATGAAAATTCTTAAAAAATAGAGAACTGAACACTGAAAACTGACATGCAACTGCTGGTTACAAGACTATTGGTAATGGATTTTGCTTAAATTAGTGTTGTTGTGCTTTCATTGAGACAGCTTTTAATTTCAGTTTTAGTCATTAGTAAAGATATTATGCCAGGCTATGATTTAGTAAGCACGATTAGTAGGGAGAAAGCTACAGCGCTATCTATTCATAACGAGTCGGCGTTTTCAGCGTTCTACAACAACGAAAAAAAAAATAGTAAACTACCAGTTTATCATTTAATAAGAAAGATTAGTTTCAATATAATTATATATTTCAATAATATAATTTTAATAGTTTTAATTTAATAATTTTGAATTTCGATTGGGACCAGAGTTAATTTTAAAAAAATGTTTATTTGTATAATTAATTTTATTGCTGTTTTTTAGAGTTTTTTCACTTGGGTGCGGTATACTGATAATCCCGATTATTTCTTAAGTCTAAAGTCTTTGTTATAATAATGATGTCACGCGTAACAAAAATACGTCACCAATTTCTTTTTTTTATAATTTTCAATTTATTCAAATCATTATATATCCATAATTTTTATTATCGTTTTATAATTTTACATATTTTGTTTCTTCTTCTTTCTTTTTTTTATATAAGATGACGAGATGGTTTTGCTTTATTGTGTTCATTCTTTCAATATTTGTCCACACCAATCAACGAAGTAAATAATACAAAAAAAAAGCAAGACTCTTTAAGTGTCAAGTTGATTTCTTTTTCAATTTCAATTATCTATTTCTGTGGTTTCTAAACAAACGTTCAACAAAAACATCGAAGGAGACCGGACAATATTTTGTCCCATGTTTAATTTGTGGACAAACATATTGAGTACCGAGATGGAGGTTGAAAATTTTTGAGGGAGACACATTTTGATGGAGTTATGGTATTTTGGAGGGAACCATATTTTTGTGAGGTTTCAAATATGGAAGGAACTTTCACTGAGGGAAATTGTTTTCTATATATATTTTCGCATGAGCTGTTTTCAAGAAGAGGAGAGCCATGCGCCATCGATGTTAGAGGGAGACGATAACCTTATTTTCCCATCAAGTGTTGACATACATATATGTTCTATGCTTGTTACAAATATTGATGATGCTTGTTTGAATTTTATGTTTGAAGCTCATTCTTCTTTAAATAATTATACATGCAAGATTGTAATTCTGTATATGTTGCATCCTTTGCTCATAACCTATTAGCCTAACAATTCTAGACAAAACAAAACTACCCCTTTAATGTAAATGAAGCTCGACTCGGCAAGCAGCCGAGCTAGTTAGCATTTAGTACGGGCGTAAATAAGGCATTAGGAAAAAAAAGTCGGTTTCAATCTTATAAAAACTAGCGGAGAGCCAAGAGATTAGAGTGCAGTGGGTAGCTCACGCGAACGGCCCACAACAGGTTGCTACACGCGATTGTACCTGCGTTCGTTATGGGATGTTCAGGGCTGTCTTTCTCACTTAACTTTATAAAACAATATAATAAAATACTGTGCCTCCAAAGGAATGCAAATACATTAGATAGGCAAAATTAATATAATTAAATTAAAAAAACAATCTTTCTTATTCACGATGTTCAGCCTGAGAAAATTTGAACCAAATTAGTCTCTTGCCGCACATGTAGACGACATAAAAGAACAACAGGATATCCCAAGGCTTCCCGAAAAAGTTACGTGCATTTTTAGCCAGAGAAGGTTCAGGAAAGTCCATGAATTATTTAAATAATTACAATCTTAAACAATATAAACTTCAACTTTATTGCTGCCTTATAGTATATATAATTACAGAGTTTAATAATGTCCTAAATAAACTGTTGGTTTGTTATCAATGGTTATGGATGGACTGAGGCCGTGGTGGCTAACATTCTTGAACATAGATGGTTAACATACTTGAACGTAGTGAAGCCTGTTCAAACTGAGCCTCGTCGGGCTTACATATTTATTGCGGAGGACCCGTGGAATGAATTTGAACTTTCTCTGTATGCCAGAAATGGCGAGGTGTCGAAAGTATACGAAAAAAAAGTAATAATTTGCCATGAAGATTTCTTTGAATAAAAACCTACATCGCTTGATTGGGTAGCGGTTACTTAAATTATCCATTAGAGAACTACTCTTTAATACCGAATAAATGATCCTGAAGGAGAAAAGATATTGAAGTTGGATTTTTAGGAGAAACCTGCATTGCTGTATCGTCAGAGAAGATGGAGCAAGAGTGTTCAGGGATGTAAGAGGGTAAGAGGTGTAAATAGAATAATAGATTAGGATAAAAACGATACCTTGTAAAACAGCAGTGTATTGGGACAAGAACAAAGTGGAAGAATTTACAAACATACGGATGAAGGACGTATTTAGAAGTTAGAAAACATAGAAGAAATGATAAAAAAAAATCGAATTCTTTTGATTGAACAACTAGTAAAAGTTTTAAGAGAACAATGAAAAGAATAATATCAACTAAATTACTAATTAATGCACAATAATATATGTTACAGACACGATTTTTGAATATTCAAACTCTTGTTCAACTTCACTAATTAATTTATTAATAGTTTAAACATCACAGTAAGTGCGTCAGAGGAAATACAAAAAAAAAAAGTAAAGTTGGACTGCCAGTGTTCAACCTGCAGCCCAGTTCTCAGGACCCGATCAGGCATTTGATTCAGTCTGGGTACTATTATATTATGCATGGCCTCAATGAAAGCGGGTGGTTTCCAACACTGCAATTGAAATCTCACCGTGGGAAAATACATTCTCTTAATAATATTATAAAGAGTCCAGCTGTAAATGATGCAAAAACACACCCTAAGGATATCCGGTTATGAACCCTATATTTGTATATCCTTTTCTTATAAGTCATTTTTTTTTAATTGAACAACATATAAATGCAGGCTTGAATTAAGACATTAATAAGAAACAATGGAAAATCTTGTTTGCTGTATTAAGAAAAATCCAATAAAATATCATCATGAATCATACTTCAATCTATTATGAATTCAGCAAAGAAAACTTCCATTTGTTATTTGTAATAGCACACGCTTACGTTTCGGGACGGTTTTCCCATCCTCCGAGCTTTTTGTCGCATTCAATTATAATTCAGTTTATATATAACAAGAATAACTATAAATATATGTAGTTACATGGTTGAAATTTTTATGATTTTCTATTATATTTACCCATTTGGTATGTGGGCTCCATTGCCAATATTATATTTTACATTTTGTTTCATAACTAATATCTGGAGTAACACATTTCTTACCTAACAATAAACATTTGCTTTGTCAAGTACCTACTGTCTTATATTATATAGGTTATATGTCTGTTGGTTTTGTTGGATTTATTACTTTTATTATGTTTTAATTTTGTTAAGCATGCCTGAGTAGCGTGTTCCCAGGTGTTTTGTGTCAGTTTTGAAACTAACAGTTATTCTATTGTTTTTTTTTTGTGACGTAGTGGATGGCCTCAAGTAGTTTTCCATTGTTATATTGTTCATTACATTTGTGGTTTGTTGGTGTTGAAATTTTGTATTGTGGTGTGCTAATGCTTTGGTGTTAATTCTTTCTACAGTTCGAGATGTTTTGATGATTTCGATGAGTAAATTGTTTGGCAGTTTTGACATTTTAATTTGTATATTTCATTTTTTTTATCCAAATTGTCTATTTTGTGTTAGTGATTTACAAAATTTGTTCCTGTTGTACATTGCATGTTGGAGTTCCGGTAGATCATAATATTTGAAAACTTACGTAATTTTGTTTTTAAATTCTGGTATGTATGTCATTTTGTAAATTACGTTTTTATTTATTTTGTTTGTGAGTTGTTACCTTGATCATTTAAAACTGAATTCGAATAATAACTCATAATACTAATCTAGAGCAAGGGCTAAAGCAAAGTAAACCATGCCAGGAGATAGGCGAAATCAGTACAGACAAGTATATTATCTTAAAAGAAATAATTTGAAAGTAAACAACAATAAATATTAAAGTGGAGAAGTTAGGGAAATAGAAATATTTATTGAATATTTAATAGTTTACCATTGCATTGTAAATGAAGGAAATAGTCCGGGGTGGCGGACATAAATAGTGGCAAAACTATTATTTATATTTCATAGATATAGTATTTGTTCCCTTTTATCCATCCATATCTTCAAATTTTAAATACTGTAATATTCTAGGTTTTTCCCCATTACCCAAACAAGTCAGCGAATTCCCCAATACCTGCCCTTACTCTGGTTTTCCAGTTCTAAGTGAAACTGATAGCTAAACACATCTGTAAGTGTCTGATTTTATTCTTCTAATTTTATTTACGTATTTATTAAATTTTTTGGTTTTCTTTTTTTTCTCCACATTCCTTTATGTCTATTATTTCATACTATATCCTTTTTCCTTTTCTTTCCATCTTTCCTGTAGATCTGTAGAAGTATATTCACATTTGCATTTATTATATATTACACTATAACAATTTATCTATTTACTTCAGTTTAAGATCTTGTTACTTAGCTTAATCTGTTTATATTTTAATGTACTTACTGTTTATAATTTTAATAAGCTTATTCACATTGTTTATAATTTTTTGTATAAATATTATGTAACTTCCACAATTCTATATCTTTTTGTATCTTGTCCGTTCTAGCCCTGAAGAAGACCTGGAAAGTCGGGTCGAAACGTTGGATTTTAATAAAATAGTTTTACTACTATTTAACCTATTTATGACCCCCACCCCGGACCATCTCCTTCCTTTAGAAATATTTGTTTATAATATTTCAAACCACATTTCAGCCTCGACACGAACGCGTAACCCGTCGAGGTACCTTACTCATAATATCTAATATATATTTATTGTCTGTCATACATATGTTCCTAAAATAAACCTTATATAATACCATTCAATACAACTCAAATATTGAAAGAGAAAGTCAAGTTTCCTGAATACTTAAAGACCACGGTCATCACATTTTCTCGTACAAAAAGAGAGAAAACACACAGCAATAACGGCATTGATTGCGTCATAAACACGCCGTGATGAGAACACATCAGGTGGAGTAAAGAATATAACATCAGTCGCGAAAGGTTCTTCACACGGTGGATTAAGACCGTCAGAAACAATACATGTCACGTAAGCGGTTTTTTTTATTAACGTTTTCACTTTGACAGGCATAATGTTGCATTTTCTGCATTGGCTGACTCAGCGATAATGGAAGAGGATGAGCTTGCTTCGCTGGAGGTCATGAAAAACAAGAGTAGGCGTGAAGTCTCGACAAGCACCATACTCGTATACCTGCGACTAAGAAAATAAGACGTTGAAGGAAACAAATCATTTCCCAAGTTCCTACTTTATAAAGTAATCATTCATTATTGCTAATGAAAAAAAATTACTGTTATACAATCAAATATATCAGATAATAAACAAAAGAAATTTATTTAGAAAATAAGACATATCAGGCATACCGACCATCCCTTAATTACAAAAAAAAACCCACCCATTTGTCGGAAGTGTGGAGAGAGAATGACAGTGGTCCATATCTTTGGGAGATGTGTCTTTTACATATGTGAATTAAGCAAAAGGGGAATAACAGAAACTTCATCAACTGCCTTTGGAAATGATGAAAAAATCTTGAGTCCAGGCATATGTTGACTGTCTGAAGAAGGAATCTTTAAAAATATATGACCTCTCACGCAGCACCCCACTCCTATATTTTTAATGATCTAAATTTGAACCTAATATTAATAACTATAAATTTACCGTGCATTTTAATTTAATTTAATTTCTATTATTCACAACCTGCAGATATTATATATATAATCTTAATTAACGGTATTGATAACCAACAGTTTTTATGCCTTATAATATAACAACCAACCAACCAACCAACAAAGAAATTGGAAATTTTAAATTAACCTATTAAAATATCAATAATAATACTTTTACCTCTGAATCCCGTCAAATTTTCAAGTTTAAAATATCAGACTTAAAGGAACGGTTAATCCGGGCATGAGGATGATTGAGACTGCATTATTATTTAATAAAGAACAACTTGAAAATCTTTTTATTCGTTATTCATAATGTTTATTATTTCTTAGCTATATTAATAAATTAAAGTTCAATTTCTATAACTGTAAACAAATAATAAAAAGTCATCACTAAAAACATTATCACTTATACTTGTGCAAATTTCAAATAATTTACTACTTACACCAACATTTAATTAAAATTTAAAAAAATGTATACATTTATTTTATTAGCAAATAATCAATAAAAAAATTATTCAAGAAATATAATTTCAAACATGAGTTTTCTAATCGTGTTTTTTTTTTTTTTTTTTTTTTTTTGTTCGTTAATCGTTCTTAACCTCGCGCGGGCTCATTACCGCGTATGGGGAGCGTCCCACGGGTGGCGGATGTGGGGATGGTCGGTGGAAATTCCTTGGAAGTTCCTCCCGGCTAAGTCCGATGGACTCGCTGACCAACAATGAGAGTGGCCCTCCAGACTCGCTGGAGGGAGGGGACCTCCAGACTTGCTGGAGGTAGGGGCCCACCAGACTTGCTGGAGGGTGTGACGTAGGATTGAACGCCCTACTCACATATCTTTAGTTCACCAAACACCACAAAAAGTCATGGATCTCCCTAAGGTAAAACGCTCATTATCCGGAAGTAAACTAGTCCCCCGTTCGGGTCTCCGGGTGGGGACTGCTTTAGGGGATTCATGGCGCAAGTTGAAATATAGGGATTTAAATATTGGTACGTGGAACGTAAGGAGTTTAAACACAGCAGGGGGGCTAAAATCGGTCGGGAATGAGGTAAATGGGTACAATTTGGATGTCGTGGCTCTGCAAGAGGTTCGCTGGCCAGGGGAGGGCTCGATGAGGGAAGGGAAGTACACTATTTGGTACGGAGGAAGCGGGAATCATTGTTTAGGTACCGGGTTTCTAATTAGGCGTAGATTACTATCCGCTTTGAGGGACGTACAATTCTTTAGTGATAGAATTTCGGTAGCTACATTTCAGGGACGTTGGTCTAAAATCGCATTAATAAACATACATTGTCCGACCGAAGACAGTGACGATGAAGTCAAAAGTGAATTTTACGATAAACTCGAATGGGTTTATGATAAACTACCACGAAACTACATGAAAATAATTGTAGGTGACGCGAACGCAAAGGTAGGAAGGGAAGAAGTTTATATTCCGACGATTGGTAAAGAAAGTTTGCACGAATATAGTAATGATAATGGGATCCGTCTAATAAACTTTGCCATCTCGAAAAACCTGATAATTAAAAGTACGACGTTTAAACACAAGGATATTCATAAATATACTTGGACATCACCGGATTCGCAAACACGAAATCAAATCGATCATATCTTGATACAACATAGCTGGCAAAGCAGTATAATTAATGTGCGGTCTTATCGCGGAGCAGAATGTGGGTCGGATCATGAATTAGTAATCGCGAAACTTCGACAAAAACTTAATATAAAAAAGAGAAAAGAAAACCGTTTCGATTTTGAGAATTATAATTTGGAAAAATTAAAAAACCCATCAATTAGAAACCAATTCGAGCTAGATGTTAAGAATAGGTTTGAAGCTTTAGAGCTTCCTGACGAGGACCACGAGGATATTGACAAGTTATGGATAGAGATCAGGGATAATATTAAAGCGGTCGGTAACTCGTGTCTAGGAAAAAAGGAAAATAAGAATAACAAACCGTGGTTTGATGAAGATTGCTTAAACATGTGTGAAAAAAGAAAAACCGCTAAATTAAAAGCTCTAAATAATCCTAGCGAAGACAATCTGGAATACTTCCGAATCTCAAAGAACGAAACGACAAAATTGCTCAAAAATAAAAAAAGGGAGTATCTTAAAAATAAAATAATTGAAATAGAAACTAATAGAATCGAAAATAACGTAAGAGACATGTACAAAGGTATAAACAGATCACGTAAATATGTAGGGCCCGTAACGTCTGGAATTAGGGATGATAATAACAATATTCTGACCGATCCGGTTGACATATTGAATAAGTTTAAGGACCACTTTGACAATATTTTAAATACGGGAAATTATGATCTGTGTCCTCCTTCTGAGTACCAGAGTGCTGAACCGTTAATAGAAGGACCAAGTAAAGAGGAAGTTGAAGTAGCTATCGGAAAATTAAAATCATATAAAGCAGCGGGAATCGATAATATTCCTACTGAACTAATTAAGGCATGCGGGGAAGCTGGAGTTTCTAAAATACATCGGTTGGTTAAAAAGATCTGGGTGAACGAGAAATTACCTGAAGAATGGAAAGAATCTATTCTTATTCCGATTCACAAAAAGGGTCCGAGGACGGATTGTAATAACTATCGAGGAATTTCACTCCTTCCGGTATGTTATAAAATATTCACTTCAATCTTAACCAGTCGAATCACGGAATACGCCGAGGAAATTATCGGAGACTACCAATGCGGATTTAGACGGAATCGTTCGACAATTGATCAAATATTTTCTTTACGGCAAATATTAGAGAAAAAATTGGAGTATAACGGTATTGTTCACCAGCTGTATATAGATTTTAAAAAGGCTTACGATTCTATTGACCGCCAGAAACTGTATAATATTCTAATCGAGCAGGGGATTCCAAAAAAACTAGTAAATCTAGTCAGGATGTGCTTGACGGAGACACTCAATAAAGTTAGAATCGGTAATAATTTGTCCGAAAAATTTGAGGTTCGTTCGGGCTTAAAACAGGGGGATTCTCTTTCGCCTGTCCTGTTCAATTTGGCATTAGAACATGCCATTAGGGAGGTAATGCGAACCGAGAAAGGGTTGGATCTGGGCGGGACAACATCCGTGCTGGGCTATGCTGATGATCTGGTACTGTTAAGCGAAGACGTTGAAACTATAAAACTAAATACGACAACGTTAATGAAAGCCGGTAAAGAACTAGGACTCGAAATAAACGTGGATAAAACAAAATATATGGTTAGCTGCAAAAATGGCGATACTACTGGTGATGTCGATATAGATGGTAATATGTTTGAACAGGTAGATAAATTTAGGTATCTAGGTTCTACGATAACTAGAAAAAACGAAATTGAAGAAGAGATTAAGGTTAGACTGAAGGCGGGGAATGCTTGTTATTTTTCTGTGACAAAACTACTTAGTTCGCGCCTCTTGTCCCGTAACTTAAAAATTAGAATCTATAAAACAATTATCTTGCCTACAGTTCTTTATGGATGCGAAACTTGGCCGCTTACATTAAGGGATGAGCAGCGTCTTAAGGTTTTTGAAAATAAAGTATTGCGTAGAATATTCGGACCGAAGAAGGATGAGTTAACCGGAGAGTTCAGACGGTTACACAACGCTGAATTGCGTGAGCTGTATCCGGGTAATATAATTGAGGTAATTTCATCGCGGCGAATCAAATGGGCTTGTAAAGTTGTTGGGCTTGGTAACGAGAGAATTCCTAAAAGGTTGATATTTGCTGTGCCGAATGGTAAGCGTCCGAGGGGTAGACCGAAGCGAAGGTTGGAAGATTGTATTAAAGCCGATCTGAAGGGACTGGGTTTGGACGGCGAACGGTGGAGGGAGGTGTGTAACAAGCGATTGGTGGTGTCGGCATCGAACCTTCGGGTTCGCTAAGCCTTATTATTATTATTATTATTATTAATCGTTCTTAACATTTTTATTCTCTCAGCCTGCCCTTTAAATGCCTGACTTCTGGTTTAAAATAAAATGAAATGAAAAATAATTATATTCTGGGACTAAAGTATCCTGAGAACAATAACAATGTTCAGAAATAGAAAACGGTACTTGCTAATTAACTACTAGTTGCCAATTGAATTACAGAAACAAATAATTATTAAATAGTTGCGGTAGTTTGAGTAAGAACTACGAGGTGGAATAGTAGTTGTTTATAGAAATTTGCGGAGGAGGATTTATAGTTGAATATAGTTTAGGAGTTCCAACAGAGGAAGCAGGAATCACTAAATATTTGCTGAAGGAAGGAGTTTCATAAGAAGAGACATATTGATCAACACGTTGAGATTTGGTGTTTAGAGAGTGAATTGAAGAACGTAGAGTAAGGAGTTCTAGGATGTAAGGAGGTTTCTTGCTTCCGAGGACTTGGAAGAGGAAAACACCAAGAAGAATCTGCCGTCGGTAAGTAGGATAGAGCCGGTTTACCAGCAGTAAAACACGGAATACCAAAACTGAATATTATGAAAAGGTTTTCATGGTTCTATCTTTGTAGTGACTGGCTGCTATCTAATTATACCTTATCTATCCTCATCAAATTTTAGTTGTAGGGGCAGTCGCACACACGGTTTTAACCAAGATTCAGTTATCTGAGCTTAATCTACAAGAATCAGCTACGCTCTGTTATCACTACTTTCGGTCGTTGGTAAAAAGTTAAATCTAAACCGAGATGGCGGCTGGAAAAGTGGCACTGGGATATTCCGGAGTCTTGCTTTGCCTTCCACGTGTGGGTGAAAAAGCCTGGCTCGGAGATTCTTGGGCGAATGTATATATTGTATATAGTTATGATTGTGTTTAGAAGTTTTTATTTTATTTTATTTGTCTATTTTTTTTTATTTACCTTCTTCATGAGTATTATTTATTTACTTCTTACATTTATATTTATTTCTTATTATTTGTATATATTGTATGAATGAGAACTTTTAGCCCTAATGCTTATAGCCCTCCAGCAGTGGCTGATTGTATTATTATTCAATAAATAGATTTTTTTTAAAAAACCGAGATGTACAAAGGAAGTAGAAGGTTACTAATAGGTTTTTCTACAGTTCTTTGTTGGGAGTGCTTCTCAACGTCAAGTGTTTATTTTAGTTTAACTAAAGTCAAAGTTAAATTAATTTGCGTTAGTTATGAAAAAAAAAATCTATCAAAAACTTCGTCATCAAAACAATATACAAAATGATTCATCCGAAAACGATATGCTTTTTTCTTCATTAGTAAAAATGCAATTAAATCAAGGAAATCCCCGTCATAAGTGATGTCACCTAAATCTAGCATATCGATTTTTGCATGAGAACAAATAAATAAAAATGATTAACATAATCGATACCGCAAAAACATCATGGAAGTTTACTACAGTTGCCAAGGGCAACTCTAGGTAACTAAGTTTTTCCTTCGAAGTAAAGCTTAAGCACTAATGGTCGACCAATCAAGATTAAACTGGCCCTTAATGTATTAAATTTTAGTTTACGCTGGTACGACTTAAGTCCAATTTAAAAAAATAAATAAATTCATCAAATATTGTAAGAAAGAAATTATTTTGTCCAACTTAAAATCGTTATTATTTTAAAGGAAGGAGATGGTCCGGAGTGGAGGTCATAAATAGGCTAAATAGTGGTAAAACTATTTAATTAAAAGCCAACGTTTCGACCCGACTTTGCAGGTCTTCTTCAGGGCTAGAACGGACAAGATACAAGAAATCCTTTATAATGTTTCGTAAAATAATCCTTCGTTATTATTTTAGTTTGTTAATTAATCAAAATTGTCTGAATTGTGGATTTATGAATTAAAGACTGCCAGAGTAAAATGATTTAGTACAGGTGAAAACAAATATACTTCACGACAAAAGCCTTAGAAAGGAAAATATATTAAGAGAATCAAATCTGTGATAAATAAAAAAATCTCAACATAATTATTCAACACCAAACATTAAAAGAATATTATGTAAAAAAAAAAAAAAAAAAAAATGCAGGAACCTTATGGGATACAACAGTATATAGTGTTGTTATAAGTTTATCACCGATGAAAGTTGACCCCTGATTATAAATTCACACAAGTACGACCTATAAGGTTATCTGCTGGAGCAAGGGTAGCCGGAGTACCGAAGCCACGTACCCCTGGCACCGAAGAGAAAGAGGATGAGCCGGGATTCGGACCGTGAAATGTGTTCTTATCAAAGTGCCGTACCGCCTTTGATCTTACTTTATCTTTTTGTCAGGTCTCCTTTCTCTTCATCTGCCAGCGGGGAGCGTGGTCCATTGGCGTCAATCACTTTTCTAATCCATAATAAGCAGAAGCGACAAGGAAGAAGAGATCTATAAGATGTCAACCAATCAAATCCAAGTCCTCAATACTATTCATTGCTCATAAGTAAAATTACTATTGTCTTGCGCTGTTGCCATTAAATACTTTTATAACGATGAGTTAGCAAGCGCCAGACCGTGAAGTAGGTGGGAACATTATATCAGCTCAATGTGAAGTCAGGTTTTTATGGGGTTTGTAGAGAAGATAAGTGGTCAATTCGAAATGATGGTATCTGCGTCCAACCATTCAAAATGGTTCAATGGTTCGCTTCAATTATTTAATGGAATAAATGCAATAAATACAACAATAGAGTGGATCAGTACCGGCATATAATTTTGGGGGCTTCAGCCCGAAACTTTATATATGTGTGTGTGTGATGGATTGTTTGAAAAAAACGTTAGACTGTTGCTTCCGTGATCGAATGCTTGAAGAAACTCTAGACCGAAAATTTATTCCTGAAGAAAAATTGTATCTCACATTAATTCCAAAACAATTATTTAGTAATAAATAATACTGTACAATATTTAAAATTTGTGAATTACCTGAAGAAAATACGGTTTTTAAAGTTATTTTGTGCAAATAGTAATTTTATTTTTTTTTAAACTTTTTTATTGAGAAATAATGCAATCTTTCTCAAAGGACAGATAAATTTAATTGATTAAACAATAACGCTCATTTGTGATTTAGGGATATTACCAGATTTTAAAATGTATGTCTAGTTGAAAAGATGGACTGTCAATATTAAATGTGGATTTTAATTTTAATAATTATATATTATAGATTATATGTTTTAAATATTTTTTTATTCAAGCCTATAAGTAATGATTTCATCTTCTTTAATATTTTTCTGGATCATTAGTATTTATTCTTCTGTATGAATTTATGCTCAGATTTACATATTCCTCGTCAATAATTTATCAAAAATTTAACTATTTAATAAAAAATGTTCTAACCCATAAAAGGACAAAAAAATATTATAAGATATTATGGAAAAGAAATTCCCAAATATCTTATCCGGACACGCCCAACATGAGAAGATATGTATAGGTTTGTTTAAGATTGAAATTTTAAAAAATCTTTCTTTCACGCTACTGTCACCAAACGTAATTCGCCATTTAATTACATAGATACTACTCCCTTTCCCTCTCGATGAATTTAATATAGAGAAATATTTGGTTGAAAAGGCTATCTCCAGATAACTTTGTCTTACTCGATAGAATTAATCCAAGCACTTGGAAAAAACACCCAATCCGAACTCTACGCTTCCTCACTAAATATTCCGTGCCGAAATAAGTCTTCGTCCCCATTTATATAGGTCGATTTTTCTTGAAATTCGGTCCCCAAGTTTGATATTGTGAGAGTAACATTTATTCACCCGTAACTGCAGCTTCATAGAGCAGCACCTTCACTTAACACAATCATTGAATGATTCTGATAAAACATGTTACTCGTCTCTAATTTCTCAAATCTCAAACTTTGAGGTTATGTTAAGTTGTTTATAGACACTAAACTGCTTAGGTCTTTAGTGTCTGTCATACTTTTATATTAAATTTCATAAAACAAAGACGGTCCCTTTAACAAGGATGTTTTGATAAAACTTGGTAGACATCATTCTCAACAAAGAAAAAAAAAAAAGGTAATGGATGAGGAAATTAGAAACTAGCTATCCTAGTTAACAGAAACTACCTACACCTGACGGTAACCAAGACTTTGGGTAATGGATTGGGATAGACGTTTTGAATTAGTGTTGTTGTACATTGAGTTCATCGAGACAGCTATTAATTCCAGATTTAGCCATTAGTAAAGATATTATGCCTGGATATGATTTATTAAGCACGATTAGTAGGGAGAAAGCTAGTTCGCTGCCTGCTCATAACGCGGACGGCATTTTAAGCGTTTTCCAATTACAAATATATCTGTAAACAACTCCCTTTCTTCCCCTAAATGTAGAAAAGGTAGCCTAAATAACTTTTTGATGCCATTATTTTCTATATATTGTTTTATTATGTAATTGCCGGTAAATAAACTGATGTTTACATTAAATAATTAATTAAATTAAAAAAATACATTGAATTAACTTATAAAAATATATGCTTAAGCTAGTAAGTTTTCTGTGAAAGCAGACGTCTTTTACACCCTTTGTTGATATTTTTCATAAATACTATCGAATCCTATATGTCTAATGTGAAAGTAAGTTGAACTATGAATCTCTTTATCTTCATCATTAAGTTTCAAAGACTCATTTATAATATTTCGATAAATTATAGTTGATTAGAGGCCTTGATACCTTTTTAAATATTTAAAAACTAAACATTGAATGTTTATCTCCTTAGAAACAATGAAAAGCGGATCCTAATTCCGATAATGAAAAAAATTAATTGGCAATAAAAAGGTGTACGAAAATTCACATTTTTATTGGCTAGTGGTTATTTTATTATAGATAGCAGTTTAAATTGAATTTTCGTAAAATGATTTATATTTCATTAACACATTACTATCTTGTATTTGTTATAGTAAGATAGATTCTTATTATAAATTATTAATAAAAGTTCTGGCTTTACAAATATTTATCTTCTTAAATTTTAGTTTTATACAATACTAATTCACTGCTTAATTTATGTTTAGTCGCTGCTAAAAGATAGGCATGGAAAGACTTTTGAGGAAACTATTCATTGATAGTAAACCAATAATAATTTTATATTAGAAGGTCCGGAGGTCATCTTCTTTTCATACACCACGGAGGATAGTCAGGAATCGAGGAGAGTGCAATGTTTTCAAACTAGTGGGTTTAGATTGGTCTGACGTTTATTTTGAAAGGATAGGTATCTGGATTGGGCTAAGTAACATATGGAACGTGGAATAATGTTATTTGTGGCAACAAAAAAAAGCGTTGGAGATTTTGGATTATAAGGATTGGAAATGAGAGGAACGAACGAGAGCGAAGCCCGAAAGCCAAACTCCATAGGCCTAAACAGCCTTTATTATAGTCAAAGTAACCGAGTATTTTATAGTGAATTGGAAGCTTAGAGCGTTTGTCGGATTGTGCTGAAGTAGCCAGAAAAACCGTTTGTTCAGGTGGTTTCCTAGTTAGCGAATTATTCAAGGGGATAAGTGAAGTCTTATTAAGGGATGATGTAAGACAAGAAGTCATAGGTTGATGACGAAAGATTGAGATGATTCGATGGGATTTTATTTTAATCCCCCAATTTTGATAGCATTCTTCAATATTTGAATTTAACAGCACAAAATGATTTAATACACATGACTTAAGGCTGGATAATCATTGCTATATATTGATAATGCAACCTTCTCATGCTAGAAGACTGAAAAGGATTGGTTGAGGGATCTACTGACATAGATGTGAAAGTGAATAAAAGCCATTAAGAAGATATCGTTTGTTATTGTCATTCCTTGTTTCTGTTACATTTTTGTTCTCCCTAATGAATGAATAAGTCAACCTATTGCCGATTGTTTACTTTGTAACAAATATTTGTATGTTCGGATGTATAAATAATTGTAAAAAAAAAAAATTAGCTTCCCAACTGAAATTCACTGATAATTAATAGTCGATTTAATTTAAAATATAAGTCTGATTTATTTACTGTTTCATGTCCGAAACCTCACGTTTCCAACTTAATTAACAAAATTATGAGACAATCGGAATACAATAACGGAAGGTGTTACATGACCATTATTAGATAACAACAGGCTAGGCAGTGAGATTGACGCCTAGAAAACACTTCCGTCAAATCGATTAGGTTAATTACCGACTGAGACTGTTGGTGCCTTCGTGCGTGCGCAGTGGTATCTACACCCTCTCGTGACTGTATCGCTATCTACTTCATACAGTTCACCTTCTGGGCTCGAACCAATCATTGACTGTATTGATTTCAATCGATAGTGTGAATGAAGGCAATCAGTAACGAAAGAAAATAACACATCGCATAAAAATCAATTTATTATTGAAGTATAGAGAACAGTTATTTTTAAAATAATAAAAGTAGTAGAAGGAGTCGTTACTCGTTTTTTGTATGAGTCGGTTTATATTTCATTCTATTGCCAACAATAAAATAATAAAAGAAAGTTCATTTTTTTGTTTTATCTAATTTTGTTTATTCAATGCTGACTTGCCGTTCTGCCTGATTTTTATCATTTTCTTGAACCTCCCCATCAAATATCTATATACCAACAGTAATATAAAACCAACTGTAATATAAAATAGCAAAAAATCATAAAGAGATATAAATTAATCTGCCCTGATAGCACCTGAGTTGAAATGTTGATTTTGTAAGTATATCTTTATATTTACATACAATACCAGGAGTAGGACTGATGACCCTACCCCAGGGTACTTAAATCGGGAATCGGGATGTGGTTTAACAGAATGCCATTAGTCCCCCTGAGGTTTGGTCCATGTACGATCTGTTTCGGGGAAAGAAATATAGGTCCTTGTGCGCCTGCTGACTCAGAGCAGTCATAATCCATGGATCTAGACCGATTTGTGACTGTCCTTAAACCCGAGTGAGTCGGTGGGCATGATTGGCCGTGGAGACCATGGTTCGTAGCAGCGTGAGGTTGAGTGACCTCTACTAGGCTATCTGTGCTCCCACAAAAAATATGCATCTGTAAAGAGACCAGATCTCACGGTCAAAGATCTTTACATATAATGGCCAAACAAATTTACATACAATGTTGTAAATATTTTCTATTCATTATTGTTTTATATAACCAATTGTTTATATTTTTATCTATAGATCGATGGAAACACAAGACTTTGAAACTTAATGATATATAATTTTTAATTCCTCTACCAGCTCAATACCGATAACGGTAAAATACCTTGTTCCAGTTTATGATTTTTTGTGACTACAGCGTTCTTTACCCAGATATGTGAGTCGAAAAAATCAGACATGTTTAGCTCAGATTCTATGAACTGCAAACGAAATAAAAAATACCTTCGTTTACACTGTAATATTTAAATTTTATTGTGTTTTTTTTATTTTAAAAAAGAGGAAAGTTTATAGATAGGTTTGGTGTATTTAAACTACTTTGTAAAGATCATTTAAAAGCCAAAAGAACATAAACTGGTGCAATACGAAGCTACCTCAATTAAATAAAAAAACTAATAAACATAAAATATGTTTATATCATACAATTTTTTTTTTCTTCAAAATTGTTGTTTAAATATTTTTTGAGAAAGATCTATGTGTCTCTATTATTTTTTTTTTCAAACTTAATAAACATTTTCATTGTATTGACATTAGATAAAAAATTATAGTTCACAATCTCCACCAAAATAAATCCAAATTACGTATTACATTTTTAAAAAAATAATTACAGATATATTAAATATTATTTAAAATTTAATATGATATTTCAAACACTTTGGAAATGACTTGTCTTTCATCATTGAATATTCCAATAAGAAAACCTTCACGAGTACTTTAGGCATGTGAGAAAATCCAAATCCAAACAAATGCAACATTTTTCTGGTGCATTTTAAAAAGAAACCGCGTTTAACCCATCACTAATTATATCATTGCTTGGGGAGAAAGTAAATTCCAAATGTTAATTACTATAATAAACACTAGGCTATGTAATAATTTAAGGAAAAAAATGATTCCGAAATAATTGCCAGTAAATTATTGAGCTAATGTACCATAGCCTTGGGGGTTCAAAAAATGACCGGATGTGGATCGAGGCTTCATATTTTCCAATAGCATTCACCTCTACTGAGTCATGCTGCCTTCCCAGCAGGAGTGATAATATATACCCATGTGTTAATGTTAGCAAGCTGTTAGGAAATATATCAAGAGGGTTTCCTTTCTTAACAGTTGTAAACTTGACGACAGATTTCTCTGATAACTCAAATAAATTTTTTGTAATTTATTCCCAAATAGCCAGCCGGTTGTTAGACTCTGACTTAAATTTTATCCTCAGAATACCTAATTGACCATATATATATATATATATATATATTTAAAAGCAGTATTCATTTGAAGAATTAACTAAAATATTTTTTTCTGTTATTGCTTCCTATTCAACAAAAAACATGACACTGGAAAAACAGAAATTTCCTGATTTTTTTTTGTTAAATCACACAAAGGTTCATATATATTTTTTCGTGGCATTCACCTGAGATCTAATACCATCCCTTAAAATATTTTCATTTACTAAGGGAACACTCTGTATATTTTTGAAAGCATAATTAAATATTTAGCTTTTTATTTTACATATAAATCCAGAACCTATCAATGACCTAATAATAGTGCTTCTCTAATTTAATTTTAATTTATGCTATGATTGATAACTTTCTAATCTAATATATACTTGAATATAAATCGGAAGATAACAAAGCAAAGCCTTAAATCTCGTAAACAACTGCAAATTACACTACACAGAGAATAATTTTCTGAGTTTTATATTTTCATGTCTGCTGAGTTCGAATCTGAAGTCCGAAAAATTCTATTAAGCATGATTTTTGAGAAAATGAAGGTTAGTTTTAAAAGGAAAATTTGATGAACCATAGTTTTTCTTATTTTGTTTTTCTTGTAAATAATAATATTAATGTATAAAATATTTAATCCTAAACATATTATAACTTTTTGCCTAATCAATGTGTATATTTTTCCTTTTATAGTGTTCATCAGCTGTTTCCCGTTGCAGTGTCTAACAGTAGTCATCACAAGCATTTTCTCATTGCATTTAACGCTATACCTCCTCGCCATATCTTGATGAAACTGTTTTTTTTTTTTTTGTTTTTTTTTTTGTGTTCATCTGAAACTGCACCCAAGTTGAAAGGGAAGAAATCTAAAGGACAGTGCAAAAATTGAATTTTTTAATGACATTGTGTATACAACCCATAGTCTTATATGATAAAACCCAAATTATTTAACAATGTCTTTGTAATTTGTAGCTCTTTTGTTGCCCAAAAATCAACACATGTTTTCAAACGCAGATCAAGCTCATTTTTCAGTTTCATTTAATTTTTCCTTGAATTCCATGTCGTTCAATAGAGTGGGGATTCTGGTGAAAAAATTCTTGAAGACTAACAATCGAGTTTTCAATGTTGTAATACATTTTAATAGCTTCAAAATCAAATAATTGCTTTCATTTTTCTTTGGAGTTTTCAATAATAAAAAAAGGTCGAAAAATACCTAATTTTTTACCCACAACACAAATTTGACATGAAATGGTGCATGATAGAGATTTTCTGATTTTCTGGATTCGTGTTCCGCATACCCACGCCCCAAAACATAAAAAAAATATTTCTGTTCAGGGAGGATTTTGATTCACAAGAGTATTATTGATTAGTCCCAAAAGGCTTCTTCGCCATATAAAACATAAGACCTCATAAATGCAGACTGTATATAGCAAATTTCACATTAACAATCTACAAAGAGCCTATAAAAATGTTATATCACTCTATAAAGAGTATAACTTTTAATTTTTTTTTTTAGTACCTGCTATCTTCATTTGTATTGAGTGTTTTCCTCTGGGCTGCATTTATGATACTTATATTTTATGATATTTATGACTGATATGTTTTATACATAATAAGACCAGAATTGGAGAAAGTTTGATTGATAATTTATATACAACTACAAATGAGGTAATATTACCTCAAAACTAGAACCATTCTATGATGACGAAGTAAATACTAATGGAATGACAGGATTGGAAACGGCTTCTCTATGGAATTACCTATAATTCCATAGGTATATCTTATAGGTAAATCCGTTGGAGATATCTTCAAGATCTCCAGATATTTCTTTGCCAGTTTTAAAACGATGGTCTGAAAACCATCGCACTATTAAGCGGTCAAATTGTTCGTTTATTTTTTTCTTCTTTCAGTATTTTTCTATCGCTTCATGGTACCTTTTTCTCTCTCAAAACTTTGACTACCGTTGATTGGTGGAACCCTATTCTCGTTATTATTTCCCGTGAAAATACCTTTACTTCATGTAACGTCACGATATTTTAATATATTTTGACGAGGACAGGTTTTGATACAGGCCATAATTACAGCAAAGATTGTTAAAGTTTTCTCGTAACCTTAATAAATAAAGAAAAACAATAGCACTCAATAGAATCAACGTTATCAACATAAGTATAAAAATTAGTAGGTGATGCAATTTCTATTACGGAGCGATCTGGGATCAGAGCACTAACACTTAGAGGATTATATAAACGATTTTTCATTTTTTTTTTAATTTAAAAAGTGTATAAGTATTTTTATAGAGACTGGTAGAGATATTTTACTATCACGAATTAAAATGCAACAGTTGTTTTTACTTATTTGATTGTTTTCATTTATTTCATTTATTGAAACGGTTTATGAAAAACTCGATAATCGCAAGATTTTCTCCATGGCCAGAAACGTTTAAAATAATTTTCAATATAAAGTATATTATTAAAACAAAATATCATTTTTTATTCTATGACAGGCAGTGAAACATCTATAATTTCGAGACCATTAATCAATTTTTCCTATTACGCACTCGGCATCCAAAACAAAAGTTGCCTTAATCAAACGGAACCTCCTCCGTGGTGAAGCCAAAGTTAGAACTGCTACGACGATAAATCACAGTTATGAATCGCGTGAGCCGCTAATACTCCATCAGGTTTATTAGTTGGCCGCGTAGCATGTCCCGAGCTATGTCCCAACCCAGTTCCCGCTTCTTGGATCATCCATCCCCAACATTCCCGAGGGTCTTCCATTATATTGTCTTCTCCGGCTCCAGATTAATATTTACTGGACAAATAGTTTTCTCGCTTCCTCTGGCACGTATTGGTGGCACATTAAAAGACCTGCCGAGAAGAAGGATGCTTTCTGAGTTCTAGCTTCATGTCACGATTACGTATAATTATTCGTGTATAACTTTCAATCAGGTTGAACATGATAATTTCTTCGTGTCATTTAAACAGTATCTGAAGCAACTACTTCACGTATAGATTACAAGTAATATATAGTATATTTTAGCGTCAACAATAATTAAATACTCTATTATATACAAACGTTTTGGGGCAAATTAATAGAATCGTAAACTTCTTTAAGAAAACGAAAGTTTCTTAAGCGGCACCAATTCAAAATTAACGTATTTATTTATTGTATATTTTCAGATTTTATTTTCAAAATATGTAAATATATTTGCAGGGGTGCCCATCTCCCCAAAGGTGAATGGCGCAAGAATATCTCCCTCCCCCACTTCCAAGATATTTTATTGCTCTTTCAGTTCCTCCCTTTTCCCTGGTTAAAACTTTTCATTCCAAAAATTCATAACTCCGTCGAGATGTGCTCTCTTCAAAAATACAAAACTCTGTCAAAATGTACCCCCCTCAAAAATTTTGATGGCGCAACTTGCATCAAACCACCTTATGGACACCCCTATATTTTGTAAATAAAAGCTCTCTCCTTCCTCCCCCATCCAAAAGCGGTAAAATATAACCATGTCTTATGAAAAAAGTATCTCTAAAAATATAGTTGTTTGTGTAACTACAATTAAGAGGACATCGAGAATTACTTAAACACCATTTCATAAAAGTACGTTAATCGGGATCTTTCTTCTTCTAAAGTAATAACAGTTATATATATATATATATATATATATATATATATATATATATATATATATATATATATATATATAGAGAGAGAGAGAGAGAGAGAGAGAGAGTGATAAAAATAGAAATAGAAAATAAAATTTATTTGGGAAGTTACAAAATAAAAATAAAACATATCTGGCCAAAAACTAACTAAATTAAGATTCAAACAATATATAAAACAACTTAAATAATAGTATGTAAACAAATAAAAAATAAAATAAAATCTTCTCAACTATACTTATAGTTGTACTGGAAAAAATATTACATGTATAGAAAGAAAAACCAAACCTCCAGAAAAAGAAAAAATATCAAAAGGTAGTAAAGAAAAAGTATTATATTTTTTGTTAAAACAAAAACATTTAAAACATACAAAATATAAACATAGATTAAATGTATATTAATGACAGAAGATAAGCAACGGGATTTATATATATAAAGCTTTCGGGCTCAAGCTCCTCTCTAAAATTAAATCCTGGATTCACTAGTGTATGAGATTCATCTTTGGGATTCGTAGGTTCTCATATTCCTGGCTGGTAATCCGAGTGAAGTGGCTCTCTCTTACTAAGGCAATCCCTTCTTAGTCTTTTACTTTTGCAATTCCTCAGAACCAATATCTCTAATTTCGTTCCTCTATCAAAACACTAGATACTAGATCTTAACCTATTGGTCGACATATCACCTCTCGAAAGCCTATTCCGAATCCTTTGACATTCGTGCTACCTATTTTTGAAAATCTTCGCCTATCTCCATGTGCCAATCGTCGCCTACAAATTCCTTTAAACAATTCCTATTCCACCACTTATTTCATATTCAAACTTCCACCATCATGTAAGAATGATTTGTTTTTGCAATTAAAATTGCTATTAACATTCAGTTGACAAGGATCATTTTGGATCTTTTTACGCCAATCATTATATTTCAGGCCACAATTTAGTGTCAGGTTTAAAAAACCAAATACACGATACCAACGATATCTATCTATTTAAGATTTCCTAGAAACGCTCTGTTTGGAAAGTTATCGAATATGAGGAATTTAAAGGAGGAAAGAGTATTGATGCGACTAGTAAAAGAAGGAAGATAATTCCACAGAAACGTTAGCGCATTCACTCAAGACTTTTAAACTAGAAGCGATTGACGCCAGGTTGAAGGATGGATGTTAATGAACCCAGCATGCATGCATTGTCTCCCAGGATGACTCTCACATCGGCATGTTACGCAAACAGCAATCACAAAGCTGAAGGCGCCGACTGCCCTACTTTCTGGACGCCATTGTCGACCGGGCTGTTCACTTCATTAATCATGTGCGAGTATCTCGGTTCTACAGGATTCGTCCATTCGAAACTTTATGGACAACTTTCCTCTTTACTTGCTTAATCAGTTTTAGTTTCTTATGTTTTATTGGAAGATTCAAGTATTGTCATGATTGTGTATTTCACTCAAGATGACATGCAACTGTCTAACCCGCTATATTAAGTTTAAGTAGTAACGGAGCTAAGAACTGAAATCAAGATGTCATAAATGATAATTTAAAAAACTATTTGAAACATTTACAACAAAGAGAAATATTTTAAAGACTAAATGGGATTATCAAACATTGACTAAATGAACAAACTTATTTTATTTTATTTTATTTACACCCTACCCTGCCGATAAGGCAATACGGGTGTTATGTAGTAGTGAGTAGCAACGCATGCGTTACAATTCACTGCTGCATTCAGACCAATTACATTTATTTTATTTTTCAGCTGTACACACAGCCTGCTCTTTTATTCTTTTTAGCCAGCATCCTCTTCCACCCTCTCTGGCGGTCTTCCGGATGCAGGTTCAATTCTTCTTCCCAATGAAAAGTGGGTTGACCCAACCACTTCCTTCCACCCGTATACGGATGCCTTGTAATACGGATATTTTTCCTTTGTCATAAGATGAGGGAGATCGCTCTCCGTCAGAGCGTAGAGCCCCGTCTCTCTCAACAACTTAGCCCTCAGTGCCTCTGCAACTTGGGCATAGGGGATCGATGTTCTTGCCAACTAAATGAACAAACTATAGAAATAACGATATTTATCATTTGAACACTAATAAACGTGCCGTAAAATGAGGAACTTTACATCTAGGAAGTAATATTCTTTACCAATCTAGAGTTCTTTTTTTCTCCTCCCTTTCCTCCCCTTTTGTACGGAGTTTAACTTATAAGGAGATTTTTCGAGCCAGGAGGTGAGTGCAGGGGATTAGTACCTAAATTAAAAGCACCTTCAGCACTGGAAAGCAAACTCGTAATTAATTTTATCAAATTATCTTATATCAGTTTGCCGAGCAACGGGGTACTGTTGTGCACACGATTTATTCCACTTGGCCATCCCGCTCACTGAAAAATTGAAATATCTTCTCAATAAAATAGATATTTTTGGAATTTGGAAATGTCATTATAATTTTGTTATTAAGTTAGCCATCAAGGGTTACAGTTCTTCCTTTTTAAGATAAACTATATCATTTTAAGCAATAAACTACTTAAAACAAAGAAAACATGAAAAAATTAGTTATTTTATTGAACTAAAATTGCCACCCTATTTAAATCTGTGTGCAGTTCGATGTTTCTAGAGGATTCTCCTACGATATAACAGTTACCCAACTCAAACAAGAAGTAACTGCTTCTAAATAGAAAATACTACTTCAACACAACCAGCCACACCAATCATTATATTTTAGTTGTGGGAATCAGATTACAAAGAAACAATGCTAAAGTGATTTTCGAAAACAATAGAAGAAGCTCCACCCACGTCAATTTATAAGAAGTTTGAAAATTGTTGGTAAATGCCAAATCTAATTCTGCAAAAATGTTTCAAGTGGGCATTAATTCAAAAAGAACCAAATGAAACGAACTATATGGAGCACAATTGTGCGTTCAACCTTTACAATGTGATGCATAACTTCTACGAATCCGACCTATGATGGATGCTCTAACATATTAACATTGAATAGAATACGACTAAAGACATTGAGTCATTGAGCAACATCTAAAATAACTCAATGAATCATAATATCCATTCATGACTTTGGAGGAAATAATGTTGGAATTTCATCCACCTTTCTTCCTCTTATTGGGGGGCTAATATTTCGAAAGCGTTAAAACAATCCAATTATTCATTACATCTCATTATTAATGAAATTTTAATATAATGTAAAAGAATATTTTGGCAATAAAGACGAAACAATATTCTGTTGATGTGATTTGATTTAATTAGTAATTGATTTCATTTCGATTTTTTCAGTGCTAATTATTTGTTTAAAATATGATATTATGAATTTAAACCTTTGCACTCGGCATCGTCTCGAACATTACCTACCAGCAACTCACAGTGTCACCGAATTCGATCTTTTTGGTCATAATTCTGTAACTCCGTTATTTTTCATCAGATTACTTATTTCTTTGTTTTATAGTATCACTACTAAATATACTCCATTATCTGTGCAATCAATATAAATGTTATCAGGAATAAAAATGTTAATTTAGTAATGAGATTAAATGTGATATATCATTATAGAATTCAATTTTTTTTTCGAGCAATAGAAATTCTTATTTTAGCTTCTAAAGAGATTATATATATACATGTATATATATATATATATATATATATATATATATATATATATATAAAACCCTCCTGTTCTAATTTTTACTATCAGATTCGGCATTCTTTTTTTTCTTTTTTTTTACAGACAAACAGAAGAATGTAATGTATTTTTTCTATATATATATATTTTTTTTTTTAAATTGTATACTTATATTTTACCACTGCACATAGTTTTACCATTTGGTGACTTGGCATGGTTTCAAGTGTTTTGTATATTAAATTTTTTTAAAATTTTGTATATGGTATGTTTAACTAATGTTTTCTTTACTTATTTCTCTTTTTGTTTGTTTTTATTTAGGCCAGATATAATATTTTAATTTCGTACTTATTTGATATTCTAAAGGGACTTGTCCCAGAATAAAATTATTTTATATTCTGGTCTATTATATATGCGTATACGTGAAATAAGATATTATAACTAGTGCTTTTTTTTAATCAACATAATTTTTTTTTTAATTTTGTCTGTACCATTGTAATAGAAAACTATAGGAAAACAAGCGTTTCTTAAAAAATTGCAGTGGAATAAATTCATTCTCAGTATTCGCTAATAAACTTTCACCTTTCTCCTCACATTACCTGAAATTTCATAAAAGTCACATTTTGGTGTTATAATTATTCCAAAAACGCTAAATTATAGTTCCGTAAATAATTATTCATTGACCTCCATTGATAAATCAACGAGTGTAACTGGTAAATTATAGAAGGTATTCATACCAAACTTATTCAAGCAAACATCTAAGTTAAGTGCGTAATTCGTAATTAAAAATAATTTAAGCGGAATGCGTCAAGACTCCTCATAAATAACTGTTATTAAAGTACAGATGAGGAGAGTGAAATAGAGCACAAAACGTTCATGTAACATGTTATCTTTCATTAATAATCAACAATCCGTAATATACTACAATCCTCGGGTTATGAAATGAGCTAAACAATATTTATTATTTTAATATGTGATACTGAATAAGAAGTTGGAATATGTGAGTAAGTCATAATATTACAGTAGTGATATCACGGTGACAATGTAACTGACCTGTTATTTCACTGTCATTTAGTTCCCATACTTGTATTAATAGAACTAGCGACAATGTAGTAACGGTTACACTGATTACGACATTCGTCTGGCATTGCACGCGTAGCTTACGTTGTTAGTATCAAGTTTATTTTTTAAAAGTATATTTTTCAAACATGATTTAATTATCAAACTTTCTACTAAGCTCATGTATTTACAGTTACAAATTAATGCAGTATAAAAAAAATCAGAATTTTTTTAAAAAGATTGTTTTTGTAATTTTCTCCTTATTATCTATTCTATTTATTCATGAACATGGTAAAAAAATAAGTATTAGAGAATTTTAAACACATGCAAGTACTTACTTTTTTCGTTTCGAAGTGTTGCTTAAGGCCGGATAGCTCGTGCTCAATATGTTTAAGAACACTTCTCAGGTCACCGACCTGTTATAAGAAAACATTTACTTTAAAATAATGCATTAGTTAATCTTTAAAAAAATTGCAAGTATATAAATTTTAAATCTTTTTTATAAAGATATAAATAAAAACAAAATGTGATCGAGATAAATTCATTTACTATCCATTCATGGTATCAAATTTGCTATTTTCGTTCTCCACAAATTCGAACATGAATTTGGTTCGTTGAATTAAAAATTAAGTACAAAATATGATATCATCAATATATGAAATAACATGTTCCAACATTAATAAATTAATTCGATTTTTAACGAAGTGGTTTGTCCTCTTTTTCCATATTAAAATAATATTTTGTACTTACTTATTTTATTTTATTTTATTTATTTGTTTTCGGGGAATGCTCCATACAATCAGAGTTGGCTATAATGATTACAATGAACAAATTAATATGAAAAACATTTACAGCTTATATTCAAAGAAAAATTCATTAGGATTCAGTGACAACATCCTCTCCTCATAACAACCAAACATCTTACTGTATAATAAAATAATTAAAATAACACATCTGAATATAGCGAGTAATAAAATGACCGATAGTAATAAAATAGCATTAGTAATAAAGATAAATACAGGCATAGTATACAATATATAATTTATAACCATGCCAATAGTAAATAGCAAATGATACAATAAAACACGATATGCATATAAATATGTTTCATGCATGAATAATTAATAGCACAAGCAGAACAAAGTAAATAAACTTCAAAGTTTTGGAAAAATATATATATAATGTCATTATTCATTCAAAATGAACGACCTCAATCTGCAACATTGCCTCGTGTAATAAAACGGGTTCTTGAGGAAGACTTCATTGTCACTTTTGAATAATTTCAAATAATTCGCCCTGGTCATGTTAATGGAAAGAGGTAGGAAGTGTTTATTATGTTTATTATATTAAAATAATATAATAAATAGTAATAGTTCTTTAAAATAACTAATCCAAGTTTCCAAATAGTGATGTTATTATGTGTAGGAGAAATATCGAATTTGGGTATGTTTGGGATTCAAAATTAATAAAATAACGGATATTTCTTTTATCACGTCTACATCAGTTCTGTACATAATTCAATTTAAGCACGACATATTCAAACATCTTATCTGTGCAGTGGCCAAAAGTTGTCCTCAACCATGCAGAAAACCACAGACTCATCAAAGAATGCAGTCTGCATTATACTGTTTCGCGCCAGCAATCTCTGCCATGTAAATAGAAAACAAAAACCACTCCCCGAGGAACTCCGCAGTTTAGCGGCTGTGAAAGTTTACCCTGAGAGAATGCTAACAGGGGAATGTAGGAAAATTTTCTTTAAAAACCACGGAATTCCTGCAAGAAACACATTTATTTAAAGAAGAAAAAATGTCCTTATTATAATAAACAATTACCTTTATAAATAAAAAAATTCATTAGTTGTTTAAAAATAATTGAATTAAATTAATGTCCCAACATGATCCTCCTAAGCCTGGCCTTACTCAGAAGTCGAATAGTAATTCGGCCCAACGATACGAAAATTGGGTGTTTTCTTTTGAAGAATTTTTATTAATGTCAGAACAAAGTAGGAGTGTCTGAAAATAAGACACTAGCCAAACTAATAATGCTAGTGTCTCATGTTCTAAGTAATAACACTTTATATTATAACAATTTATACCCATCATTAATATTGTTTGGAGAGTTTTTATGACATTTTTTGGATATTTATGGCATTTAAATTAACTTTGCAAGAACTTATAACAAGTTCTCCATACTCTATCACAAACTTTTTTACGTTTTTCTATTCAGTATTTATATATCTATTAGAGGCAAGAAAGAAATCTTGCCCGAAGTTGCCCCCTTCCCAGTTTTTAAATTTTATATGCATATTTCATTGAATTTAATAAACATACGACTTCTTGCTTTTATAGTTTTATAGCTGCTAATATAGTTTATTCAAAAATCAAGGTAAAAAATATAGAAAAGTATCTAACATATTTAAGTCATAGTGTAAAACCTATAAAGGAGAAGATAGAATATCTTTAAAAAATGATCTCTGAATGTCTAAACTGCCCCAAAAATAAACCACCATACATTTTTCATAAATTATATATTTTTTTTTAAATTTAAGAACAAATGGGGTATTAACCGGTTAAAGGATAGATCCCTAAAAACGAATATTATGTTGCTAGATGCCTAATAACAATACTGAAAATTTTCCAATTGTTAAAAAGATTGGATGCTCAGTTAGTGATGAATTAGCATACGGAAGTTATTTTCTACATTGGAAATCATTCCTGCCGTAAAATGGAAATATGACACACCCCCGAATGGCCAGGACAGTAAACACTTCATTTACGTTACTAATTGTATCGTTTCATTTTTAAGAGGGTGGCTTGGATTCTAAATAAAAAATTCCTTTCTTCATTGACCCTAGTAATTAGCTATGGTCAGAATTAACATGAACACCCAAAGGAGGGACAAAGAAGCCGAATGGGGAGTTCATCTGCTCCCACCGTCCGAATTGCCGTTTTCATACGACCCATAGATGAGCCGAAAGGTGATGACCCGAATTTCGTTATCGGTTAGCGATGTCAAGAACAATGGCCCCCCCCCTCTTTGTGCCTCCGGTTGGCAGGGCTGGGAGTCCACCCCGAGACCCGGGGATCCCATACCTGACGCCGCCGAGGTACAGTTAGCATTGACATCGGATGGTCATCCTAACGGGAATCATCATCAATTCCTATTACCATAGGGTTGCTCCATCATCCTCCGATTCCTCAATTCTAAGATTATTCCGCTCGCCACGATGGCTGTAATTCATCTACTATCCTGGTCAACAACTGGTGAAATTAATTTTTCGTTTTGGATTGTGGTCTGCGTTCCTGACCGTAGCTTTCTTTTCCTCTCTTTCTCTTCTTTTTCTCACAGTCATAAGTTTTTAGAAAATATTCCGAAAATGTTTCAAAACATTTGAGTGAATTATAATTATTATTAAGTAAAAGAATAAAAAATAATAATTTGTACATGGTGTCCCTTAAGTAAAGGGAAGTACTCAAAGGAGGGAAAGAGGACTCAAAAGCAACAATAAAGTTTAGTTTATATTGAAGTGAAAACTTCTTTAGGCACGTTTTGCACTTTTTGTGGAGAGTGAATTAGATTTAGCCGTCAGATTTCCGATATTTAACGCTCAGGTAAAGTCGACTGGAATTGACTAATTAGAGTGTTTGTGCATATGGATTAAAATATCTCAGAAACGAAACATCCGACCTGCGAACTGTAAGCGAGGAAACTGTTCAGAATTTCATCCCCATTGTAATGTGCTATTATTTATAAATTGTGTATTGAAGTGATGCCGTACTTGAGAGCAGATGGTTTAGAACGAATTCCATACTATATACTTTCATATAAAATATGACGTATCATATTATAATAATGATAAAACTAAAGTAATAATAACTAAAATAATAACTAAATAATGATAAAATACGTTCAACAAATATTTTAGTTATCATAAACCCATTGTTTCATTTTTAGAGTATGATAATGTGACTTCGTATGATCAGTCGGAGTAAAGTTTACTAGAGCAATTTAAACACGATTATAGTTGTATATGTTGTAAATGTTATTACTTTTTAATTTTGAAAAAACAAATTTATATTTCATATTATTACGTCTGCCTTGTTGATCTTTTCACATCTAAAGTGTGGTCTCAAACACACACCATAGATTTTTAAATGTTTCATGTTACTTCTGAAGGAAGCTATAGGTAATAAAGTATTACATTTAATCAATAACCAATCGCACCAGGGTAAAGTAGAGAAAATTTACTCCATGTAGAATTTGTCATTATTAAAACCATTTAAAGAATATTCGTCATTGACTATGCTCCTGTTTATGTTTTTCATAAAATCAATGATTATTTGCATGTTTTTTACCCTCCAACTCAATCACATTTACCCCACTTTTAGAAAAACTTGTTTAATGAAATTTATTAATTTATATTAAAATAATAGAGGTTTGTTATGGAATACCCCTTTACCTATGTAAAAACATTATGTGATTTCATATTCTATCATTCCAAAGTACCTTTTTTTTAGAAAAAAATAACCACAATAATTTATTAGGAAGCCTCAATTTCTTTTCCATATTTTTTTATGACCCAAGATGTTTTGTAGTAAATCATTCAGAAAAATACTCTTTTTAGTTAAAATAAAATTTAAAATAATATTTTTGCAGAAAGTAATTAATCATCTTAAATCTTAATGAAAATGTGTTTTTACCCAGATCTTCATCATAAGAATCAAATGACCAACTAAATGTTCCTAATCCTAATATTTACGTTGTAATGAAAATAATTAAAGTAATTATAGAATTTTTTTTTTCAAAAATGTAAATAAAAATATTTCCCGTTACTTACGAAACACCTCGTACAATAGTTGTATTATTATAATTTATATCGTCGGTTTATATTGAAGTACATTTTTGATGGAGCTAAACTCTTAAGTCATCACGTTTTTCTTAATTTCGATCATATTGCAAAAAATCATTAACTAAATCAAAATTATATGAAATATATCATTCGTGAAAAATGGTCACAAGAATTGCACAATGTTCGATTATAAACAGTAAATAATTAACAAATTGTTAGTAATTCAATTTTCATAAAATCTTACATAATATGTCTTTTTGTAATAAACTGACGATATGTGCACATATATAATTTTTCATATTTATCAATAGATATTTTATACGTTATTGATTAGAAACAAAAGAAATCGAGTTGATTGATATCAATCCAAAAAAACTGTCTAAATATAGAAATGAATACGATTTTGTTTTCTAAATAATTGGTAGTTCAGAAAGTTTACCATGTAAATGTTTTATTATAAATTAATCAACTATTTAGTTTCAGTTTGTACAGATTCCGAATCAGTCATCCACGAATTTCTTCTCTTGGTTTTTTCTTCTAAAAAATGGAAGAGAAGAATGAACAGTAAGATAGAATTCAGATCAATTTCAAAATGCCGATTTAATGAAGTAATTTGCTTAATATTTTGAGTATTATTGTTGACCACAAGCAAGTATTCACATATCCCAACAGTATAACATAAAGTGAAATTATTTAATAACAATCATACAACTATTGATAATAATCTGCTTATGCAAGAGCTATAAGAGATCAGAGATGTAAATAATGCTTAGCAACGCAGCAAACTCAGCACAGTTGTTCTGGGGATTCAAGATCTGGTCACAGTTCGATAGAATAGCAACTGGTTCTAACAGTGCTATTCTTATATTATTTTTAAGTAATGTAATAAAATTAATATAAAACATTTTACTGAAACAGAAAAAGAAAAAAAAAAAACATCCGCAAGAGTCTATGAAATAACGCTTACTTAAATTGGAAAATTCTTCCTCACCAGGATTCTTATGTATCTTTTGAGTGATAAGGAAGGTAAAGATTAAAGAAACAGAATAGATTTGGTTAAGGTAAAGCAGCTGCAGATCCAGGATTTAATTTGGGGTAGAAATATATTTTTTTTTATTATTACTATTTATAAATACGGTAATTACCCTGGAAGAAAAAAAACAAACTATCTATATGAATCGTTTATTTCTAGAGTGGAACTCATCTTTATTAGTAATTTTTTAAGGAAACGCGAAAAAACTGTATTTTATATTCTAGTTGTAATATCAAAACTAAAATAAGTAAATTAAAGAATTCTTTATTTGTGCAACATACTCCCGAAAATCGCTGATTATTCCAGTAGTAATTTTAAAACATTGAAAATTGAATAGATTCCCTTTCGGAAAAAAATTAGATGCCAAGTCCTGTTTTTGAACAAAAAAAGCTCATAGCGGTTTCGAAGAGGAAAAAAAGGTGTATCATATGGGAAAGGGAAAAAGAAAAGTTATAAAAATTAACTTTTTGTTTAAAATAAAACTAATTTATTTTTATTTCATTATATTCTTTGAAAACAAGCCGGTTTCGAAAATCGGTTTTCACACTCTTTTTTTAATATTTAGGTTCGTGTTTTATTAAAAAAATATTGCACCATCGGCTTCGATGGATATTTTTGCATAGGAATTGATACTTTTCTAAATTTTTATTAATATCGATTAGTGTTGACTTTTGAAATAAATGACTTATATTACGATACCATTAAACACTATAAAATAATGTTACTTAAAAGTAAAAAAAAAAAAACTTAGTGCTTTAAAATATAAATGTTTTCTAATTTATCATGACTCATGCTAATATTTAGTAGCTGTTTGTTTATTGTAATTGAAAACGGTAATATTTTATGATTGTTTGCCTATTAAATATTATTAACAAGAAATTATGTAGTGTTAAATCAAATTCACTGCCTTTGTTAATAAGCTAGATTATTAGAAAATTTATTAGAAGCAAATGGATTAGTTAGGGAACAATAAAATAAAACAATCCCTTACAGGTATAACTTGCGTTCACTGTTAGATTTCTATCTATGCATAGGTTTTTGCATAGAAATCGATAATTTTCTAAATTTTTATTAATATCGATTAGTGTTGACTTTTGAAATAAATGACCTATATTACGATACCATTAAACACTATAAAATAATGTTACTTAAAGGTAAAAAAAAAAAACTTAGTGCTTTAAAATATAATTTTTTTCTAATTTATCATGACTCATGCTAATATTTAGTAGCTGTTTGTTTATTGTAATTGAAAACGGTAATATTTTATGATTGTTTACCTATTAAATATTATTAACAAGAAATTATGTAGTGTTATATCAAATTCACTGCCTTTGTTAATAAGCTAGATTATTAGAAAATTTATTAGAAGCAAATGGATTAGTTAGGGAACAATAAAATAAAACAATCCCTTGCAGGTATAACTTCCATTCACGGTCAGATTTCTATCTGCCCGTTACACATTTATATAATCACACAAACACGTCAAATAGCTATGTAGTGACACTGTGCAGTTTTATTAACTGGTTATTTTCTAATTTTCACCTTATCTTGTATTGCAATATGCTGTGATTTCCTTTAATATAAATATTTAATCGTTTCACTCCCCATATAGAATATATATTCAATGTTGTTAAAATGCGAATATTTTTTATAAACTATTGAAAAGTTTCGAGATGGAAATTCGATCAAGTTTTCAAAACAACTTTCTTCTTTTAAGATCTTATCATTTTACCCGATACTACTAAATAAATGCATATAGTCTGTGGGCCAGACCCCCTTACCGTGCACCCCCCCCCCCACATCCCTATAAATTGCATATCGTTGTGTTCCTTGTAACTATTTATTAAAAAAAAGCCAATGTTCCCACAAAAAAAAGTGAACGCACTGCTCCAAAATGGCGTCCAAAGATGGCGGATTGACGACTTTGACTTTAGTTAGTTTTTTGGTCACTGCGAATCAGCATTTGGCTTAATTTCCTCATAGTTGGTCTTTTATTAAAGCTGAATAGTCATAGAATAATAAACCATGAAGAAATATTAAAAAATAATTGGCTTAGGCTATGAAAAACACTACTAAAGTCAATTTTTTTAACAAAAAAATTTTCATGTTAAAAATCAAGCGTCATTTGTAATTAAACGGCCAACAATAACGCAAAACGTGCTGAAATAAACCATCTGGGGAATATATTTTTCTTTCCAAAACGCTGATTATTTTTTGAAAACTTTTAAACAGTTCTGTAGAAAATGCACTTATGCGGCAGAAAAGCGGTACTGGCGTGGGTGCCTACAGGCCTCTACCACACCATTCAGTGCTCATAAATGGCTTATTTATAGTGATATAATAACATCTTTGGTACATTATATTGGTTTTATTAACGAAAAAATATTAATGCAATAATTTAATAGTAAAAAAAAAAAAATTAAAATTTTTTTAAAAAATTTATTATTTTTTTTAAATTTAATCTTCTTTATTCTTAAGAAGACCTTGATAGTAAAAATGATATAATTATAATAATAAAACTTAATTAAAAACTTTGCTAAATATCTTGATTTTTTTTTATTTAACGTTTGCAATTTAACATTGTGTTTTGTATATTTACTAATTGTTAAAGGTAATTAAAATTTATATATACTTCCCAGGAAATGTGTCGTATTAATACCTGTTTTATAAACTAAAATAATATATACCTAATCTGAACTATATATAATGAATAGCTGTTGGGTTGTATAGTAAAACTCATATATCACTAATTAAAAAATTAATTTTTATTTCCTTTATTTTGTGCGGAAGTTGGACTATATCATAAATAAATAGGAAATTTTATTTTTGAATGAATTATTCTCTCTGCACAAAGAAAGATAGAAACGGTGACGCTATAAGTTCTTCTATAAGCCAGAACTGATTGTTTGGATTTGGTCTTGAAATGAAGAAAAAGGCGAAATTGAACCCGAAAACTGGAAAAATACATTAAGCGAACGAGAAAGGAAGTTCCAAAACCTCGGAAAAGATAAAAAGTACCAGTATCCATTATATGGCTAAACGAATGTATAGTAGACAGATAAAGAGAATATTTCAAGATGCCTTTAAAAGGGGGTCAATTTAAGTTTGGATGATATTAAGTGGACGATGTAGGTTTATTATGGTAAAAACCACTTTATTTTCGATTGCTGAAGGTTCACTCCGGGACTATCCTCACTTTGAAGCAGGATATAGAGAGTTATATCGAGAAAGTTATAGCTCATAGCTCTCCTTCTGCTTAGTGCATTTGCAAACGATTTTTTAAGGAATCTAAAAGGAAAACCTGCTTTTCTGAAAGACAATTAGATATTAGCACAATCCAAATAGTAAGGTACTAAGGAGATAGAGAGATATTTTTCGTTGTATATAGACTTCTCTATAACCTGCCTTAAAGTGAAGCCAGTCTCAATTTTCAACTTCTCTTCCAATGTGCAACTTGAGTTTCTCAATCCAAATCGCTCTGGCAATCGACAATATTTCTTATTCCAGCTTCTACGATTCTTGAGTATAATTTCTTTGGTACACTAAACAGGAATGGATCTTGATGGGTATTACATTAAGAATCGTAGAAACTGGAATAAGAAATATTTTCGATTGCCAGAGCGATATGGATTGAGAAACTCAAGTTGCACATTGGAAGAGAAGTTGAAAATTGAGACTGGCTTCACTTTAAGGCAGGTTATAGAGAAGTCTATACACAAAGAAAAATATCTCTCTATCTCCTTAGTGCCTCACACTTTGCATTATGATAATATCTAATTGTCTTTCAGAAAAGCAGGTTTTCCTTTTAGATTCTTTAAAAAATCGTTTGCAAATGCACTAAGCAGAAGGAGAGCTATGAGCTATAACTTTCTCGATATAACTCTCTATATCCTGCTTCAAAGTGATGATAGTCCCGGATGTGAACCTTCAGCAATCGAAAATAAAGTGGTTTTTACCATAATAAACCTACATCGTCCACTTAATATCATCCAAACTTAAATTGACCCCCTTTTAAAGGCATCTTGAAATATTCTCTTCATCTGTCTACTATACATTCGTTTAGCCATATAATGGATACTGGTACTTTTTATCTTTTCCGAGGTTTTGGAACTTCCTTTCTCGTTCGCTTAATGTATTTTTCCAGTTTTCGGGTTCAATTTCGCCTTTTTCCTCATTTCAAGACCAAATCCAAACAATCAGTTCTGGCTTATAGAAGAACTTATAGCGTCACCGTTTCTATCTTTCTTTGTGCAGAGAGAATAATTCATTCAATAATAAAATTTCCTATTTATTTATGATATAGTCCAACTTCCGCACAAAATAAAGGAAATAAAAATTAATTTTTTAATTAGTGATATATGAGTTTTACTATACAACCCAGCAGCTATTCATTATATATAGTTCAGATTAGGTATATATTATTTTAGTTTATAAAACAGGTATTAATACGACTCATTTCCTGGGAAGTATATATAAATTTTAATTACCTTTAAGAATCAGTAAATATACAAAACACAATGTTAAATTGCAAACGTTAAATAAAAAAAAATCAAGATATTTAGCAAAGTTTTTTAATTAAGTTTTATTATTATAATTATATCATTTTTACAATCAAGGTCTTCTTAAACGACCTACGTGTAGAATAAAGAAGGATTAAATAAAAAAAAATAATAAATTTTTTAAAAAAATTTTAATTTTTTTTTTTTACAATTAAATTATTGCATTAATATTTGTTCGTTAATAAAACCAATATAATGTACCAAAAATGTTATTATATCACTTTAACTAAGCCATTTATGTGTACTGAATGGTGTGGTAGAGGCCTGTAGGCACCCACGCCAGTACCGCTTTTCTGCCGCATAAGTGCATTTTCTACGGAACTGTTTAAAGTTTTTAAAAAATAATCAGCGTTTTGGAAAGAAAAATATATTCTCCAGATGGTTTATTTCAGCACGTTTTGCGTTATTGTAGGCCGTTTAATTACAAATGACGCTTGATTTTTAACTTGAAAATTTTTTTGTTAAAAAAATTGACTTTAGTAGTGTTTTTCATAGCCTAAGCCAATTATTTTTTAATATTTCTTCATGGTTTATTATTCTATGACTATTCAGCTTTAATAAAAGACCAACTATGAGGAAATTAAGCCAAATGCTGATTCGCAGTGACCAAAAAACTAACTAAAGTCAAAGTCGTCAATCCGCCATCTTTGGACGCCATTTTGGGGCAGTGCGTTCACTTTTTTTTGTGGGAACATTGGCTTTTTTTTAATAAATAGTTACAAGGAACACAACGATATGCAATTTATAGGGATGTGGGGGGGGTGCACGGTAAGGGGGTCTGGCCCACCGTGTAATAGATGATGTATCAGTTATATATCAAATTAAATATTAACGCAAAGGATTCGTATACCTTAGTTATATATTAATCGTTATTTATTATTCAAAAGTTCTAATACAAAAAAATAGAATTAATTCTGCCCAGAACACATAGACCTTACCCAATTAATTGTAAGATATAATAGAGACGTTATAAGCTGAGGGTCATATTAATGAACACATTAATTTACTCCGGTCAATCAGAAGTTCAATCGATATGACATAACACTAATTAATAGCAGAAATATGCAAATTTAGCAGTCCATTGTAATTATTAGGAACGATATCAATCAAACTTAACATAACTAATTGCTTTTACGACGTATGATGATTGATGTGTTTGAAAATGACACGCGACATACTAAATCGCTAATCAAGATTATTTTCGCGTTGTATTAATCCTTTATTTAAAAAAAATCCAATTAACAAATGTGATGTAACATAAAATTAGAGTAAAACAAAAATAATTTATAAACAAACAAATTTGTAATTAGATAATTTATTTACTTTTTGAAAATTCTAAATCAGTTTATATTAGGGTATATTCACGTAACTAAGTGAAAATCCTAAGTGAATGATCATTCGTGCTATCCTCCTAAAGTGTTATTTGCTATAATAAGTTGAAACCAATACTCCACTAGTGATAATTCGGGCTTTTTTCATTTTAATTTTTAAGCACTTTTTTTTATTTGAAAACTGTTTTTTTTTAGTTGAAGACATGAAGCACAAAAAGCATAAATTTTTAAGGAATTTTGAGAAAAAAAATCACTTCGAACTTCATCAGGCTTTACTAATAGTTCGTGGTACAGGCCCCGTTTTATTACATTATTAACATCCGACTGAAACTTCCTGAATAACTTCATCTTATCGTATCCTACAAATATTATATATACGAAAATTTTCGGAATTTAGGCGTTTTTAATATAGAGGGTCGCAAACTTTGTCTATTTAATTAGGTACTAAAACTTTTAAATACTCATTTGATTTCCACTCGGATCGTAAGATAATTTAATCACAAAATCGATAAAAACGGTGGCCTACAAAAATATTGGGACGTTTGGCCTATATAACCTCGTTATTTTGACAATTTGGGGTAGTAAGTCACGCCAAACGGTTAGATATTTTTGAAGGCCACCTTTTTTCTCGAGTTATCTCACCATTCAAGTGGAAAGCAAATGGGTATTTACGAGTTTTTAGATCTCCAGATTTAAAATTACTAAATTCTGAGAATTTTCGTATATAAAATATGTGTAGGTTACGATGAGATTAGGCTATTCACGAAGTTTCAGGCGTATTTTAATAATTTGATAAAAATGGGTCTGTACCACGGACTATTAACTATTTAAACAGATTATTGTCCTGTTTTACCAAACATTTTCAGGATTGCTTTCGCATCTTTTCTTACATTCCATTCCACTTATAACAAAGGTATTAAACATAATATGAAAACCTTAAAATAAACCTCCCTCCACATTTACGAAATGAAAACCAGCTTTGACACATCCCGTATCGTGTTAAAATCGAATGTTTTTACTAAACATACTAATCTTAAATAAGTTCCTCGACTTTAAAACATTTAAGAGGTTTACAATAATTAACACTGGTTGCGTGAATACCTCTATTGTGTTCTTATACGATAACCAACATACATATATTTAGATTTTATATACATATAAATAACGTATAGTAAATTATATTTTTTCTTTTAATTTTATAAATTTATTCTTTGCTTACTGACTACCTGAATTGATTAACTTTAGTATTAATCCTGTTAATAATAAATATAAAATTATAAATTTTTAGATCATCTATTTGCCAAATTGACATTTTCGGCCTTATATATTAAATGTTGAAATTATTTACGACACCTCTGGCATACCCATGAGTGCTGCATCAACCAGTTTTGAGAACGCATGGTATTGGCTTAAAAAAATTATCCATCAACCCATCTAATATATACCAATATAAATTTGAAATCTATTTAAAATAAACATTAGCTTTTCAAAAATATGATAATTTCAATACACTACCCGTAAATGAGACATGTAGTGTTGGCCAAAATCGGTCTTGGTCTTGCACTTTGCCAGACCAAGACCAATACCGCCTAACTGTTGCAAGACCAAGAACAAGATTGGTAAAAAAAATAAGCTATTTTTTTAATAAAAATTAAGGAAAACTAGTTACTAATACTTGAAAATTTTAGTTACTATATGTAAATAATTGCTATAACCAATATACTTTTGCAGTTAACTCTTCTAATTTGTCATTCGAGCTTAGTTAGGTTTCTCCTATATAAAAAATTACAGTAATATCTCTATAGCAGTAAGCCTGTTGTTAACTGTAAGACTTCCGAGACTTGAGCAAAACCAAGACTGAGTGCGCAATACTCTCGCATTTGGGCAATACTAGAGACAAGTAAATTTAAAACGGTAGAAATATAATTAGAAAATATAAACTAAGCGCCTTTATAACAGATAAAATTGAAACTTTATCATCTAGTATTCCTAATGTTTGTTAGCATTACATTTGTCCGTGTATATATTTTTTTTAACTTCATAACATTACATCACCAATGATATATTATTATAACATGAGTAAAACCACATTATTATATCGATGTTATATCATCGCAGGATCTTCATGCTATTACCATTGTTTTTTTTTTCAATTATTGTTGTATCAGGTACAGTTGGTTCAAAGTCGCACCAATAACAATATCAGGTAATAAGGAAGCTTTGGGGGATAATAACACAGAGCTCGACGAGCAATCTCCGGAGGACGGTGGACTGATGTAATGGATTGAGAGCTTTCTAACTTGATATGGAGTGAAGGGCTTAACTTTCTTTCAACCTGCGCCATAGAAAGCGGCTAGAAGTTATAATAATATAATTTCTGCCGTACTTCATCTGCCGGACTTTCCCAGGGATTGGACTTCAAAGACGTCCGTCATGGAAGGAGGATGGATGTGGAGATTGTTAGGATTAAAGGCAAACCACCATACAGTTCGGAGACGTTTCACCAAACCAACAGCACCGAGGATTATTGAATGAAGAAGTATTCAATTAGAATGTCTTATATAAAAAATAAACTTTTAAATAACATTTTTAAAAAATTCAAAAATAAAATATAGCTTGTGACAAGAAACCGATAAACAGTCCATATTTCTATAAATAAAAATAAGAAGCAAACTATGGAAAACGAGGCCGCCTAACTAACTGTTGCAAGACCAAGACCAGGACTGGTAAAAAAAAATCGATTTTTTGAATAAAAATTAAGGCAAAATAGTTACTAATACTTGACAATCTTAGTTACTATATATTAATAATTGGTATGACCAATATACTTTTGCATTTAACTCCCTCTAATTTTTCATTCGGGCTTAGTTAGATTTCTCATATCTACAAAATTACAATAATATCTCTATAGTAATAAGCGAATAAGTAACTGCAAGACTGTTGCGAGACTCTTGCACAAGACCGAGACCATGACCAATACAGAGTTTGCAAGACCAAGACTCGTCTCGGTCTCGCACTTGGACAACACTAGATGAGACAGCCATGATTAAGTAGTACAAGGGTCTCCAAACTACGCCAGGACCTCCAATCCAATAATAAATAAATTGCAGCCGGGTATTATTGGAGGTCTCAATGCGGCCCGCGGGTCTTAGTTGAGATCTCAATGTGGTCCGTGGACAAAACAGTTTGGAGACTCCTGGGTACAAATAATGGGTTGTAGTATAACTCAGGATTATGATTAATAATAATAATAATAATATCATTATTGATTTTTATTATCTTTTATAAATTTTTATCTTTAATTTAATAAAGTTTAGTATTGGCCATTAATACAATTGAAGCAGCTGATACAGAAGCGCAGAGACCTAGAGTCCTGCTTTTCCCACCCGAGTTGAAGTAGAAAGAATTGGCTCAGAGTTGTTCTCAATAAATGTTCGTAAATATTGAATATAAGTATATCTGTATTTAAATTCTTATTTTGATTAGTTTATATTACCTTTTTTGTTTATAATTATATTTATTTTTAATATTATTATTTTGTTGTTATTCATCACAAGTTAAAAGATATCTGTGCCTTGTTGCTTCACAATTAAATAGGAAGGATATCTTCCACTAGGACAAGATAATCATTTATTAAGTAAATTTTAACTACATTCGTTATAAAGTATAAAGCTTCTCCAATTGTTGAATAGACTATGTTAGTAATATTTTATTGTGTATACGATTAAATATGTTTCACTGACGTGACTTATACATTGAATTTATTAGGAAGGCGATAGCCTTCTTCTAATGTGAGAATTTTCGCTGAGACGTTCAAGTTGGTATTTATTTTTCCTATATAAAAATCTACATACGCCTTACTAAAGCCACAGCTTACTCCACCATATCCTAACACAGACAAATGCACTCATCTGCAGCCCCAACTGCAGGAAATGACCAACGGCGACAGGAGGACTGCCAGCTCTTGCAAAACCAGTTTTTTTGAGGTTCCCCAATCCGTGTTCCACTCCGGCCTGGTTGCGCTCCGTCCACTATCATACAGTACTCCACGATGCAACCCGATTCAACCTACTCAGGATATATTCAATACAATTGTTAATATAATTAACATTTTTAAATAACATATTGAATAATTCAGTTTTTTAGCAAATAGCCGAAAAATCATAGAATAATTTCTAGAATTTATTTTAATTATAACTATAATATAACTATAATAATAATAAGCAGTATAACTATAATAAAACTAAGGGCGGCTTAATCCACAAAAAGGATGAGATTCATGAACGCAATGAATTAAGTGCTCACCACATCTTACTATGAATGAAATGATCTGAATGAGCAATGGAGGGAGATAAATTTAACATTAATCGAGGTAGCGGAGAAGATCTTAGGAGAAGAAGAAAGGAGAGCGAAATATCCATGGTTCGACGAAGAATGTTCGCTCGCAACGAGAGACAAAAATACTGAATATCAAGCACTAACAAGACACACAGCTGAAGAATATAGAGAAAAGAGAAGAACGAAGGAGCGGCTTCATAAAAGAAAGAAAAAATCTCGGAAGAATTTGTTTTTTAACTCTGAGCTTGTAAAAAAGACAAATCTTATTTGTGATTGTGTTCATTTCTATTGAAGTTTAACCACCACATCGTGGTATCGACTTTATGTCTGATTTTTACATATATTTTTACATTCCAGCTCAAATAGTTTTGTTCTGACTGAAGAAAAGTATTGGTCTCGTTAAATCTGAAAAAATACAAAGTTTTTCTTATTTCTCTTACGGAGTTTTTGTAACATCGATTTTACGAGTGAAAACGTGCTGATTAATTAAATATTAATACTGTTAGTGCAAAAGGTCCTATGTAAAAATTTTCAACTTTTAATTCTATTTGTGCTAAAGGTGACATTTTTTATTCTGCAACTAATATATTATGAAATTATACTAATAAATCATAACGAAACAATTAGTTTTTATGCTTTCCTGTAAAACACACAATGTTTATATACAATTTTTTGCACTAACAGTAATATTCATGTTCAGTACGCACTCGGATTTTTTTTTTAATCCCGGGTCATCAAATATGCAATCAGCATATGCGGAACTTTTTCGCATTTTAGTATTCGCTGATGAACAAAACTCGTGGAGATCAAATCTGCATATGCTGAGAAATTACTGAATTTCCGAAAACGGCTTCTCCCAGATATTTTGTTCTCATACGAAAAAATTTAGACCATGTAATATAGATATTTTTTAGCCACAGCAAACGGTGAGGAAGCTATACTGACCTTACTTGGCAGACGTTTTTTTGTTCATAATTGTTATTCTTAAGTGACCTCGTCCCAGAATAAAGTTTATTTTCTATCTATCTGTCTATAAATTGTAAATATTATTACTTAGTGAATATAGAACAACAAATTATTTCACTGAACTATAATATTATATATTGTAAACGTTGATACTTTTTGATTCTAAAAAAAAAAAAAAAAAAATTTATATTTCATATTATTAATCTTGTCTTGTTGATGTTTTTACTTCCATCGCATGGTCTAAAGCACACATCATAGTTTTTTTTTTATTGTTATAAGCGAATAGACTTTTTTAAAAGTTGAAATTACACTTCGAATCTTGACTTTAATTTAGAAACCTTGCTTACACACTTTGCTCACCAATTAAATATTTTGTATACTTTTCAAGAACATATAATGTTTACATGCGCGTAATTATATTATTGTTTTCATTCATGCCTAAACGGTCTTACTGTTTCGCTATTTACTCACTTTTCCAATAAAAAAATAGAAAAGTTAATTTTTTTATTTAATTTTATTTTATATCGTATGAAACGACAAGAAACCGCTCGACGTTTCCGATTACTTCAGCACTTACTAGACAAACGCTCTAAACTTCCAATTGATTACAAAAGATTCATATATATGACTATAATAAGGCCTATTTGGACTTACGTAGTTGAGCTATGGGGCTCCACTAAACCATCGAATTCCTCTCGTATCCAATCCTTCCAATCGAAATCCTTCGTAAAATCCTCAATGCTTCCTAATTTGTTATAAATAAAACCATCCATAATGACCATTTTATGTTTCAGATCTGGCCCAATCCAGATACCTTTCCTTCCATAATAAACTTCAGAATCATCCTAACCCTCTCGTTTCTAACCTTGCTTCCTCTTCAATTCCTGATAACCCTCCGAGACGTCTGAAAAGAAGGTGGCCCCGTGATCTCCTAATGTAGATATATCATTAGAGTGCTACTATTGGGTAGTTACTCAGCAAGTGTTTTCACGTCATTATATCGGTATGTTCAAATTTACTAGATGTATTTCTTTAATACAGTTGTAAATATCATTAAGAAATAATAAAAATAAAAATTTATTTGGTATGCAAATTTAGATAAAGAAGATGAGGATAATATAAAAAAAAAATCTCTTGAAAGTAATTGCAGCAATGAATATTATTCCAAGATATGCTGGGATCTGTTCTCTGTCTCAGAGAAACTTTTTAATCTAAATTACGTAAATGGTTTTGCTCTAACAACGTGTCTTTTTTATATTGTTATGAGTATTTTTTTTTTACTGGAATTGATTGTATAAGATAGTACTGGAATATAATGCCCTAAAACTATTAGAGATATTGCTACTCTGGATAGACAGTTAAATTTCAATAAAGTTTCATCAAAAACAATTCTGGAGGTAAAGGGTGATTTCACAACAAGGTTCATTCGCGTCTAATGGTCCAACTTGAATCTAGAAAGCTCTAGCTACACTTATTAGACGGTGGCCTCCTTGGCGAGAGATCAACTTAAAGATACAAGAGGTTACTCTAACAGAATACAAAGACAATAATAAAATGTTTTATTATGGAAATGTTCATTAATAATTAACACCTTTAAAATATGATAATTCATATTTCCAAACTCGACTGGTCCCCTCAATGATTAATGAACTACTATATAAATTCTCTCATCTTTTTTTTTACTTTGATGTTTTCTCAAAGTTAGAGTATGAAAATTAAAAATTATTCAGGGAATGAAAGATGCAGAATACTCGTAACGACAGCGTAGCCATAATTTACCAATGGCTGAGGAAGGAAACTATGCCATGATGCCTAAGACAAAAAGAAGATGGGCCCCTTCCCTGACGGATGACTCCAGAAAGTTGAATGAGGGAGGTAGACAGATACACCACCATTATAGTTGATTATAATTGATTACAGAGCCCGAGAGATAAGACAGGGATAATCTAATTTCTGGTAGGGCGTCCGCTCTCCCATCCAAAGCTTTTTCTTAGCTACTTTTAGTTTTTGTTGTTTAAAAACCCGTTGCTCGGTTGAGATACTTATCAGTAAAGTAGGTTGCATCCGTCCTCACAGTGATAGACTGACAGTTAAGTCAATCGGAATAAAAGATAAAAGGTTTATGAAAGGAAATAGTATATCTACTTATTTTTATATTAACATCAATATTTTTAACTAATATACCAACTGGGTGTTGGGCATATAAATATTTAAAGAGGTAATAGTAGACCTCAGTAACTAGAAAAAAATTATATAAACCGACATTCTAAACAAAAGAAGAATTTTTTTTGTAAGTCGGGTTTGTTGAATAGAAAGCTATAACTAAAAAAAAAAAAAATGATCGATTTAGTTAACTGACAATTATTTCATAATAAACTAAAAAAAATTTCTTTAAAATACAAGCAGTTTTTGTCTTTGTTAAAAACATTTAAAGCAGGCATTTAAGTGGCTAGACTACTAGTCTGCGATATAGCACCTTTTTATAAAATCATTATTACTCGTTTAACAATTTGATTATTAGTCTCTTCAGTTTATCATATCCTACAACTTTTTTATCTACGAATATTCTCAGAAATGGAACGATTATCATCGAGAAGAAAAGTGGCCTACGAAAATATTAAGCCGTTTGCTCTAATATAATAATAATATTTTGTAGGCCACCTTTATTCTGGAATTTTTTATGAAATTATCTTACGATTGTGGAAGCAAATGAGTGTTCATGACTTTTTAGTATCTCATTAAAGTTTACCTACCTTCAGATTGAAAACGCCTCTTTTTCCGAGAATTTTGATAAATAATAAGTTTTTGGTTACGGTAAGATGGAAGGTATTTAGTAAGTCTTAGACGGATGTTAATAACTTGACAAAAAGAGGTCTGTACCGTGGACTATAATCTAAGTTCTGTTAATAGAATCATGTATTACACGTGTTTTTTTTCTTATCAGCCTCCAACTGGAATACAGATACGCCACTTTTCGAAAAAACATTGTTTGATAAGCTTTAAGTCCATATTAATTAACTTGGGATTCTAATTATATAAGAAAAATATGTGAGTTCGGTATTCTGTCTCCCCAGAGCACCCAAAATTAACTATAATAAATTATTAAAAAACATTAATTTTTTCAATATGGGGTATACACATTCAAAGTAATGGAATGGCCAATATCACATTCAACCGCCAGGTTTTCCCCATTAATTAATTATTTAATTAAGAGTACCCACTTTATAGAGGCTGGGTTTGCCCCAGGAGGGTCCCACGGCCCAGGGTCGACCCACGGCTGATTATAAATTACTAGTCATCAGCAGGATTCGCACCTAGGACTTTAAGTTTTGAAAATCATTGCTCACCCACAGATCTAAAAATCTCCATTAATAAAATAATTTATTATAAAATTTTCAAATCTTCGTGCATCTTTAGGGATACTAACTATCTGATTTTTTTTCGATTTTGTAAACTCATTGATCCTCCATCGCGATAATTCGGAACTAAGATTAAAATACTTAGAGACACTCTATATGTATCCGAGATCATCAATAGGGTTATAAATTTAAAGACGGATGCCAGTAATTTAAATAATTTATTTTCTGAAACAATCAATATCTTGATGCAACAATATTTATTGACGTATGTTGGTTTATTACTAATATACACGCCGGTAAACAAATTTCATTGATAAATAGTTTTAAATTTACTACAATATTATGATACACAAATCATGTTTAATTGAACATAGTAAAATTAATATAGTGTAATAATTCGTAAAAAAAATATACATCGAATAATTTTATGACCATATTTTTTAAATTTTATATTTCTTTAATATTTATGACTGAATATTTTAATGTTGGCAACGCCTCTCCTGTCTTGAGAAGGATTGGTCTTATTCTGTGTGTACTAGACAGGGTGTGGAAGAAGGACACCGCTATACTGAAATAGGTTTAGTCTATATTATATACATATTTTTTGGTTGTCTCTGACAGATTTTTTATATATCTTTCAGGTAAAAATCGGCAATTTTTTAAAAAATCAGATAGCATCCCTTTAAATGCCTGAAGAGGCGAAAATGTGAATAACTTTATAATATATTATTTTATTAATGGAGAATTGATGGAAATGTCCTAAATTACTACATACAATTATATATGTATGTTTCCCATTATTTTCATTAATAATTATTTTTTAATTATCATAATTAAAATGCAAATGACTATACACAACGCTCGTTGACTAAAATGAAAATTATAAGAAGATAAAATTCCCATACCAACTTGTTTCTTTTTATATTTTTAAAATTCCAGAAAGTAGAAAGTTGTTGTTTACTCCTGAAACAAAGCTCATAAAGATCTCTAGCTATGAATGCCGGCCATTTCCCCACCTTATTTGGACTTTGGAATCCATATTCTTCGTAATGGAGACGCTACAATAAAGCACGTTCAAAACAGTTGACATTAGAAGCTATGTTTATTAGTGGAAGGAAAAAGTAAACATCCGGAGGGACGGGTTAAAACGATTTTACGATCCAGGATAGTGGGATTTTTGTCGTTTATGGTCATATCTGTGAGACCATCTATTTTATTATATCCCCAACTTCGGGAACCTGGATTTTGTAAGTTTAATATTTACTTATTATTTTACATCTTTCATTCGATTTTGTTCTTCTTTAATTACAAAAAATCTATATGAAATAATCAATTCTTTTTTAATAAAAAAGGGAGTTAAGCATCAAGATGAATAATATTATTTATTGTTTTCAAAAAGTCTTTAAAAACACATATTTTTCATTTTATTAGAAAATGGCGCCTTAAATCCTATAATGCAACATTCGTATTCAATAACGAACATTTTCGCATGTATCGACTGTAAGGATGAAATTTACTTACATTTCCTGCTTTACAACTACTTGAAAAAAATCTGATTGATATAATTCAGCTTATTTGATTCCAATAAAATAAGCTGAATTATATCAATTATAATTTTTTTTTTAGTAATATAATATGCTGTCACAAGGACAATAACTGTAATGAGGTAAGACTGCAATAATAATACTAAAAATACTGTTTTACATAATTATATAAAGTAAAACTTTACATTTAATTAATATATTTATATTCAAGTAAATGATTAAATAATTCATGTTTAAAATTTGAAGGCATTTTAATGTATTACCAAAAAAATTATTTTTTACACACTTGAGAATGAATAGATAGTCTAGATAGATAGCCAAAATATTTTACGAAAATAAAACTTTTTTAAAAATATTTTTTCCTAAACATATATTTTTTTCACTTTATAAACTCTGTATAATGTGTATTTTTTGTATTTAAATGATCGCCATTATCCTTTCAAAGGGCACAATTTTTGTTTCTTACATTTTACTTATTGTTTCTGCATAAAAAAATGTGTTCTATAAAATGAAAAAATATTTAGTATGGATGAGAGGATGGAAGACTTGTTCCCACCAGTGTCATATTGTTCTAGGCTTATAAAATATCATAAGGAACAAGATAAGAGCGGTGGAACGAGGACTACGGTAAGGCAGCGATCTTAAAGATACGAGACAGTAATAGAGTGGCCCATAGCTAGCCATTCATAAGCCACACCCCTCCTTCCCCCCTCAGTCATCTCCTCCCTCCTCCTCCCCGCATACTGTGGGAACAGACACAAATTGTTGGGTCCTGCTACAAAAACGGCAGCCTTGCCCCTGTCTTATCTCCTTGGGCCAAAATGAACAAAAACATCCCTTTTTATAACCTAATAGTAGGTCCGAGTTAAGGGCTCTCTGCCTTTTTTTTTTTTTCAAACAACACATCAATTATATGAATCACTGTCTATGTGTTTGAACACTACCGAAATGGAGTCTGTTACATAATATATCAGTAGTGAATGTATAAACGAACTCAATTTGAAAATAAAAATAAATAAAAAATATAGTACTGATTTAGTGACAACTATTGTAATGGTAGTAATACACCAGTAATAGACATTAAAAAAACTATGATCTTGATTTTTTTTTCTGTTAATATTCAGACCTTGTAGATCTTTCGCCGCCTTAATAAGCTAACAACATCTCTACCTATCTTGGGCCATTTCTTTCCAGTTATCACCATGCAGCTCAATTGCATCTTTGTTGATTCCATCTATCCATCTGCTTTTTGGCCTTTCACGTGGTCTTTTGCTTACTAGTGAGGCATTAATTGTATAGAGGCTTCCAGACGGATTGATCCTAGCTACATGACACGTCCATCTTAACCTCCTTGGCTTCATGCCATGAGATATTGATTGGACAGTTTCTGTACGGAACTCTCTTTTGGTGATTCCCTCTCCTCCATGAGTTAGTACTCTGATGCCAGATGGTTCCGGTTATCGTTTGGAGGTTTTTAGCTCAAATTCTTTTTTAAAAACTTAACTTATTTATTGGAAAATATTGCAATCTCTCTCTCAGTTAAGTTGCGATTAAGGACCTGTATAATTGTGTTCAGAGAGCACATACACGTTCTATTCACAAATCTGTTTCCTGGCCTAACAGCCGTATGGTTTGAAATTATGAATTAATTTATAATTAGTAATAACTATTTAAAAGTATAAAAGTAATTAAATAACCTTTCTATCTATGGACAGTTTCATGTCCATTTTTAATAATCAACAACAACCCAGTGCGTACAAAAGTTATGTACCTTACATGGAATATAAATACGAAATTCATAAGACAAGAACTGACAAGACGGTATAATCAACTCTCAAAATTGGCACACTGTCTCTATTTACTATCTCTATTTAGTATAAAACCGCGGATGGCGGACAGTGGATTTGTTTTATTCGATTTTAGGATTCTACCTATCTTTAAACGTAAAACCTCGATTAATGTATATTTAAATTTACTAGGAATTCATATTAATGATCTATAAGGTCAGTAGGCATTTCACATGGCGTCCATTTTTTTAATCATACATTTCATTATTTATAATTGCTAGTTGACTTTTCGAGACAATACTCCTCATCTTCAGAATATTCTTAACTTTTCATTATAAATTACTTAAGATGAATTATCTTTAAAGTTAATAAAATATAAATTAAAAGGCATAACTGCCTATAACGAGCTTACTTTGTCTGAAAATAATTAATAAAATATATGGTGAAAAAAATGGATACTACCTGAAATGTCAAATGGGCTTAGGGTAAAACCTCAAATTTTGAACAAATGTTAAGTTGGCTTTTTTCTTGGTTGATTACAAAGGCTCAATATTGATAATAATCAAAACATCCATTTCTCTGCTGCGACAATAACAGAACATTACACACACATACTCGTAGTATGAGATCACATGCGTTCATAGCATAAAAAGTACCATAACTATGTTTACGGACTTGTCATCACATTTATAGATAACATCGCCACAATAAATACATTAGAAAATAACTGAAGGTTGAAAAGGAATCGGTTAAGATTCACAGTTATAAATCAGATTTGTTGAGGACGTTGCCATTTTGTGAGCCAAAGAAGAACCATTACGAAGAGCGGACAGGAACCGAGAACGGTCCCTATGATGCTCCGATCAGATAACAGATCACAACGGGTACCTCACGAGCCGTCCTCCTGTCGAGGAGCCGGATCTTTATCTTGATTGATATCTTCCTCCATCAGAGCTAATAATTACACAAATCTCAGCAGGGGTGGGGTGATAAAATAGTAGTTACGTTTATAAGAACAAAATAAATAACTTTTTTTATAAAGCCTTTACAAATGGCAACAAAACCAACACTATGATTTTTTTTCGAGATCCTATAGTTCTATCAATACTATGTTAAATGATAATATAAATATTATTTGATGAACTGCTGCACAACTTCTCGATCATTCTTCCAGCACAACAATGATCGAGAAGTTGTGCAGCAGTTCATCAAATAATATTTATATTATCATTTAACATATTATTGATAGAACTTCCAGCACAACATGTATAAAACTCATAAAAATGAAAAGAAAAAACTAAGGTGTGTGCTTTAGACCACAAGATATAAGTGGAAACATTAACAAGGCGAGATCAATAGTATGAAATATAAATTATAAAATTATTGCTGTCTTTTCACACACGGATACTTACTTAGAGGACTCGAAGCGCCAACCTGCGAAAAGTGTGACAATACACCTCAATCAGTCAAGCATTTACTATTAGAGTGCCCCCTATATAAGAAAGAGAGACAAAAGCTTTCGACAACATTGAAAGATATTTTGGGAGACAAGGAGGAAAATGTCGTCATTCTCTTTCAATATTTATTGGAAACAAATCACTATAGTAAAATATAAAAATTAAGAAAAATCGCCAATGACCCTCTAGGGTAGAGGCGAATACAAATTAAAAAAAAAATAATAGCTCATTATAAAGAGGATGAAATTCAGAACATTTCATTTTCCATAGAACTCATTATCATTTGGTTTTCGATACTATTTCTTCTTTTTCGTCTCTCTAACACGGCGACGCGTTAAGATACGATTTTGGATAATAGCCCATTACAGTGAGGATGAAATGTTGAACATTTACCTTCCTAACGACATGCAGGTCAGAATTTTAGTTTTTGAGATATTTTAATCCATATGCCAAAACACTGGTCGACTCCACCCGAGCGTTACACTTAGGAAATCTGACTACTCAATCTAATTCACTCTCCACATAAAAGTGAAAAACGCACCTAAAGAAGTTTTATCTTCAATAAAGATTAAAGTTTTACTTTACGCCAAGAAGATGCCCAGATTCGGTAAAACATAAAATGGTTATTCATTTTCTGTTATTTGAGAGAGGTTTGTTTTCAAATCTTACTAATTGTCTTCTCATTAGGGTTTTAATCTCAGTATTTAACTTTTCTTTTATTTTATCCATTTTATATATATATATATATATATATATATATATATATATATATATATATATATTTTTTTTTTTTTTTTTTTTCTTTTCTTTTTTTTGTCATGTCAAAGATATGTGAAATGTGTGTGAAACTATATTCCTTACTTCATTATTATATACTTTAAAATTAATACTGAAAAGCATAATTTGTGCCTGATATTTTAATTACGAAGACTAAGTTTTTTAGGTAATTTACAGGAACGAAAAAATGACGGACGGATGACATCACGAGCCGAAGACAAGGAAGTGCGACTAGAGATAATGATCCCACTAATTAATGTGTAATTGCGACGAGTGCAAGGTACGTGTACTCCACCGACGTGATCCCTGATTTTCAACGCAGCCGTGGGAAGGTCCCAATAATTGGAGTGGTTTAGCTCTCCGAAGCTCGTACCTCCCCAGGAACTCCTCAGCTTCCTGGTGACTTTCCTCAGCCTGGATAATTTGGCAATTATCGCTCCTCGGTGTGACCTACGTGACTTATTCCGTTAAGGCTGGATGCCTCACGCAGGGATACACCGCTGCGTCATTATCTCAGTAACTGCATGTAAGCTGTAGTAATGAAATTCCATAACGAAAAAAGGAAATTCGCTAACTGATTTCCGTCTGCAAGGAGATGAAACTATCCATAGGATACCTATAAAAAAAAAATCTGCATTTGCTCTATATACACTTCCAACTGTTCACAGAATAATTTGAAAATTTACCAATTTAAAATTCATTATTCATTTAAAAGACTGCAGAGGTGACGTCATATGTGGAGAGAAGGTGCAGCTCCTCTCTGTAACCCTTATCTTCTTGACAGGAAAATTCAAATGCACAGTGAAAATTCAGGTGAATCTCGAACGCTCTTTTTTTCTTTGTAATTGTGTATCTTCAGGAAATGGAGTAAATACAATGAGAACCATCGGCACAAGAAATAAGCGAAGGATGAAGAGGAAGGTAAATCAGAAAAATATATAATTCATTCAATATAGCCCGCCTTATCACAAAGTCCCTTACTTGCAAAGGGTAATAAGTTTTAATTCTTATAATAAGTTTACTATTCTTTGTAACTGAAAACTGAGATATACTTTTACAGTTTAAAGTAATTCAAAGTTCCGAAAAGCAATAACTTTGTTTCTAAATTTATGAGTAAATGGAGTTAAACTGTAAGGTAGACATAAGAAAAATGTGAGTCCAGCACCGATAAAGAAGGCTTAGCGAATACTTGCGGATGATTCCAATAGCTAATTGTTCCATTAGTGCCTGGTTGATTTGTCTAATTGCTTTAGGGACTGCTGTGTTTCAAGCACAGTTCTCAGGCTGGTTTTCCGCTCAGCGCTTCCCGCTCCAGAGCTCTTGACGACCATCAAGCCGTCGCAGAGGAAGTACACCGTAGCCTCGTCAATTCTGGGGCTAACGGTAAGCCCAATGGGACGACTTTCCCCTTGGATTCACCCGTGAAGAGCATTTAATTCATTAAGCGCGAGGGCAGACATAGCCCGGGGACTATTCCTGAAGAGGACGGGCATTCCTGAGTGATAGCAGCCCCTAGAGCTCCTTCATTAGCTGGTCTCCAGGTCACAGGGATAGCTTATACCTCCTCTATAAATAGCCACTCCTCATTCGGTCCTGTTATTATAGTCTACGTCTAGGAGATGCTAATCATTTGCCAGGTCTGCCTCTTTTTAATATACAACCGGGATAATTACGATAATAAAACCATCATTGGTTCTCACTGTCACATTTTATCTTAGCTTATTTCACTTAATCGTAATACCCATCGTAACATCCATGGTTCATCTGCACTTCTTCCACTTTACCTGACAATTATTTTGTTAATCCGTAGTATTGGATTATTATCGTCAGACAAATAATTATATCGCTCATATGTATTGTGATTCTTCTTATTATTATTATTCTAAGAAAGAAATATAGGTAAACAATTCGTCCATCAACTTTTCGTCAATGCAGGATCATTGGGACAGAAACAACCAAGATTACAAGCAGACTAAATATACTAATTCTCTCCACAGGCGGATCTATTGAGGGGGCTTTCAAGTTGAAGCCCTCCCTCCTCCACAATGGAAAAAAAATTATCTTTTAAAGTATTATCGTTTGTGCAATTACATTTAATAGGTCTTCAAGAATCACTTTAAAACCACTTCATATAGATAGTTAGTTTCTTCCTTTCTTTTCGAAAGTAATTATCGTTATATACATTCATATATATATATATATATATATATATATATATATATATATATATACTGAAACTTCCCCCTCTCTTCTGATCAACTGTTAAAAAAAAAAAACGCTCCTTCGCTCAAAGACAATGTTTGTAAGCTAACGGATATTTTTTTCCGCTTACCTATACATAAAATATATATGTAGGAAATGTACATACATAAATTAATGCATTTGTATGGCTTTTGCGGAATGATCCTAAACATAACCTAAGAGCATTGTTTTCTGTTGTATCTAGGTTTTTTATTAATTGTGAGCTTGACTTATTGAATATTATGGATGCGTTATCTATTATTGGTCTGGTCATATTTTTTGTTAATGGTAAGTAGATTATTTGGACGGGCTCCTTATGTAACCCCTGTTATTGATTTTATAATGTTCAATGTTTTGGCTGCAGTGATCGATTTGTGTTCTAAAACAAAGTTTGATGTCAAGATAAACGCCTAAGAATTTTATAGTATTTGTGACTTCTATTGTACCTCTATTTGTGTGAATAATTAATTGTTTTAAGTATAATTTTCTTCTTTTTGTGAAAGGGATGATTTTGCATTTTTATATGTTAATTTGAAAGTGCGTGTAGGTTTTCTTCTAATTCTATTGTATCATTTTCCCTTCTGATATAATTCAGCAAGTTGCATATATTATTAAATCGTCTGCATATTGTAAAATTTTGCATTAATCGGGAAGACGCTTGACTATATTTTGTGTATAAATATTGAATAGGAGAGGAATTAAAGGATTCCCTTGCTGTATGTGAACCTTAACTTCTCCTTCGGATGTTTGCAAGTGGCATGATCTAAATGAAAGGTAATATATTATCCGATTAGTCATCGGAACTGGGAGGTTGATGTTTACCAAAACTTCTTTTAACTTAATTATATTAACTTTGTTGTAAGCATCTTGGAGGTCCAATGAAATTGCGAAGAGAATATTTTTGTTTTTGTAATTCTCATATATTTCATTTATAAAAACGTTGTTGAACGGTTTTTTTAAAGCCAGGCACGTTTTAACTTAATATTTGATTATTTTCGGGAAACAACTCGAGTCTATGTTTGATGATTATGTTAAACGTCTTGGCAAGGCAGGAAATGAGGGCGATGGGTCTCGAGCTAGACAAGAGGGAAGGATCCCTGCCAGGTTTGGAAACAGGAATTATTGAGACCATCCTCCAATCAGAAGGTATATTTGTTGTTTCCCCCAAATCATTGAATGCTTTGAGTAACTGCAACTTCAAAATTCTGGTCCAAAGATGCACTCGTCAACAAAGGTATGCATCAGAGAGGCTTCTTATCTTTAATAACCTTCTTTCGAAAACACTTAGCGTCCTTCAATAATGAACACTCCAAAACTATTCGAAAACAAAGTTAAATGAGCTAATGGTTGGACAAAAACAATAGGAGATAAAAATTTAATCGGCCATAACAATATAACATAACATTTTTCTTTTCACATTCCTATATTCCTTAGCAAAAGACAATGTTGATGTTACAATTTATGTAATTTTTCTAAAACAGAATTAATATACTCATAAAACCTTCATGAAAATGTTCTGCATTTTTTTTTCAACTCCCAAACATAACTAAAACTTTCTATATTATATTGCACACTGGGCTGAATTTTTTTTTTTTTACCTCTATGATAATTATTTAACAGCGTTTCTTTTTTTAATAACACTCTTGAAAAAAAAATAACTACTACGAACCATGAAGGGACCTGGATTCAATACCTTTTAAGAAATTTGGGTTTCAAGGCAAAGGCTGGTGTAAGGTAGGTGATCGGCCCAGAATCACGCTCAAACGCCAATTTAACTATCTTAATTAATTACTTGATAAAGAGTACTATAGGGATACTCAGGAGGGTCAACCAATTCCAAGGTCGATTCACGGCTGATGAAACTGAATAAATAATTGCTTGCCATCAGCCGAATTTCGAACTAAGGCAACTAACTCAAAACTAATTTGAGCTAAGGAAGTCAGTGCCTTACATAACGACCAACCCCGCTCCCTAAAGAATAACACTCCAAGTTATTCTTAAAAAAACCAAGAACAAACTAAAAGTACATTTCAGTCCGAAAACTTCTTGCTAAAGATAATTATAATTCTTTTAAGAATTACTGTTTACCTTAAGGGAGTAACTATTTCCTATATATCGCATTAAAAACAACTATTTATTTTTTGTAATATTTAATATTGAATATTGCATAGTTGACCGTTGCATTATAAAGGAAGGAGATGGTCCTGGGTGGCGGTTATAAATAGGCTAAATATTAGTAAAACTATTTTATTAAAAGCCAACGTTTCGACCCGACTGTGTAGGTATTCTTCAAGGAAGTGTGTTCAGCTAAGAGTTTTACTTAGAACTGCGAGAGTTCTAAGTGAGTACTAGTAATATACAAGAAAATCATTTAAGCCGCTGGAATATACAGTATCAAGTTTTCGTATACTTATCCGACCTGTTCTTACATAAGGCTCAGAATGTTGGACAATGACTAGATCCAGGAACAAGTCCTTCACAGATTCGAGAGAAAGGTGCTGAGAAGAATATATGGTGAAGTTTAAGAAGGAGGAACAATAAGAGCCGTATATGGAGATTATATTATTTCTTAATTATGTAAACAAGGCTTAGCTGGACGGGTCATGTAACAAGAACGGAACCGAATGATATCCAATAGGAAGCATCCAGAGAGCGCTTATATAGCAGATGAGTTGAACGTCCTACGATTCGCTGGAAGGAAGGATTAGCTTTCATTAGGTCTCTATTTGGTGTCAAGAGAAGGGAAGGTTTTTGATTATTTTTTATTTCCTTATTTTTAAGTTATTTCATTTTATATATTGTATATACTTTTTGATTATTATTTATTTGTTTTTCTGTATTTGTTCATTTTATATTTTTCTGTACATGTAGACTGAATGTGATTTTACCCCACTATAACTAATGTCCAAGTGACAGAATGTTGAAATAATTAATAAATAAAAAAAAAAACAATAGAGCTAACGAAACATATGAAAAAGTGGATATTTATCTGGAAGAATTTCATGGACTTGTTGTCATTACTTGACTCGTGCAGACTACGTTTACCTATAGTTGGATGAAATATTGTTTCCTTGACTACTTTTGCGTTGAAGTCACCTGCTTCAGAGGGGTGCACACTTAAAATGGAATAATTATAAAACGTTCCCTGGATCCTAATTACACAAATTTTTGGGCTTACAGCCCTGAACCCACATTCATGTATCCTCTCACTGCAACTGAAGTGAATGATGTGGCCCTTTTTTTTCAATGATTCCCTGATCAGTCCATTGGATTTCCTGGATTGCAGTAATGTCTAAATGATATCTGTCAATCTGTTTAAGAGCAATTTCAGTCTGTAGAGAGTAAGGACATTCCAGTAACCTACGTTAAAGTTAAGCCTGGGTTGTTTCCGTTGTTGACTATTATGTTCCGAGGCTGTTTTAGGTTTCCCGATTTGTTTGATTTCGGGTAGTGGGATCATCAACCTAAAATACCTACCCTAGCCTGCTGGTGAGGCTGCCACCTTTGTGCTTGCAGACAGACCCTCACCGGGTCGGCTTCTAAGGGAAGGTCATCCTAAAGTGTGTACTGTAGATGAGCTAGTGAACAGTGTAATGTGTTTGTGTGATAGTGTAAGTGTTCCTCCTAGCTGGAAGGCCAGTGGTTGACTGTGATACTGAGACCGGTTGATGGGGTCACCACGTCCCTACGCCTGTACGTCTTAATGACTATAACATTATGAATGGATATGAACATAAATTGCATACAATTTTTAGGTTTAAAATTTTCGTCCGAATAAATAAAATAACGAACTTTGTGCTAAAGACAGGAAAATGATCATTGGATATGATATAAAAAGGCGAAAAAGTTCTATTAATTTTTTTTTTATTTTTCAAAATTCGAACTGATCCAAACTGAGGCATTTTAAATACGATGAATAAATTAATTCTTATTGACTACAAAACTCGATTATATTATATTTTCGAAATTCAACCATGTTTGCAAAAACATAACCTCAACACCTAAACGTGTATAAAAAGAAAGAAGGAATGCCTAGACTGTTTTTAAAAAAATATCCCGAAGCAGTAATAATTAGCAGAGCTGCCCGCGTGGGACTGCCAAGGGCAAACTGAGTCAGTGGCAGCTGTAAGCTATTTCAGACCTGTCGCCCTCCACATCGGAGCTCTTGCAAGCTTGTGGGAAATATTCCAGCCTATACAATACTGTATTACAATCAAATAAAATACTAACAACGGGACTATTAAGAGTATACTAACTTTACCAAACATTTATGCTTTCATTTAATCTATTAACAAATTGAGAAATGTGATCAAACAAGTGCATTGCTGCTAAAGAGGAATTTCACCAGCAGCTATAACATTCTTTCCATATGTTCCAACATACAAGAAAATAAAATTCTTTAAAGGATTATCTTGAAACATACTATTGATGCATTTTTATGATTAGTACGACAGCCTGGTTAGTATGACAATCTGTGCCGACTAAGGCCACTTAAACCTTAGCATTTGATAGTCCTACACTTGTATAATAAATGTTTGCTATTATCACTTTTTGCAATTGTAATTTAGTAGGAAAACACGCTTAATTAATTACAAATTATTTTTTTCTCCTGTTGGCATTACATATTTATTTAGATCTTTTGTCGCTTTAACCAGTCTTCTCCGGCTCTACCTATCTTGGTTTATTTCTTTCCACTTATCTGCATGCACTTCTATTGTATCATTGTTGATTCGGTTTATTTATTTATTTTTTTGTCTTCTGGATGTGGTAGTTTTTTTATTAACAAAAATAATAATCATGATCTCAGTGTGTTGGGCACTGGCTTCCAGAGCTCATGGTTCGAATTCGGCTGATAGCAGATACATTATTTATTCTGGTTCATCGGCCGTGGATCGACCCTGGGGTCGGTAGATCCTCTTGAGGCACATCCAGCCTCTATAAAGTGGGTGCTCTTTATTAATTAATTTTAGTACCAGTGATGCGGTTGGGGGAGTAGCGCGGGTTTCTTCTGGAATCTAGGTTTTCCCTCCTTAGTTGGAGGGAAAAGCTTTCCTTGGTGTTCCCTCGCCTGATTGTATATAGGTATGCTGTGTTTTTGCTTAGTTTTAATTTTCTTATTTTTAGGTTATTTTATTTTATTTATTGTATATACTATTTGATTATTATTTATTGTTATTTTGCTTCTATTTATTTTATATTATTTGTACATATCGTGTGAATGTTATCCAACCTTCCTATAACTAATGTCCAAGAGACAGATTGTTATAGTAATACTCAATAATAATAAAAAAATTTAAAAAAGTAAAAAAAAAATTAAAAAAATTAATTGATTAAGGGGGAAACCTGGTTGAACGTGATCACGGTCAAATCACCTCGTTGCTCAGCCGTTGACTAAGAAACAGTACTTCCTAACGTAGTACCTAAACTAGCACTTCATGAGTTGTAATGATACAGTTTTTTTTTTTTAGTTTAATGATGATGGATTGTTAATTTATAATTAATTACATATTAATTTTGGACGATTCAATAGAATTAGAGAGTAATAACTTTCTTTATCTAAGTTACCTGTAAAAAATAAATAAATGAAAACAATTCATATTAACACCTCTTATAAAATTTCTTATAGGTATAAAATCCACTCATAAATTACAAGACGAACAGGAACAAGGAACAGCATTTGTAATATCAAATTCGCAGCCACTTCCTGAATAGCGTGTTCTTCGATAACTTTTCCAAATTTTTACATAACGTGGCTACTACTTTCTACAGTCCACAGCCTCCAAGAGAATCCCGCTGAATTTTTATCGATTAATAATCGATAGTACTATCCCTATTCGATGAAGGTATATAGCAACCAGTTAGAACCAGTGAGGACGAAGAGGGAAGAGAACGAGATGTATGTAGGCCGTGGATATGGGTCAGGCAGGTTCCGACCTCACGACAAACACATTTACTGGAACTATCTCCTCCAGCAGCTCTAAGTAGAGTTCTCAATAGCTCTATGTAGAGCTATCTACATGGGTTCTCATCACGGAATAGTGAAAATAATACCTGGTTATACATTTTTATCTTAAATAACGGTTACATTGTAAAGTACCTTGGTCCGTGTAAGTTGCATGCTTATTCTAGCACCTATTCTTTATCTTTTCATCTCATTTCATGCTTAAATATTATTAAAATAAAAATGTTAAGAAAGTTTTTTTTAAATTAGAATTAAAAAATATAATATTTTAAGAATATTTTTGTGAGAAAAAATGGGATGGATCTGTGTAGTATATGACGAAATTGTATAATTAAATAAATAATTTATTGAAATTGGAAAATTTTACAAAATAGCTTAAACAAACATTTTTTTTTAATATAACTTCATAATAAAATGTTCAATGTTTTCAAAAATAAATTTATATGGAAACGGTAATCAGTAATTGTGAGTCATAAAAACACACATTAAATCTAAATAATACTACTTTACATTTATTTTAAATTTCTATTTCTTAAATTTTTATTATTAAAAGTTTTCAAGTAGAAATAACAGCACCTCAGTAGACCTTCATTAGTTACGATATTGCTTCTGTATGAGGTTTAGGTCACATTTAATTTTAAGTATTATTTTGCTGTTCTATTACTTAATTTATTTTTATTTATTGTGCATAGATTTTGAATGATCTACTCCATCACCATTACTAATGTCCTTAATTGTGACAAAATGTAATATTACTTAATAAAGAAATGTTTTAAAAGTAAAAAAAAAAAATAACCAAGGTATGTGCTTTTGACCACAAAATAAGAGTGAAAAAATCAACAAGGAGGAAGTAATAATATGAAATATTAATTATTTATTATAAATAATAGCTCATTACAAAGAAGAAGGAATATTGAACATTTCCCTCGCTTACAATATACAGGTCCTGAAATATTTTAATCCATAAGTTCAACTAACCTCGTTATCATTTCGTTTTAGACACAATTTTTCCTATTCGCCTCCCTGGCATGGCGTCGCGTTAAGATACAATTTAGAATTATACTCTATTATAGAGAGAATGAAATGCCGATCAATTCCCTCGCTTACAGTATGCAGGTCCGATATTTAATTTTTGTGATATTTAAATCCATATACAAAAACATTTCAATTAGTCAACTCTAGCTGACATAACAATCTAATTCACTCTCCACAAAAAAGTGCAAAACGCGCCTACAGAAATTTTCTCTTTAAAAAAAAAGTCATTAATTGTAAAACTATATTTAGAAAATAGAAATAAAAATTATGATTTCAACTACAAAATTAAAAATAAATTTAATTAATACTATGGCTGTGAATAAAATGTAATAATTTATAATAAAACGTTTTAAGCTATGTTGTAAAATTGTGTGTGTGTGTTTGCTAACAGTCTAGCCCAAAAATCGAATGTCGTACAAAAGTGAAATTGCATATTTAAGGTTTTTATATGCTTTTTCGTAACAAATTTTCATAAAACAGCAACTTTTTCGTAACAATCGGCTAACAGGAAGTGGCACTTTATATCATGGACTAAACACATTTTTACGATTTTCTCGAAAACGGCTCAAACGATTTTGATTAAATTCATTATTTCAGTGTAAAATTCAGCAGTTTTAAATAAAATGCAGATTTTATTCCTATTGATGTTCTCTAACAGGGCTTAAATAGCTAATTTTCAATATTAGCTTCCCGTAACGTACCTTTTTTACGGTATTTTTTTTATTTGAAGCAATTAACCATTTCACATTCATCTCTTGTATAAAAGATAGTTAAATAAAAATTTGTAAGAATTTGATAATTAACTAAAGGAGAAATAAAAGATCGAACGGAGAATAGTTGTAATTGAGGAACCAAAATAATACGAGCGCACCCGAGCTCGCCCAAAAGATTGCAACACGCTGCATTATGAGCTTAATATAATAATGAATCCGACATTATCGTGTAATAACATATGCGGTTTTAATAAATGCTATTGTTGGTATTATTTAATATTTAATTTTATAGATTACAGCGACATAAGTATTATAATGTATGTATATAAGATTACTTATACAAATAAAAATACCCATAACGAAATATAAATCTATACAGCGTTTATAATTTTTACTTTCCTCCCCCTTTGTCTGAAAATAATTATTTCTGCTAAGAAGAGGGCGGTAAGTGAAAGTTGTGTGATGCGCGCACCGCACCAGATGTTTTTGTATTAAAATAAGACATATAAATATAAAATTGGTCTTTACCACGGAATATAATATTGAATACGGAACAGCCAAAATTTAAAGTACAATTGTATTAAAAGGCGTGGTTTTGGGCTTTACTGTTCAAAAATAGACTCGAAAATGCGTTATTTTGTAATGTTACGCCTCTATTTTAAGCATAATGTACGAATGTTTTATTTACTTATCTTTAAGTTATTTTATTTTTTACTGTATGAAATTTTTGATTATGATTTAGTTGCTATTTTGCTTTTGTTTATTTTATCTTTTCTGTATATATGTGAATGTTATATTATTGAATAAATAAATACAATTTTAAGGGAAAATCTTGTTAATAAAATACCCGAATCGCCTAATTTTATATCTTGCACTTACTGGCTTTCGCGGCATGACTGTAGATATCAAATAACATATTTTTGCCACTCTGACAAGTTTTAATGAACTAAAGAGTTTTGGACATCTAAAGTGAATTTAACAGCTGTGAACCGCCGGCTTACTGATAAAACATATACAGGATGCCTCGGTCCTTAATGGTTCAACTCAGTGAGGCCATTCCCGACAAAATATTTCATTTCATGCATGGGCCTATTACGAACGGAAAAGGAGTCAGAAGAAATCCAATTTTGTCTTTTTTTAAGGAGGTCACATTTTCTCATTCATAGGAAGCGGTAACACAAAAAAATATTTAATTCAGATAATTTAAAATTACTTTATAGTAAACTAGACAACATTTTCTTCCAAAACAAATACAGTTTTTGTCTGTCAAAACCATTTAAAGGGAACTTTTGAACGGTCGAACTACGCTAAGCTGCATGTTTCATTAAATCATAAATTATTTACGATTTTATTCAATTGTCCTACAACTGTAGTACAGTCCACTTTACTTGCAGTCCAATCCACTTTTATACAAACTTCCTTGTTTAATAAGTTTTAATTCCATATCCATTTAGTTAAGGTTTGTTGCAGGGTAGAGTAGAGATTTACCTTGAGTTGTGTTAAAAATTAAGTGATTTCACATGCTGTCACTCGAGAGTACCTGTTTTTTTAGCAAATATAATAACCGAGAAATTATTATAAAGTTTTAATTTCTTCTTTTCTTTATATAGGAGACAACCAAATTCCTCAGACAAACAAAGTACGTTACCTGGGACTAATATTTGACAGAACTATGACCTGGGGCCCACTCGTCAAAGTGAAACGACAGACCTTAAACAAATGACTGAAAATACTGTACTCACTCTTTTCTAAATCGAAATTGAAAGTTCGACAAAAACTAAATACATACACTTACCTACACAAAACCATCTGGCCATACGCCTCTCAGATTTACGGTTCGGCAAAAAAGACGCACTTACAAAAACTGCAGTCATTTCAATCCAAAACTTTACGACTTAGGAGCTCCCTGGTAAGTCAACAACAAAACTTTACATAACGACTTACGACCAACACATACGTACTCTCTACTCTCGTTTTCATCTCAAACTACACGGAAACACAAACAGATTTATAACCGACATGGCTTCGACTTACATGCCCATCAGAAGGAGATTAAAAAGGAGCTGGATGCGAGATCTTCTCAACTAAATCAAAAGAATAAATAATGACCAGGAAGAGGTGCTGCTGGATACTATCCTTCCTCATGCCTTTAATGCCTATTATCATCATCACAACACATCTGCTGATTGTCAACACCATGACAGGCACGGATAAATAGTTAAAGAGCAAAAAAAAATATGAAAATGAACTTTTTATATATTAAAAAATTACTGTTTTTTTTTTTTTTTACAAATTAGAGGTGATAATGAATTGTTTGTAACACAAATATCTACTGTTGAAATCATTCCTTCGATATTAACTAACTAAATGTTGTTAATCCTAATATTTATGTTTATGTGAATAAAAATTCTAGCATTTTTTTTTTTAGATTTTATTTTCAATATCTCAAATTTAGAAATTTTAATTTAAAACATCGAATAATTACTTTAAAATGGTATAGATGCGGTTTATGACTTATTCGAATTTTTATTTCCTCGATTGTGTCTATTTCTGAAATAAAATATCCCATTTCTTGCAAATCTCACCTCTTCAGAAAAAAATATTCTCCTGCAGAAGTATAATTTTCTTATCTTGAATTTGCAAGTGGTTCAATATATTAAAATTCTGTATTTTTTAAAAATCTAAATAATAATAATTATTATTATTATTTAGCGAACCCGAAGGTTCGATGCCGACACCACCAATCGCTTATTTCACACCTCCCTCCACCGTTCGCCGTCCAAACCTAGTCCCTTCAGATCGGCTTTAATGCAATCTTCCCACCTTCGCATCGGTCTACCCCTCGGACGTTTACCATTCGGAACAGCAAATATTAACATTTTAGGAATTCTCTCGTTACTAAGCCCAACAAAATTTTAAATCTAAACAAGAAATAATACATGGCTGTAGTGCATCACAACACGGTTTGGCACAGACATTGAAAGGGTCGTTACCACCCGATTGAGGGGTAATGGAAGTGTGGCTTACCTCCGCTGCAGCGTATTCAATTATTGCTGAGAGCGTGACTGCCTCGGCCAACACGGACTGTGAATGAAATCACGCAATCTACCTCGTGCTCCTCCAGCAACGGTTGTATCCGTCGGTATACGCTAACCGGATGTATTCACAATAGGGAAATAGAATATTTAATAATTGAATAGTTATAAACTAACAATAAACCTTTCACAATTTAGTCGCTTTTTATTGTTTTTTTGGTCGACAAAAAATAGATGAAGAGTACGACAATCAATGGACAAACTTCATTTCCTCGATTTCAGCACAAAAGATTCTATACCCACATGTGCGGTATTCTGTTTAGAACATTCATATTAGTAGATCAAATCGTTCATACTGCTACCATAGATGTAGGTGGGTCACTTTGCTCGTTAAGGGATAACTACTTCAACGATGTTTTGTGTAGCTGTATGTGGCCCACAGAGGTAATCCAAGGCGCGAAAGGTCTGGTAGGGAAAGAGAAGAATATTTCCCGATTAGTGAGTGCAAAATTCAGCGGAAGGATAAACATAGTTAGTACCGTTCGTTCTTCTCGTGTTATTTTTCGGTAGACAACGTAACTCATACATACAAGTTGATAAGGTCATTTTGCTACCGTCGAAGTGGGAGGGTCACTAAGCCCGTAAAGAAATATTCGCACCAACGATATAAAAAAAAATTATATTGCCATATGTGGCACGCAAGTGATAATCTAAGGCGCGAAACGCCTGGTCGTGAAAGAGAAGAATATCTTTCAACTAGTGAATGCAAAATTCAATGAAAAGATAAACATAAGTTGTTTCTTATTTTTCTTTCTCATCGTGTTAATTTCTGTCAGAATATATATCAACGCACTTTCAAATAGAACAGGTAGAAAAAGGTTAAGGTAATTCAGAGTATAGTTCCATCACTATGTAGTGGTCGGAATATGACACTTATCTCATGTTTTATTTTTCAGAGGGGTCGGCAAAAAAAAAAAAAAAAACGAATATATATCTCTAACTTTTATTTCTGGTTAATTCTAAGTGATCTATTATTATAATTTTTTTTTTGTTTTTTTGTTTTTTTTACCAATGCATACGTCTATGGCCTAACAAAGGAATTCTCAATTACCAAAGGCTGCTCACTCTTCCCTCTACTGTTTGATAGATAGGTCGAAAGTATCCCTAGTCTATAGAAAAGAAAGTGTAATAATGGTATGGAGGTAATCATAGATAATGAATGACTGTACAATTTACAATTTGCCGATGACGAGGACATTATTGCAAATGACGAAGATGATGCTTCCTTTGTCATGAGGATTCATTAATATTCAATAATAGTGGGAACTTCTCCTAAATGTTAGGGAATGGGATTTGACCCTAACCGAGAAATTGAAATATTAGGCAGGTGGCTTTCGAAGGGAGGAAATATCAAAAAGGACATTGATGAAAAGGTCATCAGAGGCAGAAAAGTCATGCGGACTTTAAATTTTGTACTATGGAATAAGGATAAGGATGTCATAATCCAAATGATAAAAATACTCGAACCATTCATTTCTTGTAAGCACTGCGTAATATGCCTCAGAAACTTGGACCGTTTCAACCTACTCAGCAAGAAAACTGTTATCAATAGAAATGGATTTTTTGAGACGTAGTTATGGAATATCTAGATTACAACACTTTCCAAATGGCAATCTTCCCAAAAAATGCAAATCGTCCAAAACGACAGATTTAATAGCTGTTAATGCTATTCTAAATTTAAGTTTATCACATGAGCTTTGGGGCTCCACCAAACCATCGAATTCCTATCGTATCCAATCCTTACAATCCAAAATCCTCCGTAAAATCCTTAATGCTCCATACTTTGTCACAAATAAAACCATTCATAAAGACCTTAATGTACCATATGTCGCTGATTTAGCTCGAGCCAGATATCTATCCTTTCATGATAAACTTCAGTCCCATCCAAATCCGCTTGTTTCCACTCTTGCTTCTTCCTCGATCCCTGATAATCCTCCTAGGCGTCTGAAAAGGAGATGGCCTCGTGATCTTCTTACTTAAAATTATGTAGAGATTGCTACCACTGGGTAGTATCTCTTCAAGCCTGTATATGGCATTATTTATAATTTGCGCATATTTACTAGTTGTATTTGTATACAGTTGTAAATTTCATTAAATAAACAAAAAAAAAAAAAAGTTTATCACAAATATTTTATGTTCAAATTTGAACGAACGTAACTAAAAATGGCAACAGTTGAACAAAATATCTTTTTAAAAAGAAGTTTATGTTAGCAATATACATTCTTGTGATGAAATAAGATAATTTCTTAGAATTTCCTATTCAATGTTCAACACCTAATTCTTCCTGAGTATTGTTTTCCTAAATAAATAATGAATTTCACATAAAGCTTCAGTAACAATAATTATAAAAGAACAATACAAAAAAAAATGACAAATGGTAAAGTAGAGAAAACCACAGGAGGAAAACTGTTCCCATGGTTTGTTTTACCACAATTGCACTAACGCATTTTCTTACCGTTATTCGCGGAGTGTGTCATTATGGTTAGCGAAGTCTTGCATGATGTCAATAACCAACCTAGCCGAAGAGCTAAGGAAGGCTCTATCGAAACTTTATAGGAAAATTAATGTTGAATCATTGTGAATCTTAATACATGTTGTTACACTATTCGTCAAATGTTTTTACTTTCACTTACCTATGTATGTTATATATAGTAAGGGTAAGTAGTGAAAATTTTCGAATCTGAGTTTTCAACGGAAATATATGTTTTGAGGTACCCTCAGTCCAAACAACCAAGTCCCGCAAAATGGTCTGTGTGTGTATCTGTGTGTTTGTTTGTGAATATGTGTGAACAGCCCAGCTGAAAAACGAAAAGTCCAACGAAACTTATATGACGTATTTAAGATAGGTATATGAGTCAGATGTTACAGCAACTTTTTCCTTAAAATCGGCTGGAAGTGCTCAACATAACCAAAAAATAATTTCTATTCAAAGTAGAGAGGTAAGTGAAAGTTGTGTGTTGTGCGCACCAGAATTTTTAATGAAGAAATGACTCTTCTCATACTCATTTATGAAATCAAAGGCTTTTTTTTAAATAATAATAATTAAAAAAAAGTTAGAAAGATAAACAATGAATTTCTAGAAATGGTATGTCCTTGCTTAATATCAACTAAGCAGAAATATATTTAATTGGTCATACTAAAGCTTAAATTATGCGGCTGTAACTTTTAAAGGTACTTAAACCCTTAACGAGCAGGTTCGGCCTTTAAAGTTTTTTTTTTCATTAAAAATTAAAATTGTAGAGCCAGTCGTTAATTACATTCAATATCATCATTAATTCATGTAATTAAAGCAAGTATTTTAACAAGACGTGATATAAAGCGTGGAAATACCTCCTATTGCTGTAGTTGAAAGATGAATATGTCTGTCGAGAAGGTTGCTTCCTTATAAATAAGGAAAAATATATGCAAACAATAAATGTGTAAAATAAACAGTTATTAAAGATTAAAGTTTAAAACCTTATGTAATATAATAACCGCATAAATAATTACAGTATAAATATAATCTCCCTATCCATATGAAAATGAAAAGGTCGATCAAATTGCTCGAGATACCCCCAAAGCAATTAAAATTCACTTTAAAATCCCTGAAACAGACATTTTCCGTTTATTAAGCAAATAATTGTTAATATTTATATGACTGGAAGTCTCAAAGCAAAGCGAGAGGTTACTATTCAATCCATCCAAAAAAAAGTTTCAAAACCGTGATTTGCCTCTATCTGAATATGTTTGGAAATAAGCGAGTTTAGATATCTAATTCGGTTGGGAACTAATCTTGAGAAATCAACTAATTTTTAAATTTGATAAAAATATGGGTGACACAAAATTGTGAGCTATATATGAAGTCGAGGATCCATTACATTTATCGATATAATGTAAGCGGTTAAGCAACGAGAAGAGGAAATATATCGAGGGCTCAGCATTCAATATTACTAAAATAATAAAAGAGCAAAATCGAGAAGGACACTATCAATTAAAAAAATCATAATAAAAACTAAATCACGGCTTTAATAATTGAAAATGATGTGAATGTGTTCATATATCACTATAATTATTGTCCAAGTGACAGATTATTATATTTCTAAATAAATAAATAATAAAAAAAAATAATTGAAAGAAAGATAAATTACAGGCATAATAGGATTTTGCGTAAAATCTTAAGGCCAAATAAATAAAAAAGGTTTCATTAATTTTAATTATTGAATGAAATTGATACTAAACCATTCGTACACTATTCCCCTAGTTATCTCATCGGGAGATGTTTTTGCATTATAGCGTATCCAGAAAAGTACATTCCTAAGCGAAAACATTTTTTATAAGTAGTGGAATTTGGTGATTGAATAGGATTTGATAAAACTGATACCTATTCTATCATTTTTTCACCATTCCCTAACTTTAGAAGAAATCGAACTAGCCGTGTTTGAAATATAGGAGTGCTTAAGAAAATAAAATGCATGGAATTTGAGGAACTTGTTACAACACCATCTAGGTATCAAACCTACATAATGTCTGAAAATTTAATAAAAATTAGAATAATTTTTGCAGATGTGCCCGCCACGTATATCACTACACGAAATCAGATTGTTCCTTGGTCTCGAAAATCTAAAGTACGAATGGGTAATTTCGATCATGAGCATAAAACTTTGTTTAACTTCCAGAACGAATAATAAATAAAAGATAAGTAGATAGGTAAATTTGCACTCACGTGGACTCTGAGTTTGAGCCGTCGCTTCCGGTTCGTTTTTTCGCCAAAGTTCGATTCGGGGTCTGCCCGCCCAGCCATTGATCCACTCGCTCTGCAAAAAGAATAATTTTGATTAACTGATATACGTGTATACAGAAATAAAACAAATAGATAAATATTTTTTATTTCATTGGTTATATTTAATATGTAAATTATAAAATGGTTACTAGTTTTTCACTATGTTTTTTAAAACTTTATGCACACCCATCAATATTAATATAAACGACCAATGAATTAGATGATATGATAAAACAGAGTAGTTCGCGATACAGACCTCTTTTTATCAAATTTTATTTATTATCTATTAGAGTGCTAACAATGGTTAGTTTCTTAACATGTGTTTCATGATATTATCTCCATGTAAAAATTTACTAGATGTATTGTCTTTTATATAGTTGCGAATATCATATAAATAATAATTAAAAAAAAAAGTATCTATTATTACTATTTATTATTTATTAATATATAATAATATTTATTATTAGTATTTATTGTTATTATTTATTATTATATACTAATATTATTTTCTATCTAAAGTTTCGTGAATGGTTAGTCTGGAGATCGGTAACTTTGTCTATTTTATGAGATACAAAGATCACATATACACCCGTTTCCTTTCCACTTGAATCATAAGATAAGTAGTTCACAAAATCGAGTAAAAAGGTACCCTACAAAAATATTATGTCGTTTACTGAACTCTACTCCCATCATATCAAAATAACTATTTTGATATAGGCCAAACGCCCCAATAGACAACATTTTTTTTCAATTTTATCATCAAATTATTTTAGGATTTAAGTGCGAAAAAACAGATATTATGAGTTTGTAATACCTCCTTAAATTAATTAATTTAATAAGGAAACGCCCCATTTCTGAGAATCTCTATAGATGAAAAAGTTGTCGTATAATCAAATGAATCCATGCATGAAGTTTTTAGACGGATATTATTAATCGGATAAACGAATAAAACAGTGGGCTAACGGCATGAGAGACATGAAGCAGCAATACCTGGTGACATTATCAATTGTTAGACGAGGAGATCCCTCATCCAGTTCCTCTTCAGCCTTCTAAGGACGTTAACTGGAAAGCATCAAGCGTCATGGAATAGATTGTAACTGATACTTATACATTCGTTACCAGTCGGCAATGTGTTCAATGTGTAAAGTTATGTTGCTAACGTACCAAGGTACTGTAATTGTCCTGAATATTTGAAGTTTGTTAATATAAATCTTTTTAGCTGTTTCAAAAATCCATGAAATATAGGCTCTAATAGGTTTCTTTAAGCGTATGTGTCTTTTTTCTTACATAGACGCCGACTTATGAAAATTATTAGAGGACCAAATTATTTGAAATATGGCCTGAGAGGCTGTGAATATTGTTTGGAATGTATCGTATATGTAATATATAATGAAGAGAAGAATAGTTGCGGTGGTCAGTCAAAAAGGAAGGCAAAAATAAATGATAATATTTATTTTTACTGACCACCATTGGAAAATAAAACTGGAGGGCACGTTTCATGTCGAATACACCGTAAAGATACCCAGTGGCGTATTATCTAACACTAGAGGGAAAAGCTGGTAGTTGAGGGATGGTACTAACTACATTTATCTCCTGACACAGGCGGATCTACGGAGAGGGGTGGGGCTTTCGCGCTGATAAAAATTAAAAAAAAAATTAAATCCTGGATCCGCTAGTTTCTTTTAATATAACCTTCGGTCATGAAATAGTTAGATACATTAATTGAACGAATAGCTATTTGAAAAAAAATACGAGAAGAATAAACAGAAAATGTATGTATAATATATTCTCATAAGTAAAGCGAACGGTTATAGTGAAAATTAAGCATTTCATGAATTTCAAAAAGTAGTGACAAAAATATAATGCGTGGTACAGACACATTTTTATCGAATTATTAACATCCGCCTGAAACTTCGTAAACAGCTTCATATCAAAGTAACCTAAAACTATTTTATTTACGAAAATTCTTTGAATTGGGACGGTTTCAATATGGAGGAGGGTAAACTTTGTCTATTTAATTAGGTACTAACTAAAGTGCTCTCGACCAATCTCCGATGGCTTTAGTAAAAGTCATGCGGTTGAGAGAGTAGCGCAGGGTTCTCCTGGAGTCCAGCTTTTCCCTCCATAGTTAAAGGGACAAGCCCGCCTCGGAGTTCCCTCGTCTGATTGTTAATAGTGTATATATGTATACATGTATTTTACTGTGCTTTAATTTTATTATTTTTAAGTTATTTAGTTTTAATTCTTGTGTATACTTTTTGATTATTATTTCTTGATAGTTTGCTTCTTTTTATTATATATTTTTCTGTTCATACAATGTGAATGACATTCTACTTCAATATAACTAATCTCCAAGTGACAGATTGTTGTAATACTCAATAAAAAAAATATGTACTAAAAACCCGTAAGTACCTATTTGTTTGCCACTTGGATAGTAAGATAGTTCGAAAAATAAAATTGACCTACAAAAATATTGGACCGTTTGTAATCTCCTTATTTTGAGAATTTGAGGGAGTAGGTCACGCCAAACGGCTGAATATTTTTGAAGTCCATCTTTTTTCTCGATTTGGTGCTCAAATTATCTTACGATTCAGGTGGAAAGCAAATGGGTATTTACGAGTTTTTAATACCTAATTAAATAGACAGATTTTGCCTCTCTCCATATTGAAAACGAACAAATTCCGAGAATTTTCGTAAATAAAATATTTGTAGGTCACTATGAGATGAAGCTATTTATGAAGTTTCAGGCAAATGTTAATAATTAGATAAAAAGGGTGAAGATATTTTGATCATGAATTTTATCTTTGGCAACAAACATTATGTACTACTTGCTTTACTGCGTATAACACGCACGTGTCCTACTTTCATCTATGCATTAGTAATTAATTACACTTATTTTTCAAACAGATTACTCCTCTAACATCGAAATACACTTATTAACTACCCATCAAATGAAACTAGCTCTACCTTACGTGAAAGATAAGGAAGTAATTAAATGTTTAGAAATGAATCCATCTCTTGACTCGTATTGGCCTAAATCGTTCATTACTGATGTAATTGGTAAGATGAACAATTAGAACCAAACATACTACATAAATTACTTTCTAAAGGGATGATTTTGTAATTATAACATAACAGAAAATTGCCTAGTGTATTCAGAAACGTAAATAAGAAAAAAACAAACATTATAATTACAAAATTATATAAAACCACCACGATTTGACGATGTAATTTTGAATTCAAAAAGCATGAATAGCATTTGCACTAATCATGAATGATACACAAAAAAAATGTTTAATAAAAACCATTTATTGAATTTTTTAAATTAAAAATTACATAAAGGATAATTAAAGTTGATGAAGTTGAATGAACGAAATTAATCAAAACAATGTTAGGTGAAAAGATGATTTTATAGTTATAATCTTAATGAAACGTTTACCATACAGTAATCATTTAGTTACAGTAATTTTATCCATTTCCTTTTCCCGTATTATACTTCGATAAACCGAACTCTTCTTTCCTTGCTTATCTATTAAAATAAATAGCTTATTTCAGTTATTTAACAAAAAAATTAAATTCGTTTTTAAATATTTTTTGTTAAAATTATTTTATAGTTCGTTAGCATAATAACAGAATGCCATAGAAAACAATTGTATTTATTCAGAGAAAAAGACATATTTATAACAACAATATATTAGCATATAATAATTGTGTGGGTGTGTAGTTGACAGATATAAGATAATAGGGGGTAGCATAAAACCTATGATTGTCATATGAGACTAGATTGCTTATGTTTTAATAAACCCACTAAGATAGTTTTTTTTATAATTGAGTTTGCAATAATTAGCATGGAAGATGTGTTGAAGTTAAGAAGAATAATAAAATCTATTTAGAAATGTATACTGCCAATCTGACAAGGATGTAAACAGTATGTCATAATTATATATCCTAAATGTATTTTTTGTTAGTAAGCCATAACTTCATTAATTAATCACCAAATCCAAAGTTGAGTATTCAATCAGAAGATTATCGTCTTCAGACGGGAAAACATTGACACATTCCCACAGAATTTCAGGACAAATGTTATAAAGAAAACTTTACACCTACATGACTCAAAAAAATAATCATTCTGGTGGGATTTTTAACTCTGGCATTAATCTCCCGCCCTCAATCCCTGGTCCGGGAAAAGCCCATATAGGCTAAAAGGCAAGGAAGGGAAGAATCAAAAAAAAAAATGTATATCGACAATTATAAAGCTTTCAAATTCTTTGCACCCAATTTTCCCCCACTCCAGCATCTCAAGATCAACATATTTTGGACAAGTATTTTAAAATGAAATTAATTCATCCTCCCTCTTGTAATACATTTGCACTTTGGAATTCCATTTTATCGCTAATACCATAATATTATACTAATACTATTTTAATACTTACTAACGTCCTAATTTTCTATTGAGGTATAAAACAACAATTAAAAAAAAAATATGCACAAAACTAATTTTGATGTTAAAACAGTGATTTAAACTATTTATCGGTAAATAAGAAAGGAAAGAAAAGTTCGGTGTATCAAAGGATAATTCGAGAATAGGAACTGGAAGGAACGCAAAACCGAGTAATTACAGAAAAGAAAATTACAAGAAACCGACCACATGAACTCCTTGGGCGGTAACCAAAATTGTAGCCATATTGACATTAATCGAAATCAGCGGTTATTGCCGAGTGTTGGAAAGTAACAGTCCAAGTCAAGGAACAGTCTCATTACTCATTTCGAATTTGTAATATATGTGAAAGTATGCGATATGAAAAATATCACTAAATGCTATATACTGAAGAGGAGTTATCATTATAAAAACACATAATATTAAGGAAAAAAAGTCTGGTAAATTAGGTCTTCGGAGAGAGAAGAAAGACAGGTCTATTAACATGTCATCTGTGAAAAATCCGGAAACCGATAAATTCCTGGCAAAGTGCGATCCGACCTAAATTACTGAATGGTTTTCGAATAGGACCACCCATTCAGAATTTCCTTTTCACAGTAAAATACCGAGAACCTTCTTAGCTCATTAGGAGCTGGTGCGGTGGGTCAAACGATAATAAAACGAGAATTCTTACTTTCAATCAAGGTCCCTCCTATTTAAAAGATAAAAAAAGTCCATTTGCATCTAAATAACGTTCATTCATTTACAGTATTTTCATATATATTCGTTTTATATAATCACTACTTTTTTTTCGGTCTTCCAAAGAAAAATTCAATTAATTAACTAGAAGAATGTTCGTTGATTCAAATCCTCAAGAAACTAATCAATAGGATTGAATATGAGAATTATTTTTTATAAGAGAAAAAATCAGATCATGACTAGGATTTGTTAAAATTTAAGAATAATATCTTTGATTAAAAACAATTTCATAGTAGTTACTGTTGAGTGCTAAAATTTAAAAAAACAATATAAGTAGTGGCTGTAAGTTTCCCAATCGATTATCCTACCTGTAAATATTGTTTTTTTTTAATGCAGTACAAGGCTCATTGCATAGTACCAAACTGAGAAGAGAATGATTAGAACAAAGATCAGCGCTCGCAAGATAATCCAGATGCTGTCGATGCTCTGACCGCGAATTGCGCAGACGATACAACAATCTTGACAAGACATCAAAATTCAACATACGCCTCACAGACTCTACAATATCACCTAAACAAATTCTACGACTGGTGCAAACTCTGAAATATTCGACTCAACCAAGACAAATCACTTTTACCCTTCGACGTGAAACTTGCCCTGCTATTTACCTTGACAATATCGGACTTCCTCAGACAGACAAACTTCAATATCTTGGACTGACTTTTGACAGAAGATTGACATGGGGTCTAGATATCAAAAACAAAACAAAAAATGTAAACCTAAGACTACGACTACTGTACTCACTGCTTGCAAGATATTCGAAACTAAAACTTAGACAGAAATTGAATGCGTATACTTAAATACTTAAGCCCATTTGGACCTACGCTACACAGATATACGGGACAGCCAAGAAGACTCACATACGTAAACTACAGACTTTTCAATCTAAAACTTTCAGAACTATCACCAAGGCACCGTGGTACGTCAGTAACATTACTTAACACGAAGACTTACAGATGCCAACAGTTAATGAACACATACCAACACACTCCAAGATATTTCATAATAACTTACACGGACATAATAACTCATTGATTCGAGGCATGGCCACAAATAACATGCCCGATAGCACCCAAAGGAGGCTTAAGAGAAGCTGGATGAGGGATCTCCTCCACTAACTATAAATATTATACTCAAGACAGGAAGGACACCGTTGGGTACTCCTCTTCCTCACACCTATTCCAAGACCAATCTTCTACATCTGGAAATCACACTCGCTGATTGTCGGAACTTCTGACAGGTGTGAGTTAAAAAACTAAGTTAATAAAAAAAAATTTAGTAATGCAAAGATCATGTTAAATATCACTTCATAAATCAAAAACAATAATTAAGGTGGCTTAATCCGATTCGGCCCTGAAATTTTATAAAATATGTTTTAAAAACAACCATCTGTTAGACAATAACATAAATAAATATTTTGAATCTGCACACCTCTTATATCCTGTAATTATTTTTATATAATTTTTCAATAAATATTAAAAACATATAAGGTTGAGAAGTTAGTCGCGGTCTCAGTCACATTGAGAAAATTTCCCCAAAAAATAACATAAATAATCATAAATAATAATAACATAAAATAACTTGGACTGCAATTCCCAAATAAATTCTCAGTCATATTATCTTAGCCAACAATTACTGAACCATTAAAAATATATTTAATCATTTGGATTAAAGTAAAAATGACACATTTAACACGAACTAATTTTTGAATAATATCAAAAATTTAGTAACAAGCGAAATTTTCACGTGATTAACTACTACAGCCAACAATAATTCCTTCAATAACTTACCCGACACAGCCTGAGTGACTGCTAGGCGTTGCGGGCTGCATTCCTTGGCCCCTGATGCGACGGGTCCTCTCTAACCTAAAAAAAAAGTTCATAATTATTATTCATGATTATTATTTTGCTTATGTTTGTTTTATATACTCTGTATATGTATTCTAATCTTGAATGTATTCTAAACTTACTATAATTATTGTCCATGTGACAGAATAGTATATTACTAAATTATTAAATTTATGATAATAATTAAATAATTTATGATAATGATAGTGTATGTAGTTGAAAAAATATATAAAACCGTAACAAAATCATATTCATCATTATGATTATAATTCAATAATATGAATTACAATACATTTAAAATACACATTCTCTATTCATTGAATTCTTTGATAACTTGTCAATCCTATTTATTCATTTTTAAAAGTTTAGTCTGAATACTTTATGTAATACCTGATGCTCTCCATACAGAAAATAATTACCGATTAATCTTCAGTGTATTAAAGTATAAATACATAACAATAGTAAGTAATATAAGTATTTACTAATTTAAAAATCTAAGATGTTTTTTAAAACATATATATATATATATATATATATGTATGTATAGTACATATTTTTAGTGAATAAACAGTGTATTTTTATAATTAATTTACTAAAATATACGTCAGATCAAAAGAATAAGAAGGAATTAAAACTTGATAATAATTTTTCGGTTATTATTTTAGCTAAAAATACTGGTACTCTGTTGTTAGAATATCAAATTTCATAATTTTTCACACATAGAAGTTGTCTGTTGGAGTTTTAAGATGTAAAACATCGAGGTCATCAACGCCTGTGATTAATTTTGTTCATCGCTGAACTAGATTTAAATTTCGAATTTTTTTTTTATATAAAAATGTATTTACGCCGGTCAATTTATTGTTGACAGTCAGAAATATACTGGCGGTACGGGAAATAATGGCATGACAACTTTTAAATTTTGATTAGAAAAGTGTTTAATTTTAAGAAATGTAATACTAACTTTACTGACGTTTGGTCATTTTTTAGGATGTTTGATATTGATGGTGTAAATCCTGAACTAGTTAACTCTGTTACACAAAAAGAAATTTCTTGAAAAATGTAACTGACTTGTGTGAAATTGCAGTGTTGGCATTTCGGTGGTGGTTTCTTGCTAATGAGATGTGAATATGTTAGATTGCCTATTTTCATTCTATTCAATACAAGCTTTCTTCTGCGGATAGGACGGTTTGATGTTGAATACGGCTTTATTTTTTTTTTAATATTTTTTAATTTTTTGAAGGATTCTAACTCCACATAGATTGCAACATATTGAGGTGAATCTCAACTCTATTCTTGAACAAACCTCAAAAAAATCTATGTGCAATTACAGCTTATCTGATATGGAAGTTTTTATAAATGTGGGATATCTGTAATATAGCTGTAGGATGATAAAAAACCATAATCCATAATTTAATGAAAAACATGACTTAGCATAATTTGGCCGCTTAAATGTCCCCTTTACAAAGAACTAGTTTACTATGAAGCAGTTTTTAATTACCTAAATTAAATATTTTTTGTTTTATCGCTTACCATAAAAGAGAAAACGTGACCATCATAATAAAAGACAAAATTTTATCTAACTCGTTTTCTTTTCGAAATCGGCCAGCAAATCAAATGAAATTTTTTGTTTCTAATTTTATCTAGAATCACTTTACAGACTTTGGCCATTAAGAACTGAGTTACGCTGTATATATAAAACACTATCAAAGTATATAGTATAGAAATTAAAGTAAACAAAAAAACAATGTAAAAAACAAAAAAAAATCATCAAATAAACTCAAAAAATGGAAACTCATCCAGTGAAATTATAAAAACTAAAAAAATGTAATTTTTTCATCAGTAAATTTGATAAACCCAATAATTTTGTATAATCATTGGTTATTATTAAAGTTGATAAGTATAATAAATGATCTAATATTCAGAAAAAAAAGGGCGAATTTATTTTATTCATTTCTTCATAGGATTTAAATAAAAAACTAAAGATTAATTGTAAAAGATAAATGGAAAAAATCTATTAAAAAAAAAGAAATAGTAAAAATAACAATAAACATTATGCATGGAGATTTAAGAACATCAATTTTTATGGAAACACTGACGTTTTTATAAATCTCTTAGTGGTAATGATATATTCCTTAAAATGTAAGTTAAATTTAAATACATCTACCTTAAATCAAATAAAATTTAATTCGAAATATCCTATTCATTTATACATTAATAAACAATTTCTTTCGAACAAAATGTATTTTTTTTTTAAAGACATAACAATCAGGAGTCTTCTGACATCTTGAATACATAGCTTGAAATCTTCAAAAGACTCAATATTCATAAATTTCAAGAGACAATTAACTCGAGTCATTTCAACTTAAAGCACAACAGATACTGTTAGAGCATTGTCATATATATATATATATATATATATATATATATTTTTTTTTTTTTTTTTTTTTTTTTATAACTTGTCCTTCATCGAGAAATTAAAAAGTTACCCAAAGCTGTTTTTAAGAAAAATATTCAAATAACATACACGGAATAAGTACAGACACTTTTAATTTAAACGTATACTTTATTAATTTTTATATTTTATTTCTTCACCCACACCTTTCATAAATAATGATAACCCGTGAATGTTGTCATGAAGAATAACAGTAGTAGGTTATAGGTAGGTGAAAGGAAGAGGAGTGCCCAGCGGCATCCCTTCCTATCTTAATATTATTATTCATATTTAGGCAAGAAAATCCCTAAAACAGCTTCTTTTGAGCCTCCTAAGATGGTTATGGGGAATGCTGTCTTCATATTTTGCATGAGTGTGTTATTCTTTCCGTTACCGTTATCGTAGTCTTCAATGTGATCGTTAACTGTTGACATGTGAAGTTTTTTGCGTATGTGAAATGTTTGAGATGTACCATGGATCTTTATTTATAGTTCTGAAAAATGTAGACTGAACAAACCTCGTTTATGTATATGGGTCGTGTTGCCCCGATTTTTGTTATTAACTTTAATTCACTTTAACTTTTTAATTCACACCTGTCAAAAAATAGTAGTGAAAATCAGTGAATTTGATGATAGGCAAAATGTCATGAGCAGAACCCAACGACACTTTCTCCTGGCGTGGTATCTACATTAGGCGGGGAGGTCCCTCATCCAGCTCCTCTTCAGTCTTCTACGGACGTTACCTAGCATGTGTTGAGGCCATGACATTTATAAGTATGTTAGAGTGTCTCTGTAAGTTGTCGTGGAATCGTTTGTAGTGAATTATGAAACTCAACCGTCGAAAAGTGAAAAAAAAACTTTATTGAGAAAACAAATCAAACAATGAACATTATGACATGCTAAGTACTACTGATACAGATATCTTGCTTACTGACTAGCCTAGGATTTTATGGGGGTATATATAGGTAGAGGAGAGGGAGGCTGCTCAGAATGTCAAGTCAGCATAGTTCGTTTCCATAACTATTCCCCCCTTAAAAAGTGAGGTCCTCCGAACTAGGATGCTTGTTTTTCGGTAAGGTAGGAATGCCACGCTCTAGACCTGGCGTCGCAAAAGGATGATAGCTCGATGGGATTGCTGATAGGTGGGTGATCAGGAGTTACAATGTTTGTTAGAGGTGTGGGGTTGTTAGTCTTATTTTTAAAAATGTTTTTAAATTTATAATAATAAAATAATATATGGTGAATAAACAGATATATACATATTATCAAAGTAAGATATAACATAATGTCAGAATGAGTAATTACAGAATAATCTTCTAAAGGTTCTATATTTAGAGTTCCTAAGTCTAATTTATTTACATCATCGTAGCTATAATTAGTAAAAATTACATTATCAATATTATGCATAGATATTATGGGTATATTTACATGTTCTTCGTATCGAATAACTATAGATTTATTTACAAATATTTCATTTCTGTCAAGGCTTATTAAACCAGTGATTGGTAAATGATATAACATGGTTTCCGTTATGTTAGTTTCAATAGTAGATAAATTAAAAGTGAGATATTGATTAAGGCTAGGTATAAGTTTAATAAATGGTTTTTGTGAAATTCCTATTATTTTACAATGTTCTAATTTTTGGTTGTTACTTAATTCTAATATACACTTATCTTCTACTAAACTAAGACTTTTGTAATTACAATAAAAGTTAGAATTATATTTTAAACATTTTCCCTTATAAAACTGGTTATTATTTCTTATAACTAAAGTATTTTCTACTGGAATAGTTACAATATTTTCCTTATAGACAATGGGATATGACAGTATGTAATATGCAGTCGAAGGGGCAACCCTTAGTGGTAATTTAATAAAGAAATAAATCATTCCCGAATCGGACATTGAACAAATTGCTTTACTTAATAACCAATTTAATTCTACGTCTCTTGTTAGTAAATTTTTATATGGAGTTTTGATATTTTTAATTTCGTCATACGATAAAATGCTGGGGTGTGTCATGCCTAGTTTACATTGTTCTAATGCGTCTTCTGTTTCTTGTAATTGTGCTTCTATGAGAGTTAAATATGCTAAAAGGTCATGATATGATAATTTGATGATTGTGGAATCTAATACTTTATTATTGGTTTCTATATTATTTTTGAAGTTATTTAAAATGATAATATCTTTATTTAATTCTTGTGTTAATTTCCGGTTGAGGCTAAGCCTAGCTTCCTCGTTATGTTCTATGTGATATAAATTACTTTCAACCTTTTGTAGGATGGTGTCATATTTTTCTTTGTCATCTGCATCCATAGTTCCCGTTAACCAACTGAGAGCAGATCCTAAACCATTAATTATACCACGTTTTTCTCTTTTTATAAATTTACGCTTAATAAGGTGGGTGATTTGGTTTGTTATTCTCTCATACCTCTTATCTAATATTTGATGCAGCATTTTAAATTCTTTTTCTGTCTTCAAACTATTAATATGTGTTTTTATTGTTGTGATTTCATCATTTAGTTGAGATAGATTCTTGTAATGTAGGAAAGTGTACCATTCCGTCATCACATACGACGAATTCATTTGAATGATCGAAGCCCCAGGGCCATTCGACAGCGTCTGGATTTTCAACGTTTCTACCTGGAGGGTCCGAGCCAGAAGAATTAAGATCAGAAGAAACTTGAAACAGTCCTTCATCTTCAAAATCTGCAACAGGAAGATTATTGGGATTAACCCTCAAATCCTGAATTCGTTTTTCGATTTCTTCATTTAATTTTTGTGCGTACACATTATCTGCTAGACACTCATTCTGATTTGTGCCTTGAATGGTAGTAGGTTTTCCTGAATCGTTTTTCTTTTTCCTGGGCCTTTTTATTTGGCTTGCATGTAATTTTTTCTTTTTACCCTTAGCGGTTTCAAATTTGCCATTAGATTGTTTACCTTTTTGATATTTTGGATCTTTTTTATTGGAACTGGGTTTTCTAATAAAAACTTCTTCTGGTAATTTAGGGATATCTTCTCTAGTTTCGTTTCTTTTGTTTATATATCTTTCTTTATTTTTTTCTATATTTGCTTTTATAGCTTCTCTGGTGTTTCTAAGTTTTTCATGATATTCTTGAACCAAGTATTCCTGAACTTCTGGATTTTCGTTGTAGTTGTCTCTACCGATTCCAAATGTTATTTCGTTCGGACTTAATTTTAAGTCTTGGTTCATTGAATTGTTATACGCGATTGTTGCTAGTTCTAATTTTTCTTCTTCAGGCGCGGTGGATTGAGTATTTATTATTTTGATTAAGTCTATAAACGTTGAGCTTGCTCTATTAAGTAATCCTAACGAATTTGGATGGTTAGGTGTTGTCTCATGTTTTTCAATTTTTAAATATTTTAAAAAGTCTCTAAATAAATTATTGTCGTATTCACGGCCATTATCTGTCGTGATTACTAATGGTTTTGGGAAATGGACCAAATATTTCCTCAGTGTTGCCATTGATTCAATAGCGTTTGCTGTCTCGCTATATCTTGTGAATATCTTTTTTGAGAAGGTGTCCGCTATTATATAAACGTAATAATTTCTCATATGGAGAGTGTCCATCATGATTGAATCGAAAGGTTTTTCAGGTGTTGGTGTAATCATAAATTTAGGTCTGATAGGTCGTCTGTCATATTTAATTGAATTACATGTATCACAAGCATTAATGATATCGGTGATATGGTCTTTCATATTTGGCCAATAATATTTTGTTTTCAATTTTAAATATGTTTCATTTATTCCTCTATGGCATGATTTTCCGATATGCTGATCTAAAATCAACTCTTTTTATTGGGTTTTGTCAGTTATGTCTGGTAATAATAAAGAGTATTTCTTTATTCTATTGGTCGGAAATTTTTCTCTGATAATGTCTGTGACTTTATTATACAATCCTTCGTACCAGTTGGTCTCACTCTCAATTCCTTGGATTTTGGGAAGACAATAAACGCCATAAGTTGTATTGGGTTTTAGTGTTTCCAATAACTTCTGTTCTAGTTGTTCTGCGTTTTGGTTATATGGATAAGTTAGTTCTAAAATAATTCTATTTTTATTAAATACTTTTTCTATCTTAGCCTCATTAAATCCCTTCATGATGACTAATTGATTTTTCTCTACGTTGACAGGTCTTTGACCATCGTCGACGATAAGGATCCTATTATCTGAAGACTCGGCAGAGTGTTGGGTATCTAGAGATGAGTCATCCTCTTCTGCGATATGATACATGTCGAACTCGGGTGTCTCTGAAACATGCTTGTCAACTGGATGTCGCGACAAGTGGTCAGCAACCTTGTTCGCTTTACCCTCGATGTGCTTGATATCATATTCGTAGTCTTCTAGAAGCAGTTTCCACCTGATAAGACGGGCGTTTTGTGTTTTGCAAGTCTTTAGATATTCGAGTGGCTTATGGTCAGTGTAAATAAAAAATTTTCTGCCGTATAGATAAGGCCTAAAATGGTTACATGCCCAAATTATTGCTAGGCACTCTTTTTCTGTTGTAGAATAATTTTGTTCGGCTTTATTTAGTGTTCTAGATGCAAAACAAATTGGTAATTCTTTACCATTTTTCTTTTGAGCAAGTACCGCTCCTATGGCGTAATTACTGGCGTCAGTTGTTAAGTAGAAATCTTCTTCAAAGTTGGGTACTTGAATTATGGGACTACTACATACTAAGGTTTTTAGTTGTTCAAATGCTTCACGGTAGGAATCAGGGTTTATTTCAGTTTCTTCCTTACGTAGGCATCTTGTCATAGGTGAAGCTATTTTTGCATAGTTAGGTATCATTTTCCTATAGAATCCTGTCAAGCCTAGAAAACTTTTTATTTCTTTTTCTGTTTTAGGTAATTTAAATTCCTTGACTGCTCTTATTTTATCTGGATTAGGTTCTATTCCTTTTTCACTTATTATATGGCCCAAAAACAATAGTTCTCTTTTACAAAATTCCGTTTTGTCAAGTTGGATTTTAAGATTATGTGCTTTCAATTTTTCTAAAACAGATTTTAGGTGTTTTAAGTGGTCGTTGAAGGTTTCAGAAAATATAATAATGTCATCCATGTATACCAATACATGTGGCATATCCGAAAATATAATATTCATCGCCCTTTGGAATGTTGCAGGGGCGTTACATAACCCAAATGGCATTCTTAAGAATTCGAAATGTCCTTGGTCAGTACTGAATGCAGTTTTATGAACTGAATCCTTATCAACCTTAATTTGATGAAAACCAGAGCAAAGATCCATTGCTGTAAAAATAGTGGCTTTACCTAATTTTCCGAGTAAGTCTTCAATATTCGGCAGGGGGTATCGGTCTGGGATCGTTTCACTGTTGAGTTTTCTGTAATCGATCACCATTCTTATTTTCTTCTGCCCTGATGCATCGGCTTTTTTAGGAACTACCCAAACGGGTGAATTATAGGGTGAGTTACTGGGAGTAATTATTTTGTTTTCTAGCATTTTATTTATTTCTTCTCTTATTTGTTCCCTGAATTGCTGCGGGTATCTATAATTTCTAGAATAAATTGGATCATCCGTTTTGGTTTTTATTTGGTGTTCCACTAGATCCGTCGCTGATAATGCATCTTTTTCTGTTTTAAATATGGCAGGATATTGTTCCAACAGTTTTAATAATTCAGACCTATGTTGCGGAGGAATATGTTCAACTCTAACCAGCTCGTTTATATTTTTGTCTTCCTTATCTATTGGTGGGTTCACTATTTCCACTTCTTGGAAATGCATTAGAGGCAATTTGACTGTTCCGCTTTTATCACTAATAATTTTTATTTTATCCCTATATATTCCTGGGGGTATTTCCAGTCCGTCCGTTTTATAATCTATATAAAAATTTTTTCCCTTAGGTATTTCTGCTATATTTTCTCCTTTCTTGAGTTCAATCGGGAGGGAGTCCCTATTCAATATGAAGTTAAATTCACTATAGTCTGATTTAATGTGTCTATTTTCAAAATCTATTTTAAAGTTAAGGTCATCCATGAGTTCGGAACCAATCAGAACGTCATGGTTTGGACTAAAATTTAGTAAATAAAATTTAACTTTAGTGGGACATTTTAAAAACGTGTTTTTGATTTCGGTGGTGATAGTTTCTGTTCCCTTTTCTTCTCCTGCGGCAGTTAACACGATGAAATTTTCATTTTCTCTTTTGACTCCTGCAGGTACTATTTTTGGATTTATATAGTTTTTTTGTGCTCCTGTGTCGAGTAGCCATTTACGGTCCTTTTTGTCAATTACATAAGGCAGTTTATGGAAATTATTTGTCTGGAGTTCCTGAATTTCTATGTTTTGAAATTCCGATCTAGGTCGTCCTCTAAAAAATGATCTTCTGTTGTATTTGCGGTGAGCCTCTCTAATCGTTCACGAAGTTCTCTTATTTCTTTATCTCTCGGGTCTTCTTCTTCCACTTTATATACTGCGTGTCTTGGGTTATTTTTCTGAAAACCGCTCACGGTACGCATTGAGACTGTGTTTGATGGTTCACCTTTCTCTGCGGGCTTATTATTTTTAGATTGTCCAGAGCCTCGAAAATACCTTCTTTGGTCTTCGGGCTTCCACTGCTCTTTGTGAGGTTGGTAGTCTCTCCTTTCATGATGATTATTTTGATTACTGTTATGGTAATCTTGGTGGTAATCTCTCCTTTCATGGTGGTTATTTTGATTACTGTTATGGTAATCTTGGTGATAATCTCTCCTAGGGGAGTGTCGACGTTCATCATTTCTTGATCCGTAGAAATTTGGTTGGTGATAGTTTTTATTATGATGTCTTTTATCATGTCTCTTATCATAACCTCTTCTGTTTTCTTCCTGAGCTTCCCCGGGCTTCCTCATATTCCCAGAATTGATCAAATCTTCAAATAGAAGGTGATTTTCATTTTGTATAAGATTCCGTAGGTCATCAAGAGTTTTTAGACCGGCTTTAGTCATCAAATATGTCCTAATATGTAGAGGCATATTTGTGAAAAAGTGGTATAATATATTTTTCTCTAAAGCGGATACTATAGTTGCTCGTTCCGGAGTGTTCTGAATTCGGTATTTGGAAATGATTAGTGTTCGACTTCTGTCTAATCGTTGAAGGAAATCTAGAGGGTGTTCTTTATGACGAATTCTTAAATTGAAGAGTTCAAATGTTAGTTGTTCAATAGAACGAGAATCCCTAAAAGTATTTTCTAAATATTGTAAAAGTTCAGTGACCCCAGTGAATTCACACGTCGTATTAATGTAGTCAGCGTCTCCTGTAAGTCTAGCTAGGATTTTACTGAGTAAGCGTTGGTCATTCAGTTCGCGGAGGTTGTTATCGGGTTTGCAGACTATATTGTAAACCTGTCGGCAAACGGTTACAAATTTAAGCAAATTATGTGGATCCCCATTGAATGCTGGAATATGGTCATAATCAGCGGATTTAATTGCAAAAGTGGTTGCCATTTCGTCTAAATTATTACAGTCGTTAATGCGAATAGATCTAATTTGTTCCAACCTTTCAGCTAATTTACTCATAAAATTGTTAGTACATATATGTTTATAACAATATAATAATATAAATGTTAATTTATATATATAATAAAAAAAAATTTATATAATTTAAATATTAATAAACCAGAAAATAATAAAAATTAAAAAATTTAATGAGTTTTGATGATTTCAAATAAAGTTGACTCACAATTTTCTTCCAAGAGTTTCGATGTCTGTCGGGGTGATCAGACGATTTCAGTTCAGCAGCAGGTCCTTCTTCAAGATCTAAGAGTCAGAGCGGGGTGCCAGCCTCTTACAGGTGTGATATCCTCGAAAGGTAGATCAAATCTTGATTTCTGGTACTGCAGAGTTCGAGTCTAGAACCGCGATGAAATATGCATGCGGTCCCTGTTCGGGCGCCAATTATGAAACTCAACCGTCGAAAAGTGAAAAAAAAACTTTATTGAGAAAACAAATCAAACAATGAACATTATGACATGCTAAGTACTACTGATACAGATATCTTGCTTACTGACTAGCCTAGGATTTTATGGGGGTATATATAGGTAGAGGAGAGGGAGGCTGCTCAGAATGTCAAGTCAGCATAGTTCGTTTCCATAACTGTGGGTTCGTAAGTGTTCGTCAACAGTCGACATATGAAGGTCAGTATGTCTCTAACGTACTATGGTGCTTTTTCTATTGTCTTGAAGCTGTTACAAATACCTTTATCAATATATAATTCTTACTACGTCGCTAGAAACGTGAATTTTTGTAATTCAAGGGAAATAAAGGAAAAACTGAAACGGAAAGTTGTCAGGAATGACCTATTTCCACAAATTAACTGTCACTCAACCGATGTTACCATGCTAACCGACAGTAAATAAACTGCATAAACACAATGCGCTTTCACGCATAGAAGGGAGAAAAGCGGATGGAGACTATTTGCTGCAACAATCAGGAGGAAGTGCCGCGTTATACTAGAGGCAGTGGAGCTAAATAGCTCATGTAGATTCGACATATTGATGTTTGTCAATTGCCGGGTCAATGATCTTCGATACCAGGTGTTAACAATGGATGATCATAATATAATAATAACATATACTAATAGTGAATAAAATATGGATAGAAAAAAGTCAGACCCAATTGTAGCTACCGTGTATTACACAGAACACCCCACAATTTTCATCCATGTATTAACCTATTCATTAACTATATTTTCAGAATTAATTTCTTCACCCAAACCTATCAAAAATATTAATAATCAGCTTTCTGGAAGAATATTACTAGAAGCATACATCAGCGTGAGGGAAAAGAGTGCCCAATGGCTCCCTTCCTATCTTGATTTTATCAAACTTTTTAAACGAGGCGATCTCTCATCCAGCTTCTTTCGAGCCTCCTAAACGTGGTTTCTGGCATGCTAATTGTAGTCATACCTTGCATAAGTGTGTTAGTATGTCTATGTAAGTTATCGTGAAATATTTTGTAGTGTGTCCGTATGTGGTCATTAACTGTTGGCATGTGAAGTTTTTTATGTAAGGTAATGTTTTGAACGTACCATGGAGCTTTAGAATCCTGCCTTCCCTTCCACGAGTGGGGAGAAATGCTTGGCTCGGAGGTCTTCTGAGAGAATGGATTCTGTAAATATTGTATAGTATGCATGTGTTTTAGTTGTTATTTTGATTAGGTTATTTCTTTTGTTTGTATACATTTATTTTTATTATTATTAGTTTCTGTATTATTTATTTGTATGTATTGTAAATAGAGTGTGAGTGTGCTCTCTGAACACTTTTATAAATGTCCTTGATTGTGACAGAATGTAATATTTCTAAATAAACAAATAAAAAAAATGAAAAAAAAAATGGAGCTTTGTTAATAGTCTTGAAAGTTTTTAACTGAAAACTTTGTAGTTTTCGTACTTGAGTTGTTTTGGCTTTAATAGCAGACAAAGCAGGGATGATAATACTTGATGATAATATGATAGACAAACATACTTTTTAATAATAATTTCATCGATAGCTTTAGCTGACATGCCCATTAATATGAGGAGGAGATTAAAAAGGCGCTTGATCAGAGACCATCCTTAACAAACGATGGTAATTGAATCAAGCCAAGGAAGAGGTAGTGCAGGGTGCTATCCTTCCCCATGCCTGTCACACACATGTCAGTTTCATTACTTATCAGACCTTCTGCTGATTGTTAACAGCTTTTGGCAGGTGCAGATTAATATTGAAAAATTAAAAAAGTAAAAAATGAAGTCAGGATAGTGAAAAAGAAGACAATTGCTTGACATCAAATACCTTATACTTCATCTAGCTCATGTACAGCTTACATCAAGATTTGCTAATACCGTCACTTTTAACAGCTAATTACAGACATACACGTCGCAATCTGTTAAACATTCATTGAGTGTAGACCTACGTTTATCATATGTTATGATCGATTTTCATCAACCATCAAAATATGATTTATGCTCTTTCTCTCTATGACCATGTCTCTGTCAGTCGCTATTAGGTATGACAGCTGGTGACTTGAGCAATGCCTTGCTCTAAGGCAAGCATAGATCAAAGGTCACTGGATAGGTCACTGGGCATCTACAGATTGCAATATTTGTCTAGACAAGAAAATATCATTAACACAACTCATTTATTCCCCTCGTATATTAAAATTACATTATGAAATTAAATGTAATATAAAAATAGCACTTTAAGAAGAAAATGGTTCGAATTATTTATTTTATAATTCCACTTTTTATATCAATCGAGATTTAAAGCATAACAATAAGAGCGCACGATTATGTTCCAGAAAATGAGCTTGCTAGGAAATGTCCGATTCAATCGGCTGATTGTCATTATTCTTTTGTCAAAATTGTGAATTGAGATTTAAACAAAAAAATGTCACAAACAAAAAATGATAATAAAAATACCACGTAAGTTCTCTTTTTTTGAGTACCCAACCTTTTTCTACTCGAGAGCACATATATGGGTTATTAAAGTGGAGAGCACCAATTTGTTTAGGTTTTTCTTCGATTTTTCATTGTTGAAATGAAATGATTTTTTACTATCCTGGGACTGTTGTCCCTTTAGGACAAATTATAGATACAGAAAGAATACATTAAATTAAATATTTACAATTCTCATTAAGATTAAAATATTGGAAAAAGAATAAAACAATAACATCAAAAACATACAAATATGTATAATACAAATATGGGAAAATAAAATTATATAAGTAAACAAAATCATTTCTGGAGGATTTTAAAATTCTCTTATCTACATGATCGATCGGGTTGGGAAAGGAGTAGGTGCTTAAAAAGGAGAGATTTAAATAAGAAAACTGATTGTACATGTCGGATATTGGGAGGAATGGTATTCCAGAAGGAGAGGGCTTGAATTATTAAGGATTTGTCAAACGCGGCAGTTCGGTGAGGAGGTGGATAGAGGTCGGAAATACGAGATCTACTGGGACAGGATTGAATGGAATATTTAAATTGTAGGCTGTGAAAAATATAGGAAGGTCGCTGAGTTTTGATTGCTTGGTATAGAAAGGTAGCAAGGAAGTACAAACGGCGGTTGAATGGATAGAGCCACTTCAACTTGGTGTCATACTGGGTTATATGCGTATCTCTTGAGATCCCGAAAACAAAACGCATTGCGCAGTTCATTAGGCATTTAAGTTTGGCCTCGAATTTTCCCGAGAGTCCGCCGTACACCAGACAGCCATAGTCGAAGTGTTGGAACACTGTCGAACATTTTATATAATAATTTAAAAATTATTCTTTTTTATGATTATTAATAGTAAATTAACGTACAAAAAAGTATGCATAAAATAAATAATTATTTAATATCACATAGCGTGTGTGTATTTAAGTAGTTATTTTGATTAGTTTAGTTTCTTTTAGTTTATATACATTTACTTTTAATATTATTATTTTGCGAAAGAGCTACAATACTACTACATAATATTACTATTAGTATTGTTCTTAGATGAACCAGATCGTAATATATTCCAAAAAATAACAAAATAACATTAAAAATTTATACAAATTATAAAATGTCTTTATAAGAAAAATAAATGATAAAAATAATATCACTACATTTAATTTTTTTCCAAGGAAAATTGAATAACAGATCGTCGAAAGAGAGCCTTTTATTTTTACTTAGAATGAGGAATCAATTTCTACAAAAAGCTTTAGCCAAAAAAGATATAAGAATATGAAAAAGTTAGAATTTCTTTTAATCCATATTTTTTTTTTTAAAGGATGCCTGATTATATATTGATGTTTTTGTCTGCAATTTGGCACTTTAACAATTTTTTTTTAATAAATAAAATACTAATGGTTAAAAGTATAACCCCCTTGCTTGTATTCTATCGGGGATTACATAAAAATGTTATACATTGCTTTTTATACTAAATAAATTAAATTATGAATCGAAATTCAAATACTTATAATTTTTGTTTTATCTCTTAAGTTATGAAGATAAAATATTGAATAAGAGGTATGGAAATAAAAAAAAAAAGGCAATAATATACCTTTCATAATAATTTAAAAAATAAAAATTATATAGATAATCATAATTGTTATCACAAGAGCTAGATAATTATTATTATGAATTATATTAATTATGTCTGAATCTTATTTTTACATTATTTTTTTTTCAATTTACTTTTTCACCAAAAAAATAAAACATTAAGTTCACGCATAGACCTTATTAAATCTAAATATATTGCAGTATTTAATTTTGTTCGTTGGATTAAAATTTAGTTTTTGATTCATTGATTCCAATTTTTTGTATCTACTGACTATTTAACATTATATTAAAATTAGTTTAGTGATTATATAATCGAGTGCCATTTATACGAAACCCATATTCATCATCAATATATAATTAATAAATTTTACTTAATAAATCCATATTTCATCAGGTTAAGCTTGCTAGTAAACTCGATACTCTTAAGCATTCGGTGTGTTTGTATATTTAGAGGCAAATACATAAATACCATGCTGAAACTGTACTATAAATTCCAGATTGCAGAACAGTTGCGTATTGGGACTATTTTTGGAATCCGGATCAGATAAAGCATTATTATTTAATTTTAGAAATCAAAAAGAATCTAATTTTAGTCAGATGAAAATGTTCTTAGATAATCTTTTATCTCCACCACAGGTCTGATAATGAATGAGTCAGGAGCTATATTAGTGTGAAAGAGCGGGATTGTTACTTCGGTGTGATAACTTATGCCAAAAAAAAAAGTGAGAGATAAAATATAAATTTTATATATCTACTAAGAAAAAGTAAATACCAAAAATTAGAAATAATAAATAATGGAACGCTTATTTTTGGAGATATATTATTTCAATCAATAACAAGAGCGCTAAAAAGGAACACAAAAAAACAAATTTTAAACATTTATACCCATGAGTTGATTCTAATATTTTATAATTACCTTTCGAGCATTAGTAAAACAATTTTCATAAATAAAAGTATACAACAGGAAAAAGAGATTTTCCATAAAGTAGTGTATAATCAAGAGTTAAATCTTTCTAATGACAAAACGTCAACAATCTTAGAATATCTAAGTTAGTGAGTTATCAAATATATTTCGCCACATCTTTCGTTAAAAATTCAGAACAAATTAAGAAACAAACGAAAAAATAATACTTTTAAAACTGTTGACTGAGGTCACATTCGAGCGTCACGAACAAAATTGCAGTAAATAGTGAAACCCACGCGGGCTGTGGAGGTCGTCGCTTGCCCAACCGTCAAAGGCATCTACTGCGCGTCTATTTTTATTATAGCCAAACTACTGAAACTATGTGAGAAGTTCCGAAACCAACCAATTCCAATTTCCAACATGATACAGGATTGTTTGGAAAATAAAAGAATTTTGTCTTTTGAAATTATAGACAGTCCCATGGAATATGGACTGTTTGAGAGTTGATAAATTAATATATATATATATATATATATATATATATATATATATATATATATATATATATATATATATATATATATATATATATATATATATATAGTATATAAAACTATACAACATGACATGAATAAAAATTGAATATTTAATTAAGAAAAAAGTACTAAATACTTTGTATTTAATATATATATATAAATTACATTAACAATGATATTCTCGAAACATTAAATGCATTTCTTTTTAAATTTGAGCATGAATACAATTTATTCAATTCTTATTTAATAATAATATTAATTTAAATTGAATTAAAATACAATACACAATGTTGCAAATTATGGTTTATTTATATTTATAGTAATTTTGATTCATTCCTAATTATTAAAATTTAAAAAAGTAATAATAACAACAATAAATGCAACTTGGTGACATCGCTTTCACCACAATGACAGTCAAAATTGCAGAAAATTTTCGTAACAGTGGTTTGCGGTTATCGTAACTCACGTTCCTATAACTAGCCCAATAATTGTCCTGTTGTAACATTTTATAAAGGGAACCATAAGCCACCAACTACAACCAGTATCTATGCTAAGCTGGAAACGTAATGGAACCAGCGATGCCATAACTTATTTATTATGTTAAATAAAATAAAGTAGTTCTCGAAAATATTCGGATAGTGGGCCAGAAACAAATGGCCGTGTTATGAATACACAACAGAAGCAATACCAACACTTTTGAATTACTTTATTAAAATATATAATTTTGTATTCAATGGACATAAAAAACAAGTAATGACATGTGCAGCCATAAATAATTATATATTACGGTGTTCAAATTCTCAATTTTATCCAGAAATTGTTCTCTCGCAGTGACTATAGACTACTACTTTGTTTTATTTTTTGATGAATTATTTTATCTTAAGATCAACTTGTATCAAAACGTTTTATTAAAAGTATAAAAATTAAATTAAGTAAAATGAATTGGCTAGTTTTGGAATTATATGTCTCAATAAAGACTTCTGTTTTCAGGAGATGGTAAGATGGGATTGATCCTTGAACAACGGGTGGGTGGTCATTATCTACGGGTGGGGTGCGATATGAGCTAAGTAACCTGATAAACTGATCATTATGATTTCTAATTCCGGTACCAAGGAGATTTTCGCTCTGGAATAATTCCCTCTCCCTCTCCTCTGGCCCGGGAAAACTCCGTACAGCCGATAAGTCGCGGAAAGTGAACACACACAAAAAAAGAGAAAATGTGTTCATTTTACTGAAGCTTAATGCGGATTATTCAAGAAGGCTCTCTATATTAAGAAATCAAGAAATAAGAAAACAATTAGTGCGGTGCGCGCATCACACAACTTTCGTTTACTCTTCTAAGCAGAAAAAGTATTTTAAGACAAAAAGAAATGAAAGTTAAATTATAGACGGTAAAAAAAATTATTTAAAACGATTACTTATCATATCTTTTTCATAGGCTCCTAATGTATTACATTTTATTTGTTTGACACCAGTCATTTCCTTTTCTGATTGTATATTTCAATTATTTATTTGGTTATAATAAATAATTAAGTGTCACGAAACATTTTTAGTCTGACAAGAGTGCCACTAATAAAGAAAGCAGCTATATTTATTTATATTATATTGTGGAATTTTGATTTGTTTAAGTACCGGTATGTATGCAAATTTTAATTTTTATATCGCTGTAATCTATACAATTGATTATTAAATAACACCTAAGATAGCATTTCTGAAAAACGAATATGTATATGCATATAACATTGACGGATTCCATTTTATATTAAGCTCATGTTACGTATGAAAATCTGTTCTAATAGTTCGGACGCGCCCGAATTCCTTTGGTTCCTCCATTACAACCATTCTCTGTTACGATCTTTTATTTCTCCTTTAGTTAATTATTAAATTCTTTCATATTCTATATTCAACAATTCTTTAAATTGGAGATTAATGTGAAATGGTTAATAAAAAAAATTAAAGGTACTTTAGAAGAAGAAATAGTGAAATTAGCCATATGAGGCCTGTTAGAGAACATGAATAAGAATAAAACCTAAATTGTATTGAAAACTGATCAATTTTACACTGATATAATTAATTTAATAAAAATAGTTCGAGCCATTTCCGAGAAAACGTATAAATATGCCACTTCAGGTTATCGCTGTTACATTCCGGGCATATACAAACCTTAAATATGCAATTTCAGTTTCCTACGAATTTTTGTTTTTGAACTAAACTGTTAACACACACACAGACATACACATTCACAGACCAATTTGTGGGACTTAGTTTTTTGGACTCAGAGGATCTCAAAACGTGTATTTCCGTTGAAAACTGAACTTTTTTTTTTTTTTTTCTTTTATCTGTCTATTGAGTAATAATACATTTTACGACACTTAAGGGCACTGAGTACTAAGGCTGGGTGAGGCACATTCATACCATATATACAATACATAAAAAAAAAATAATAAAAAAAAGAAAATAAATAAAAAATATAAGAATCTATATAACAAAGGCAAATCTACAATAAACCAAGGAAATGTAACTTAGAGTTAAAATTAAATGAAATACAGAAATTCGTAAATAAATTATAAGTAATAGAAATAAATAGAAAAACATTCATACTTAAATACAATATTTACAATAAGGTAAGAGATCTCCAAGTCCAGCCCTTTCCCTTACGTGGGAAGGACAAAGCGAGACTCTAAGAGATCCCAGCGCTTCTCTCTCAACCGCATCGCCGGCATTACCAGTCCAGTGGAGACTGAGAGAGGGCACTAAAACCACAAACACTCATGACTTGAGTGGAGAAGCTGGCCATTGCCAGAACTCCAGTGACGTCTTTACAAGAGATCTCGAGGCCACTTCCGTTTCAACCTTCGAGGAGGGTTGTAGGGATGACTGGAGCTAGATAAGGATTGTGCTAAAGGGTTAGGATGCCGGATTAGGTTCATGTGAAAATTTTAGAATCGTGATGGAATAACGTCAAGGATATAAGGGATGTAAAGGTCATGATGTAGGGTTTTGTTTATAACGTTATAAGGAGCATTGACTATCATACGGAGGACTTTAGACTGAAAGGATTGGATGCGTTTGATGTTCGAAAATTTAGTTGTCCCCCACAGTTCAAGTCCGTAGGTCCAGATGGGTTTGAGTATGGTCTTGTATATTAATAGTTTGTTTTCTATTGAAAGATTGGATTTTCTGTTAAGTAGTCGGTATAGCTGGCCAAATCGTCGGTTAAGTTCTTGTCTTTTAAGTCTAGTATGTGGGTTCCAAGTTAGTCTTTTGTCTAAAAGGAATCCGAGATACCGAACTGTGTCTGAGAAGGGGAGAGGTACAGAGTTGAAAAGGATATGTGGACAGGATCTGCGTCGGGGGGTAAAGGTGACATGCTTGCATTTGGATTCATTGATCTTAATGCGCCAATTGTTGCACCATTGCTCAATTAGGGAGATGTGTCTTTGTAGATTTAAGAATGCAGTTTCAGGATCTACGTGGGATGACAGGATGGCGGTATCGTCCGCGAAAGGAAAACTGAACTAGAAAATTTTCACGATCGCAATACTTTCCTTTACTATTTCAAGTAAAAATAATTCATTGTCCAAGGGAGACTAGAACATAGATATTAATTAATTAAATTTGAAACTTTAGGCGATATTTACTCATTCTATGGTAGGTTATATTTCGATTTCGATTTTCATTAGGTGATGTATATATTTCTGAATGAAAAAATATTGCTACTTGCAATTTGAAAATAAATATTTTGAAGTATCTACATACAACAAAATTTAAAAACCAGTATAAATAGTACAGTACATATTAATAGGTAAGTATAATTATAATAAAACAAAATTGCCAAAATTATACTTAAAAGGGAGTTATTTAACTGTCATCGTAAATAAAGATGTTAACGCTCTCAACATGAATTTAAAAATGTGTATTTTTCAAAATATAATATTTCCTTAATATTAACGATTTTAACTCCATACCATTTTTGACATACACTTACTTATATATGTAATATATAGTAAGTGTAAGTATTGCGATCGTGAAAATTTTTGAATCTGAGTTTTCAACGGAAATGTCCCGAAAAATGGTCTGTGTGTGTGCATGTTAGCAGTCTAGTTAAAAAACGAATTTTAAATAATTAAACATCTCGCATTATTAAAAGTTACGATAAAATGCTAAATATAACTTTTGAAAGAATTTGATAATTAATTAAAGGAGAAAAAAATAAAAATACTTATCCAGGTCGAAAATGAATCTCCGGAATTACTAGTCAGAAGGTATACGTATAATATATCGTTGGAAAGCTGAGAATTTTAGAAAAAAACAACATCTAATTTATAAAGTTGTAGAAGGTGAAGGAGAGTGGCGAAAAAAATATAAATATCAGTTTCAGAAAACTAACATTATTTAACGTAAATCACATGTTTCCAAGGAAATTAAATTTTCTTACAACATGTAAACTTTTAAATGCTTTTCTATGATTTAAAAATAATATTTCAAATCCATCAAATCAAGCCAATGCCATTGTTTAAAATACCATTTCATTGTACTTGTGTGAAAGAAGAAGTGAAATATAAAAATATTTCATGGAAATGTTTACAACCTCAAATATATTTACTATAGAGTATTAACTCTTGATAAGATATTATATTTAAATAATTAGGTATCTATCGGCCGTTTATTCCAAAAACTAATCAAGCAACATTTTATAATGAATTTTTCCTTTGTGAAATCCCAACATTATCCATTTACAATTATTGTGACAACTTTTGATGTATCCATGGCAGGCAATGAAAATCTCGTAATTTCGTTTTTAGTAAACTTTACAATGGAAAATAACAGCTTAATAACTAATAGTGCTGCAATCCATAATCATTTATATGTTAAATATTCAGATATACTTTCACACCTCTGTAGGCATATATGAGCCTTTCGGTTGACAGAATGAGTAACTTCAATTTCAACATTCATTATTATTAATTTTAGTGATGTTTCTAGTGGCAAAATTTATACCTTTATTCGCAGTTCTATATTTTAACACTGCAATCACCTACTCTAGGATCAACTTACTCACTGTCTGTATAGATAACTTTTTCTAATCCTCAGAGACTGAAGTTGTTTGATTTATAAAAGCAGATGGAGTGACTAGATTTTCATTGCCTACCGTCGATATAATAAATAGACTTTTTGTAATTAGAATGGTCTAAATGATTTGTTATCTGCAAGATTTAAGCTTTAGCACCATTTAAAATGCACTTCAAAAATTTTATTATAGCCTAGCATTGTCAGAAAATAATTACTATTCCAAGTAGACTGGTAAGTGAAAGTTGTGTGTTGCGCGCACCAGATTTTTTGTTGTTGTTTTGTTTTGTTTTTTGGGAAATCAAAGGTTAATGACATTCCGCTCACCTTTCAGGTAGTTTATTAATGAATTTTTTGTGTTGAGTCAGATGTTTATAATTGAGCAACAAGGAAAAATCATTTATTGAAGGAAGATATCTTCATGACTAGAATGAAATTACTTCCTAAATTTATCAGTCCTTAACTCATCTGAGGTTATTGGTCATTGGTCGTTCAACAAATGACACGATAAAAAAAAAGAAAAGTTACGGGCGTAATGTAAGGAAAATATTCTCCGAGGAATTGCAAATGTCACGAAAATCGTCTCTCTAATGTCAACTAAATCTGTTTTAAAATACTCTAAAAGACAAAGAAGTTACAAAATACCGAAAAACCAACATCCGTCTTGGAACAATTACG